>JAQPZY010001561.1:782500-1382500 GCA_029931535.1 Margaritifera margaritifera
ACCCTTCAAAGAGTCGATATATATATATATATATATATATATATATATATATATATATATATATATATATTATAGTATGGGTGAAAGGAAACGAGAACATAATTTGCGATATTGCACGTCAAAATATTTACAAGATATAAGCATTCAATTAGCACATTTCCCTTCACATATAATAATCAATCATTGTTCCGACCGAGGAAGAGTCGGGGCTTATTCAGAAATGTATTTGCCTTTGAAAATGTCAACTTGAGAGCTCACTAAACAGGATCAATTACCGCATAAGTACAACGATCCTTTCAAAAGGCATTTAATTACCTTTGAACTTATTTCATCAAGGGAACAATTAAGTTGCATTGAGAGTTTGGACACGTACTATGGATTACAGTATAAAAGCGAAATATTTGAAAAGAGCGAGATGTTGAACAAACAGTCTACTGATTTAGATCTCTCAGGAGTCCTCTTACACTTAATTGACAAATTATAAAGGTTTGCTGTCTTTTCTATCCGCTACACAAGCACCATTATATAACTTGTATTTGTCCTAAATCTGGTATGTCTATTGTTAGACCTGTCTTCGCAATCAAGTTCAGCCGAGCTCTGTGTCATTACAAGACATCTGTTGTGCCTGTAATTTAACAGTGTAACTGATTTAAGGTTTTGTAAAGGGTACTATGTTAGTATAAATTCATCCTTTAATATATGTGAGAAGGAGAGAGAAATCCTAATCCGACGTACATGAACGCTACTTGTGTGCTGAGTCTTTTGTATGCATTTTCACCAAATATATTTGCATATCGTCATATTATTTTGATATTAAGTTTAATTGGACTGAATAATTAGTAATGGTCATGCGTATTACGATAACGTTTTTCTGCTTGTATTGATCGATTTTTACAACAACAAAAAGGCATCGGTAATGACTATATCGATACTGCAAAACTAGTCCAGTTTTAAAGCACAAATGGCCTCGGGATGGGGAGGGGGAGGAGTGGAATAGGGAAGGGGAGAGCGAGGACACCTAAATACAAGAAGCGACCAAAACAAACACTAAAACATGGTAAAGTTGGAAATATTACATCGATGGAGCATTGGAAATGTGTCCGTGACATATTGTGTTCATAAACCGACTTCTTAAAATTCATTTGTGAGGCATTTTATGTATATTGTTAGGGGTCTATATTACAAATTGAAAGGAAGGAACATGAGACTGTTGCAAAGCCAGTAAAGGATAAACCAACTTTCGGTAGATCAATGGTAATAATGCATAGCCAAGTTAACTTTCATAACAGGACAACTAATCAAAAGCAGCATTTCAGCGGGAATTAAAATTAGATGATACATTAATGGGGTATGCCTATCAGATTTTCTCCTTTCAGTTTCAAAGTTATTGAGCAGTCACATCAAGTCTGCAGACAGATGGATGGACATATAATGTCAAAGCATTGGTCTCATCGAAGCGAGCACGTAAATGAATAACCATATTATGACAATGCTACTATGTAGCGTCATGCAAATTACTTTTTATATTCATCAAGTTCAGATACAAATTATGCTAAAGAGTATTTTGTTACATTCACAGAGTTATGTGACCTTGCTCATCCTTGACATTTTGCTGCTGTTAATAAAGTTCCCCAACTTGACGCAGTTTCTCAAAGGTGAACAAGAAGTCCATAAGTGATGGAAAGTAGACCAGGATCAACAAAACCAATAAATGCATAGAGTTATGTTTCCGTGCTATAGTACATGCATAATAAAACTGATGAACATATAATGACTGTGAAGTGTTATTTTGTCAAATTCTTGATATTACACCTGATAGTAGACGAAACACAGGAGTATCCTTCTGGACTCTTTTCCCAGCAGATACCAATTTCGTCTCACAAAGCGTCGGTAGGAAATGTATTTGTAAAGCCTGCAAAATTAAAGATATTGTAAACACAATTTAAAAAACCACTACAATGTAATACTCATATATTTTTTGTTACCAATACATCATAATAAAAATAGTGCTGTATTTTTGCATTTCTTTTACTGGGCATATCTCTTTTTGTGTCCCACCACACAAACGGTTGGGGTATATAGCGTTACCCTTGCCTGTCTGTCTGGTACAGTTACATTTTGCGTTAAGCTCAGTTTTCATGCATTCGTGTTCCATTTACTTATCTCTAGTTCTTTTTGTTCTCTGTCAATTATATCAAGTAATGAATATGTAACATGTGCAGATCCTAACAAAACAAAGGAATTACAATGTTGGAAACCTTTTGGTCGTAGCACACTAAGGTGTCATTTTACATGATTCGTTTGTATTCGTGTATATGATACATAATATGTTGATCATCATAATGGCAAAAGATCCCATTGATATTCTTTGGCGGTCCATAGGTATCGGCACGTGTTAGGGTTGACTGACATCTGGTGATACGATTATTCCTGTCACAACATTATTAATCCATGCGATCACATACACATACGCATTTCTTATAACAATTACATGAATAGAAAAATCAGTAGCTATTAAGAGCTCTATTTGTCGACTATTTAACGGGGGGGGGGGGGGGAATTTGTGAAAACATTATCCGGCCTTCTAATTGTTTAATTGTTAAAACTAGTAGTCTTGCTCTCATTTATTGGAAAATTAACCTATTAATCCCTCAAAAGCATCCCTGTTGAGCCGCACTGCCTCGAATCCCCCATGAGGTGTGATGCATTGGACACAAGCCTTTCAGCTATTTCACCCACCACACTCACTTTGTGATAGAAAATGCTGTCCCGACCAGTCAGCATTGCATAACAAAAGCCACAGGTGCACCTGCAATACATCACAATATAAACTTTTAATGCCAGTCATTACGATTATACATGTCATATTTTCCCATTATATAGACATCGTAAGTAATGTCACACCCTCTACATATGTTTCAAGTTCCCACCCCAGCCCCTGGAGGAGGTTAAGGGATCAAATACGCAAACTGAGCAATTACTTACACTTTTGATGCACATTCCTAATGCAATTTCATCAATATACTTTATTCAGATATGTACATTATACATTGGGCAGGTTTACATGGCGCGACTTGTGTCTAATTCCCAGCTTTACCATATTAGGAATGTAGCATGCTTTTCCATGGAAAATAAAATACGAACTTGGTGTGAAGCATATAATGCAAGTGAATGTTCGTTTATTATTATGGCCTATGTTTTGAAACATTTGGTATGTGAATTTGCTCTGTACACATCTGACAACTAAAGGAAAGATAAAGAAAGAAACACTCAAACAATACATTTATTAAACATAATGATCTGCATATCAACTCAGAAGTGTGAGAGCGCTTTGACTGGACCAAAAGATGATATACATTGGGATAAGTATTGAAGGACGGGTTGGAGGGGAAGTAGGGTGGGGTGATTGTATGGGCCAGATAACATTGCCATCCGATTTTCTCTAGTTTGTACTTTTAGAGGATCCACAGAAGATGCCGCACTGAAACAGTTACCGTACAAATAATTATTATTCTAACTTTTATATAGTAATTTAATTTGTCGCAGACACAAAATGTATCTTGCATTACGTGTAAGTTATTTTTCGTCTGCCAGTTCAAAATATAATGCATGAGTCAAGAACAAGTTATGATCGTGCGGTAACAGGTTCTGTGCGGTCACTGGTGCTATCCTTCTATATGTATTCACATACGATAATTGATATAGGGAAGTAATGCTAGAACTACGTGTATATACATGAGATACTTATTTAAAAAAGAAACAAGAAGAATTAAATTGTGGATATAAAGACGCAGCTAGCATATATTTTGTACTCAGGTTTACTATAAGGATATCGATACACATTGTTTGCACAACAGGCATCTGTACGAACGAATATCTTCTTCCTCTCACCAAGCAGTGTTTCCCAGCCACATTGCTGAACAAGTACTTTTCTTTACTTTTTAACATCAAGCTCACGTGCAGTTTCTTCAAAGGAGAAAGTCTTTGTAGACCATTTTAGTGCATGGAAAGTCTAATGTGTTCTTGTATATGTAAGCATGAATAAAACGTTTTCCAAACAGCTATGTCATGTGACAGTAATTCAGTAAATATTCAAGCCCTATAATGTATTTAGTAATATTCAGACAACTGACCACATTTGCATATGGGCCATATAGCCTAAACACTTGCATATGGGCCATATAGCATAAACACTTGCATATGTGCCATATAGCCTAAACACTTGCATATGGTACATACAGCCTAAACACTTCCATATGGGCCAAATAGCCTGAATACTTACATATCGGCCATATATCCTAAACACTTGAATATGTGCCATACAGTCTAAACACTTGCATATGGGCCATATAGCCAAAAAACGTGCATATAGACCATATAGCCTAAACACTTGCATATGGGCCATATAGCCTAAACATTTGCATATAGGCCATATAGCTAAACACTTGGATATGGGCCATATAGCCTAAACACTTGCATATGGGCCATATAGCCTAAACACTTGCATATAGGCCATATAGCCTAAACACTTGCATATGGGCCATATAGCCTAAACACTTGCATATGGGACATACAGCCTAAACACTTTCATATGGGCCAAATAGCCTGAATACTTACATATCGGTCATATACCCTAAACACATGAATATGTGCCATACAGTCCAAACACTTGCATATGGGCCATATAGCCTAAACACTTGCATATGAGCCGTATAGTCTACACGCCACACGAGAACTACAATATGCACTTTCATAGATTATGCTATCGACCTAAATGAATATTTAGAAGATATTAAACGGTGAAAATCGAGTGTTTGATACATGTTGCAAATGAGTTCGGCACTTCAAACAGATTAATTCCTCAATATAATATAACATGGTTTACATTACATGTTTAGAACTCAAAATGTGATCAAATATGTCGGCTATTGAGCATACGTAGGATACAGTTACACGTTTTTCTTTTGGTAGAATGAGGGAGTATTTACAAATACCCACATATCATACTGTTTTAATGTTTAAACAATCTGTGAGATATATATTTTTACAAAATTTTGAACCCTGTTTGTTATATCGTTGTCCTTTTTGTCTTTATTTGTCCAACTAATTTATATGGTTGTATCAAACACCGATGTATTAGAGTTCTTTTATTCTGTTTTGTTTCGTTTTTATGGCACAGCTTTGTACTCATACAGTTCTTACACCTATACATATTCTCCTAAGTACGTTTAGGGATTGTATTCACGAAATTATTTATGCATATGGCATAGTGTCATTGCAAAGATCACATCTTCTGATATTTGTAGGGATTCAAGATATAATTTCAAGCACATTGGGCTATGGAACTCGATGACAACCTCGATTAATGGAAAACTATGCTGAATGGCATTAATTTGTTGCAAATTATTTTGACGTCAGCTTCCTTGTGATTTGACCATAGTCTACCAACATCAATTCCCGCTCTTGGATGAATATCATGCAATTAACAAGGACGTATTAGCCCGCCTGTGACGTAGCCTTTAAAGTTTTGTGCACTGACCATACACGGTAAAAATAGGCCAAATGTCAATAAGATATTTCCAATTCAGTGCTTTATGATCATCACGCCTGTTAATAAAAGACTCGATAAGTACTTGCTTCTTATGGCACTCTCTTCATAATCAGTCCGTCTATGGACTGCTAGCGGTATAGGTAAAAAGAACGTGGAACCTTGTTAAAGTAATATCCCAATATTCGAATACTTCGAATTCAAAAATACCTGCTAAATCTCGATTGGTCTCAATTCTGGTCCTTTATCGTATTTCTGTACTAATCCCAGCTTGGCAATTATTGCATGTGTTGATGCGTAAAGCTTGGCAATTATTGCATCTGTTGATGCGTAAAGCTTGGCAATTATTGCATGTGTTGATGCGTAAAGCTTGGCAATTATTGCATGTGTTGATGCGTAAAGCTTGGCAATTATTGCATGTGTTGATGCGTAAAGCTTTGCAATGCTACCAAGCAAGCGTTCTCCTCCATGACGTGTTTAAAGGTTCACTGATCAGTATATTACAGGATTACAGTCGGGATGGTTAAAAATAGAAGTAAATGTGATCACTTATGTTCCAGAACGACTTTGACGTTAATTTTATGTTCCTCATATCTTCTTAAAGGCGAGTATTCTAAGATTGTTTTTAGATCAGCTTTGCAATTTTAAATTAATTGTAACTATAGGCAATGTGTATATGTGTAATGTGTAATGCTTAATATTTTCTACGTTTTCTTGGAAACCTGTTTCTTTTGTGCCATTTCATCAAAGCACAACACTCAAGACCCTGCTCTTCCTTTAGATTTCCGTTTGGAGAGCGTATTTTTGTTGGAGCTATGTCATCAGTGAACAGATGCAAGATGTTCACATAAAACTTCTTACTTACCTCAGCCGCTGTTCAAGCTTCCATTCGTAAACCTCATCTAAAAACAATCCTTCTTATTGCCAAGAGTGAAGAACACGTCCCCACAAGCTGGATATTAAACACATTTCCACGTCTCATATACAACAGAACGATGTTCATTGTTTTCTAGATAACAATGATATCTGGTATTGTCAATTTTGATTCCTCTGACAACACATGTGGGATCTGGTTAGTATATACCTCATATTAAATAGATGACCAGTAGTTGTTTCTACACAGTTTTGTGCTTTAACTAGAAAGGGTTGGTTCTTACGACCATGTAAAAAGCCTTTACTGAAAGCGCAAATAAGATTTTCAAATGGCCTCGAAATTGCCTACAGAATAAAGGGTAAAATGAGAGTGGTGTAAAATTATGGTGTTGCGACTCTACGTATTACAAAATATGTAACAGAAAGAAAGTGAAATCAACAATGTAAGTGATATCAGCATGCAATTTATTTCCCTATAATACAAAGTTAAATTCAAAACATACTTACAATATTGTGAGTCAAATTCCAAATAATCCTAAATGTCCGAATCACAAGTCCAAAAATATAGAATGTCCCGAATGAATTCCAATAGTCTTGAATGTCCTTGATATCCTAGAATGTTACAATCTGGAATGTCTTTGAATGAGTTCACAAAAGTCCAAAGTAATGTATTAATTTAAAAGTCAATGAACACTTTAGTAATTCCAATGAATATATATTAAATACATAATTCCTCTCAAATTATATATGAGTTCAACGGAATAAACTATAAAATCTTAACTCAAATGGATTTTCACAGACTGATCTAAAACAGGAATGGATTATTTTGTTTACCAAATCCCTATTTATACACATTTTCTCTTGACCTATATCAACAGGATGTGAAGCAATAAAATGGGGGAAAAAACAGTCTAACTTGAACTCAAATGCTAGTGAACATTCTGTTTACTAGTGACCAGAATCTAAAGTACTACTTACATCATGGACTAAGTTTAAACACACATTATAGATTAAATATAAATAACAATGGTCAGTGATTACTAATTCTATTGAGGTTACAGCAACCCAACCTAAGGTTTAGAACGTATGTGAAAGATTTCAAAAGAAAACTTAACAATATTTTAAAAGGACCTTGAACTTGCTTTTGTTACTTAAAAAAATGTGGTTGCATGATAATAAATAAAGGTTACTTTGAATTTATGAATATAGACAAAAACTTTCAAACCTTAATCAGTACCTTTATGTGATTTTGACCTTGTCGCAGGTACAGGGCTTCAGGCGTCATGTAGATTAAAGAGAAATGTTTACTGCTTACTTATTCTATAGTCAAAGTATGATCACCATCCGTCCAAAGATTTTAGACTTAAGATTACCCATCGCCGCCGCCGCTGTTGGAAATAGTAACGTCTAAGTCTTAACTTTGCGAGAGCAGAGCGACTCATGCATCTATTACATGCTACATTAAATACATCTTGTTAAGTCTTTGATACAACATGTGTAGGATAAACGGCATAGGCAATGAGATTTGATAGTGTTGCATATTAGTTCTTCCCTCGAGTTGATGTCAATGGAACCTTTAAGCGGATAAGTGCGGTACAGTCAAGGCCTGATAATTAAACATCAGGACGAAGTGGTATTCCAATGAGCCACGTAACTTACCAAGAGGATGTGTTGGATAATACTATCCACACCCAATGCCTGTAGAGGTCCTTTTTCGGATTTATGTCACATGTCTGATTTTGTGCAGCTAATTATAAGTTATCCCTGATTCATAAAAATTTTCATACGCCGCAGCATAATAAAATGGTCTTTCTTTCTCAATAAATTCTATATTATGCGTCTACATCTAGCGCGCTTTTTTTCAAAATGTAGTTTTCTGCAGGAAACCTATGTCACCACCGAGTAATTAGAACCAAATTAATGTTGTTGTGTATTTCAGTTCTTGGAACGAATGATTTCTACCTGATTTGAATAGGTTTTGTACAATAGGTGATTTATATTTAGGCAAACCGGTTGTGACTAGTATCTGTTTACCCTCCTGTGAATTTTTCAACATAGTCAACTGCTTAAAGAAAGCTACTAATGTGAATCTTTCAGAAAGGAGAGTGCTTCCTGATACATCTGAATATGTAAGTATATTATAGAGATATAAACCAACAAGATTTGCCTTGTATTGGCGATATTCAAAAGTATTGTCGGATAAATACAAAAGCTACATTGAAAGAGCTTCTCAGGTACAATATCTTAATTTATGAATCTGTAGTTCGTTTAAATGACAAAATCTATCTTGAACATCATCAAATTGATTTATTATTGCATGTGCATCTGTAAATTTCCAACTTGGATGTCTCAATTTATTAGGTTATCAATAGTATTGTTTTTCGATAGGTCTTATATCTATATATAATTGGCTAAAGAAATTAGGTGTCATCGATTGTCTACTATTTATAGAAGATTCGAAGATTGCCTTATCTAATCAGTCATTAACTTTTTAGTATTTATTTTATTAGTAACACAGGGATATTTCCAGTGTAAAAATAAATCACTACCCTGAACATGTTTAGCCCCACCAACCCCTCCCCACTATACAATCTACGACATCAGTACTTCAATACAATGAAATTCTTTTTTACTTTTAAAAGTAAAGATAATAAGTAAAACATTTTTGCAATCTAGGATATAGCATTGGTTTGCTAAATGATACAAAATAACTAGTCGGTGATAAATAATGTACCATCGTATGAGATTCATCTTACAATAAATTATTTTCACACACTTTATACAATTTACAACTTGTCTTACAGTATTTATATGGAACTACATAATCATCCTCATGTCATACCTTTAAAATAGCATCACTTACAATACATAAACCCTTGCACAGAAGCACAGAAGCCGATTCGTAGTAGCGACGTTTTGTTGGGTGTGGGTATTTGTGGGTAGATTTTTCATGAAATCTACCTCCCTTTCCGTAATGTCGAGAAGGCATATGTAATTGTGTGCTATGAGAGTGATGTACGACGGTGAAAAGGAGGATGGGGTTCAATTCCTGTGGATAGTCTCCCGCACCCATTTGGTAATAAAAAAATCAAGTCCCGATAACTGGTGGTGGGTATGGGGATAAGATTTCCTGGGGAAATAGCTCGAACACCATGACACTTTACATTATCCATCACATAGTTTGGTCGCTTTTTCATATGAAGCTTCTCAAAGTGAAGTTTTGTGGCAGAATTTATTTTTAAATATGCCAAATGTCCGCCTTAAAATATACGAAATTTCTCTACTTTTTCATTTACAACTATTAGATAAAGTGATCTTTCATTTGTCTTGACTCTGTATTTCTCACCATCATTCGCATAATTTGCCCGATATAAACGGGTATCTATCCATGCACTGATTTTGTCACGTTACCATTTCCAAGGTAACATACCTCAAGAACAATTCGCAAACATTTGGATTAGTACGTACTTCAGACAAAAGGGGTTGAGGCATGATATCTTAACGGAATTTTGTCAGAGTACATCACTTTGAAACACCACAGGAAAAGTAGGTCACAACGCTATATTGTTCAGATATTACCGAATGTGTTGTCCCAGTTAAAAAGCAGTTCTTGCTAAGAATTATCCAGTTTTCGATTTGGTACGTACATGGAGGAGTTTCATCTGGACATTCTTTGCATCATTCTTTCAAAAGCACATCACACAAAACTAGGTCACAGTAACCTCATTTTCTGACGATAATGACCTTGTTATTTAGAGGTTAAACTGAGTGTTAACGTTTTAGTTTTCTTTCAAAACAAATTACAGGCATGGTATTTTTCATGGTCAGGATATTACTTTACTTCACAGGGAACCACTACCAGGACATTAGATTGCAGTTATCTACTTGTCATGCATGAATTAATTATTAAGGTTTTGTCTTCATGAAACCTCTCTATCTGTAGCGATGCTATGTTCATGGAGCTTGTTGAGGCTATTTCTTTGCATCAACCATTCAAGGTGGTAATAAGTCATAGTGACCTACATATTAGCACAAATGACTTTTGCAGGTAACTTGATAAGCCCAAAGTAAAAGTCTTGTCTACCTGGCAAATCCCTAACTGTAGGCACGGTGTGTTCATATAATATGGCCAAGGTATTCCCTGTATAATTCTAAACAACCACAGAAGAGATTAGGTCACAGTGACGAAATTTTGCTACACTAAAGACGTTGCCTTTTACAGGTTAAGCCCAGTGTTAATGTTGCAGTGTCTGCTCGAGTTGTAGTGCCTTGCATACCTTCCTTTTTGTGCATGATATTCGCATGTAATTCATTATATTTTTCACAGCTTCCGACTTTGCATGCAGCAATTATCACTTGGTATTCTCAGAAGCCGCATCAAATTACACACGCAAGCATGTAAATGCAGGCACACATCTACAGATAAATAAATAAATGATAAATATTATTTTCAAGGTCAGAATATTACTTAACTTCATTGGGATATACAACGGGACATGATAGCATTTTGTATAGTATAGTATAGTGAACAAATCATGACCGATGTCTTTTCGTTGAAAAGAGCAGGGATAAGAATTACAACAACAGGTAAAAATTGTGTTTAAGCAAGCTTGCCTATCTCTCTGACAACTCTTGTGTTATGTAAATAATCATCAAATGGAATAGAAATTCGCTGAAACATAATTGCTAGTATCCAAAACCAGCTTCTGCTCATTCTGCCTCTCTCTCCCTCCCTCTATATCAAAACCACAACAGCATAATCTACTTATTACAAGCAAGCACCTTATAAGAAGTCGCATTTTACAAACGAGATCAAGATTGCAAATTAATTTTCCATTTACCTAAAAAATGAATGCATTGCACACATTGTCTTAAGTCAATTGGCCAATAGTCGTGTATTACGAGGCCACATTCAAGATATTTACCATGAAATTTACATGGAATCCGGATACATATATATATATATATATATATATATATATATATATATATATATATATATATATATACACGAATACATAATATTATCATATAGGTTAGAGAATTAATTTTTTAATTCGTACTCTACGGAGATTCGAACCCGGATACGCGGGTTACGTCAGCCATCGCCTTGCCTGTAAGCACCAACCCCTACACCATTTCACATCACCAAAAAATGATGCTACAAAGTCGCTGGTACGAGCAATCGTGGGTAGCAGACATACCCGCATGTCGACCCTGGAATTAATTCTCATCTAAGTACACGGCCCATCTGGATTCCTACTACACAAATCAAAGTATATAGAAGTTATTACAGAGAATTGCAAATATACACCAAACAGTAACCCGCGGATCCGTGGTCAAATCTCCGTAGAATACGAATTATAAATTCTCTAACGTGTATGATAACATTATTTATTCGTATTTAAAAATTTCTACTAATGTTATCAAGCATTCTACTGTAGGATCCTGGGATAGCACTTTCCACTTTGTTTGGTGTATATTTGTAATTCTCTCTCTCTCTCTCTCTCTCTCTCTCTCTCTCTATATATATATATATATATATATATATATATATATATATATATACATATATATATATATATATATATATATATATATATATATATATATATATATATATATATATATATATATATGATTGGGATCTCTTTACTAAGTTTATAAACAGAGACTGGAAGGAAGAGAGTGTGCTCAAAATCATTGCAGCTCGTATAGTCGTTCTAATGTTTGTTAAATACGAAGTAATATCCTTGGCGTAAGTATAAGCTATCGTTTTTCGAACATTCGATGAACTAAAATAACTAAAATTTGCTCCTGAGCAACATTAGAGTTATTGGCGAACAGCCCTATGTGTGGTAGGATAAGTCTGCGCCAAATTTTTTTTCCTCGCGTTTCTTTAGTACAATAGAATAATAACATAGTCTTTAGTCGCAGTCGGTATATTCTGTGATAAAAGGTGAACAAAGCTCTTAAGAACGTTTCAGCTGAATGCAAGAAGGATACAAATAACAATAACATGGCATAACCAAAGCCACACAGACAAAAACAAATACCCATATTGTATTAAGAAAAAGGTTAGGCAGGAGCCAACAATGAAAACATTCCTATACGTGGTAATGACAAAGCACTAACATCTATATATATGTACATAAGAAAATTACAATGCATATTAAGACAGCAGATTGTACTAAATTTATTTCGTTCTAACCGATGTTTTAATTCGCTTATTGTAAGGTCTTCAGTCGCAGTGACCTAATTTTCTGAGGCTAACGACGTAATAATTACTAGTTAATCTCAGTGTTAAAGTTTTAGTTTTCTTTCAAAACAAATTGTATGCACGTATTTTCATGGTCAGGATATTAACTTTACTTCATTGGGAACCACTACGGGAACATTAGGTTACAGTTATCTACTCGTCATGCATGAACTAATTATTTACAGGTTAACCCGTTAAGGTTTTGTCTTCATGAAACCTCTCTAACTGTAGGGATGTTATGTTAGTGGAGCTTGCTCAGGGTATTCCCTGCATCATACTGAAGTACCCTAGGTGGTATTAAGTCATAGTGACCTACATTTTAGTAGTCATCACCTTTACCGCTAACATGTTAAGCCCATGGTAAAAGTCTTGTCTACCTGGCAATTCCCCAACAGTAGGCACGGTGTGTTCATTGAACATGCCCAAGGTGTTCCCTACATAATTCGAAACGACACCAGAAGAGATTAGGTCACAGTGACGCACTTTCCCCAAACTAAAGACTTTGCCTTTCTCGGGCTAAACCATGTGTTAAAATTGTAGTACTCTGGCATACCTTCCTTTGTAGGCATGTTATCTGCATATAATTCGATTAGTTGTTCCTTGCATCACAGCTTCCGACTATTCACGCAGCAATTATCACTTTCTTGCATCATATTATACGCACAAGCATGTACGTGCATTCACACATATACACACAAATGAGCAAATGATACATATTATTTTCAAAGTCAGGATATTACTAGGAACTACAACGGAACATGATAGTCTTTGTATAGTATAGTATAGTATAGTATAGTATAGTATAGTATAGTATAGTATAGTATAGTATAGTATAGTATAGTATAGTATAGTATAGTATAGTATAGTATAATGAAGTATAGTATCGCGAACAAAACATGATCGACGTCTTGTCATTGAAAATTTCGATTTAAATTAATATTTATAAGATATTTAAACGATGAAAATCTAGTGTTTGTACATGTTGCAAATGAGTTCGGCACTTCAGAAAGATTAATTCTTCAACAAAATATAATATGGTTTACATTACACGTTTAGAACTCAAAATGTGATCAAATAAGACGGCTATTGAGCGTACGTAGGATACAGCTACACGTTTTTTTATTTGGTAGAATGAGGGAGTATTTACAAATACCCACATATCATACTGTTTTAATGTTTAAACAATCTGTGAGGTGTATATTTTTACAAAGTTTTGAACCCTGTACGTTATATCTTGTCCTATTTGTCTTTCTCTCTCCAACCCGATTCGATGCTTGCATCAAACACCTATGTATTAGAGTTGTTTTATTCTGCTTTGTTACGTTTTTATGGCACATATTTGTACTCATACAGTTTTTACACCTATACATATTCTCCTAAGTGCGATTAGGGATTGTATTCACGGAATTATTTATGCATATGGCATAGTGTCATCGCAAAGATCACCTCTTGCAAGCTGTTCTGACATTTTTAGAATTAAAGATATAATTTCAAGCACATAGGGCTATGAAACTCGATGACAACGTCGATTAATGGACAAACCATGATGACCGGCATTAATTTTGTGGCAAATTATTTTGACTTCAGCTTTCTTGTGATTTGACCATAGTAACATCAATTCCCGCTCTTGAATGAATATCATGCAATTAACAAGGACGTATTAGCCCGCCTGCGATCGAGCCTTTAAAGTAGTTTGCACTGACCATACACGGTAAAAATAGGCCAAATGTCAATAAGATATTTCCAATTCAATCCTTTATGATCATCACGCTTGTTAATAAAGGACTAGATTAGTACTGGCTTTTTATGGAACTCTCTTCCTAACCAGTCCGTCTATGGACTGCTAACGGTATAGGTAGAAAGCACCCAGAACCTGGTCAAAGTAATATCCCAATATTCGAATACTTCGAATTCAAAAATACCTGCTAAATCTCGATTGGTCTCAATTTTGGTCGTTTGCCGTATTTCTGTACTAATCCTAGCTTTGCAATTATTGCATGTGTTGAAGTGTAAAGCTTTGCAGTGCTACTAAGCAAGCATTCTCCTCCATGACGTGTTTGAAGGTTCACTGATCAGTATGTTACAGGATTATAGTAAGGATGGTTAAATATAGGAGTAAATGTGACCACTCATATTCCAGAACGATTTTAACACTAATTTTATGTTCTTCGCATCTTCTTAAAGGCGAGTATTCTAAAGTTGTTTTAAGATCAGCTTTGCAATTTTAAATTAATTGTAACTATAGGCAATGTGTATATGTGTAATGTGTAATGCTTAATATTTTCTACGTTTTCTTGGAAACCTGTTTCTTTTGTGCCATTTCATCAAAGCACAAAACTCAAAACGCCCTGCTCTTCCTTTAGATTTCCGTTTGGAGAGCGTATTCCTGTTGGAGCTACATCATCAGTGAACAGATGCAAGATGTCGAAATAAAACTTCTTACTTACCTCAGCCGCTGTTCAAGTTTCCTTTCGTCAACCTCATCTCAAGCAATCCTCCTTATTGCCAAGAGTGAAGAACACGTCCCCACAAACTAGTTATTAACACATTTCCACGTCTCACAACGATGCTCATTCTTTTCTAGATAACAATTATATCTGGTATTGTCAATTTGGATTCCTCTGACAACACATGTGGGATCTGGTTAGTATATACCTCATATTAAATAGATGACCGGTAGTTGTTTTCTACACAGTTTCGTGCTTTAAACTAGAAAGGGTTGGGGCTTACGACCGCGTAAAAGCCTTTACTGAAAGCGCAAATAAGATTTTCAAATGACCTCGAAATTGCCTACAGAATAAAGGGAAAAATGGGAGTGGTGTAAAATTATGGTGTTGCGACTCTACGTATTACAAAATATGTAACAGAAAGAAAGTGAAATCAACAATGTAAGTGATATCAACAAGCAATTTATTTCCCTATAATACAAAGTTAAATTCAAAACATGCTTACAATATTGTGAGTCAAATTCCAAATAATCCTAAATGTCCGAATCACAAGTCCAAAAATATAGAATGTCCCGAATGAGTTCCAATACTCTTGAATGTCCTTGATATACCGCAATGTTACAATCCAGAATGTCTTTGAATGCGTTCACAAAAGTCCAAAGTAATGTATTAATTTAAATGTCGATGAGCACTACTTTAGTAATTCCAATGAATATATATTAAATACATAATTCCTCTCAAATTATATATGATATCAATGGAATAAACTATCAAATTTGATCTCAAATGGATTTTCACAGACTGATTTAAAATAGAGATGGATACATTTTTTTTTACAAAATCCCTATTTATACACATTTGTTCTTGACCTATATCAACAGGATGTAAAGCAATAAAAAAGGGAAAAAAAACAGTCTAACTGTCAACATGACTGGCCTTGAATTCAAATGCTAGTGAACATTCTGTTTACTAGTGACCAGAATCTAAAGCACTACTTACATCATGGACAAAATTTAAACACACATTATAAATTAAATATACATAGCAATGGTCAGTGATTACTAATTCTACTGAGGTTACAGCAACCCATCGTAAGGTTTAGAACGTATGGGAAATATTTCAAAAGAAAACTTAACAAGATTTTAAAAGGACCTTGAACTTGCTTTTGTTACTTAAAGAAATGTGGTTGCGTGATAATGAATAAACCTTACTTTGAATTTATGACTATATTGAAAAACGTTCAAACTTTAATCAATATCTTTATGTGGTTTTGACCTTGTCTCAGGTACAGGGCTTCAGGCGTCATATAGATTAAATAGAAATGCTTACTGCTTACTTATTCATTAGTCAAAGAATGATCACCATCCGTCCATAGATTTTAGACTTATGACCATATAGGAAAACCTTTGTCATAAGATTACCCATCGCCGCCGCCGCTGTTGGAATTAATAATGCCTAAATCTTTCCTTTGCGAGAGCAGAGCGACTCATGCATCTATTACATGCTCTAGCATCTTGTTAAGTCTTTGATACAACATGTGTAAGAGAAAAGGCAGAGACAATGAGATTTGATAGTGTTGCATGTTATTTCTTCACAATTTGCTGTCAATGGAACCTTTAAGCGGGAAAGTGCGGTAAAGTAAAGGCCTGATAAATAGACGTCAAGACGAAAAGTTATTTCAATGAGTCACGGAACTTATCAAGAGAATGTTTTAGATCATATCATACACCACCACCTATCCACACCCGATGTCTGTAGAGGTCCTTTTCAGATTTATGTCACAAGACTGATTTTGTGGAGCTAAATATTAGTTAGCCCTGATTCTTAACATTTTTTCATACGCCGCAGCATAATAAATAGAATAGTCTTTCTTTCTCAAAACTTTTATATTCTGAGTCTACAACCAGCATGCTTTTTTTTCAAAATGTAGTTTTCTGCAGGAAACCTATGTCACCACCGAGTAATTAGAACCAAATTACTGTTGTTGTACATTTCAGTTCTTGGAATGAATGATTTCGATCTGATTTGAATAGGTTTTGTACAATAGGTGATTTATATTTGGTCAAACCGGTTGTGACTAGTATTTGTTTACCCTCCTGTACATTTTTCAACATAGTCAACTGCTTAAAGAAAGCTACTAATGTGAATCTTTCAGAAAGGAGAGTGCTGCCTGATCATTCTGAATATGTAAGTGTATTATAGAGGTATAAACCAACAAGATTTGCATTGTTTTGGCGATATTCATCATTATTGTCGGATTAATATAAAAGCTACGTTGAAAGAGCTTCTCTTATAAATTATCCTAATTTATGAGTCTAAGATAGACAAGGTGAGTTTAGATGTGTTTTGTTTCACAGTGTGTGCTTTGTTCTGATCTTACTTAAGCTAAGCTGTAATGATGCTTCCTAACGGATAAGTCTATTCTTTAAAATAATATTTATAACGCTTTCGCCTCTGTAGTTCGTTTTAATGAAATAATCTATCTTGAACATCATCAAAACTTATCTATTTTTGCATGTACATCTGTACATTTCCAACTTGGACCTCTCCATTTATTAGATTATCAATTGTATTGTCTTTCAATATGTCAACAAAATTGTCGAGGATTCAGATATAATGGCCTAAAGAAATTTGGTGTCATCGATTCTCTACTGTTTATAGAAGATTCGAAGATTACCTTATCTAATCAGTCATTAACTTTTAAGTATTTCTTTTATAAGTAACACAGGGATATTTCCCGTGTAAAAAGAAATCACTACCCTGAACATGTTTAGCTCCCCTCTCCCCCGCCCTCCCCCCACTATACAATCTACGACTTCAGTACTTCAATACAATGAAATTCTTTTTTACTTTTAAAAGAAAAGATAATAAGTAAAACATTTTTGCAATCTAGAATATAGCATTGGTTTGCTAAAGGATACAAATAACTAGTCAGTGATAAATAATGTATAATCGTATGTGATTTATTTTACAATAAATTATTTTCACACACTTTATACAATTTACAACTTGTCTTACAGTATTTATATGGAAATACATAATCATCCTCATGTCATACCTTTAATATAGCATCACTTACCATACATAAATCTTTGTACAGAAGCCGATTCCTTGTAAAGATGTTTTGTTGGGTGTGGGTATTTGTGGGTAGATTTTTCATGAAATCTACCTCCCTTTCCGTAAAGTCGAGAAGGCATATATAATTGTGTGCTATGAGAGTGATGTACGACGGTGAAAAGGGGATGGGGTTCAATTCCTGTGGATAGTCTCCCGCACCCATTTTGTAATAAAAATCAAGTCCCGATAACTGGTGGTGGGTATGGGGATAAGATATCCCTTGGAAATAGCTCGTACGCCAAGAAATCAGCTTTCCACACTAGATGAGTGGGTAAATTACCTGGGAATTTCTACCCCTACATGAGGGTGTATATGTTCGAATGGAGACGGGTACATTTCCAATTAAACTCTCTTACCGAGAGTGGGGAGGGGACAGATTGAGTATACACACTTTAAATAACTGTATTCGCCACTTCTCTAACGTGTAATATCTGACACACAATTACCACTTCTCTAACATGCAATCTCTGACACGCAAAATACAGCTATATCAATTGACTGTAAATTGAACTACACGTAGGATTGATTAGGGAGTAAGTGTAACTTAATATATTCATTCTTAATGATATCGACACGGGCTTTATAGATTCTTCCTCGAGTTCGACAGACAACAAACTGCAACAATACGTTTCCATATATGTTACCTTTTCGGTTTCAACTTATATCTTGTTCCAGTTATAAAGTACATTATGATCAGTTCGTGGTTTTTATAACACGATTTGCTGACAACAGTTTCTCATGCAAACTAATCTAGCAAAAAGCAGTTTTACAACAGTTAATAGAATTCGTATCAAAAGGTCCACCTATGCAGAAATGTATCTACAAAGGTTTCTGAAATCTCTCTCAAGTCATCTGTAGCTAACTAATGAATTTGCATCTCAGAATTAGCTATTTCGGATTTTTCCATTATCAGTGGAATTTACTCTGACACTTTGTTCAGTTTATGTTATTTAAAACATTCACAATCTTCTCTTCTTTCTAAAAGTTAGGCTAATTGTGATCGCATTACCATGTATTGTATGCATCATATTTCTTTTACATTTTTATGTTGTTTCGGTAAGCTATTCTTCATTTCTTTAGACATAGTTTTTCTCTACACTTTGCATTATTATCCACCATAAAGCTTCGTCGCTTCTTCATATGAAGCTTATAAAAGTGAAGTTTGTGGCAAATTGTTTAATTTTAAATATACAAACATTCCGCCTAAAAATGTACGAGTTTTCTTTACTTATTAATTTACAACTATTAGAGAAAGTTATCTTTTATTTGCCTTGATTCTGTATTTCTCACCATCATTCGCATAATTTGCCCTTCATAAACGGGTATCTATCCACGCACCGATTATTTCACGTTATCATTACCAAGGTAACATACCTTGAGAACAGTTCGCTAACATTTGGGCTAGTACGTACTTCAGAAAAAGATATGAGGCATGATATCTTCAGGCATGATATCTTCATGGAATTTTGTCACAGTACATCACTGTGAAACACCCCAGGAAAAAGTAGGTAAAGCGAACAATTATCCAACTTTCAATCTGGTATGTACATGGAACTAGATCAGGGCATTATTCGTATTATTCGCATCATTCATTCAAAAGCACATCACGCAAAACTAAGTCACAGTAACCTCATTTTCTGACCCTAACAACCTAGTTATTTACAGGTCAAACTCAGTGTTAACGCTTTAGTTTTCTTTCAAAACAAATTGTAGGTATATTATTTTCAGGATCAGGATATTAACTGTACTTCACTGGGAACCACTACACTGACGTAATGTTTCAGTTATCTACATGTCATACATGAATTAATTTTTTACATGTAAAACCTAGTGTTAAGGTTTTGTCTTCATGAAACCTCGCTAGCTGTATGGATGCTGCGTTCATTGAGCTTGTTCAGGCTATTCCTTGTGTCATACTGAACTATTCAAGGTGGTAATATCTCAGTGACCTACATGTTTAGCACCCATGACTTTTGCTGCTGACATGTTAAGCCCAGAGTAAGAAGTCTTGTCAACCTGACAAATCCCCAACTGTAGGCATAGTGTATTCGTAGAAAATGGCCAAAGTATTCCCTGTATAATCCGAAACAACCCCTGAAGAGATTAGGTCACAGTGACACACTTTTACTACACTAAAGACTTTGCCTTTTACAGGTTAAGCCAAGTGTGAAAGTTGAAGTGATCTGGCATACCTTCCTTTGTAGGCATGTTATCTGCATGTAATTCGGTTAGATTTTCCTTGCATCTCTGCTTCGGACTTTGCGTGCAGCAATTATCACTCTGTTGCATCATATTATACACGCAAGCATGTACATGCACGCACACACCTACAGACAAATGAGCAAATGATAACTATTATTTTCAAAGTCAGGATATTACTTTACTTAATTGGAAACCACAACGGGACATGATATAATTTGTATAGTATATTGCAGTGAAGTACAGTATTTGTATAGTATATTGCAGTGAAGTATAGTATATTACAGTGAACAAAACCTGATCGATGTCTATTCGTTTAAACGTGCAGCGGATAACAATTACAACAAAAGGTACGCAATATCTCTGACAACCCTTGGTTGATGCAGACAACCATGATATAAATTCGTTGAAGCATGTGCATCCAATACTTTAATTCCCTAACTTCTAGGACCCAAAACCAGCTTCTCCTCTCTCTCTCTCTCTCTCTCTCTCTCTCTCTCTCTCTCTCTCTCTCTCTCTCTCTCTCTCTCTCTCTCTCTCTCTCAAAGCCACAACAATATAATCCACTTATTTCAAGTACGCTCCTTCTTCGAAGTCGTTTTTACAAAAGAGATCAAGATTCCAAAATTAGTTTTCCATTTACCTTGCAAAATAATCCATGGCACACATTGTCCTGAGTCAG
Source organism: Margaritifera margaritifera (assembly GCA_029931535.1). Taxonomy (NCBI): domain Eukaryota; kingdom Metazoa; phylum Mollusca; class Bivalvia; order Unionida; family Margaritiferidae; genus Margaritifera; species Margaritifera margaritifera. The sequence goes on from JAQPZY010001561.1 coordinate 803,626, forward strand.
TGGTTGTGTATTACCTTAGTGTCATTATAAGCTATCGTGTCTCGAAAACTTGATGTACTAAAACAACTAAAAATTTACACATGAGCGACATTAGCGTTATTGACGAACAGCCCTGTATAAGATGGGATATGTCTGCGACAAAATTTGTTCTCGAATTTCTGTAATACAATATAATTACAACATAGTCTTTAGTTTTAGTCGATATATTGTATGATATCAGGTGAACAAAAACTCTTAAGAACTTTTCACCTGAATACAAAAAGGTTGCAATTAATAATTACAGGAGATAACTAAAAGTCACACAGACTATACATAAAACAAATACCCCAGTAGTTTTAAGACAAAGGTGGGAACGACGAGTCAAACAGACCTAAAGGCAATAATGACAAAGCACCAACATTATTAGATATGTGCATAAAAGAAATACAAAGCATGTTAATACAGCTGAGGGTACTAAATAATGCAAATAAAGACATTTTGGTTGACACGATTATTAAGACTCTACATGTATTTTCTTTTAAAATTATGTTACAAAGTATTATGAAGTAATTTAACTGAACTCAGAAATATGTTCTTGTATCTGAAAGTATATCAACTGTGTTTGATCTTCATAAATTTATTCAGGTGGGCTGACTACTACTATAAAGTATTTTAAAGGTTTATTGTGTCGTTAGTCTGGGCCTCATGGTGTACAGCATGCAGAAATTTACTTTCTAGTTAACTGTCTTTCTGAGAATTTCTCCATAAGAACGGGAATACTTTGAAATAAATATATGAGGTCTCTTTAATGGGATTTTCAGGTTTATTTGCATTTCTCTGACTTTAAAAATGACATACTTATGCGCATAAGTTAAGACTGGATGTTAGAAAGGCACAGTGAATGGGTTATCTCTCTGCATAGGTAGTATTAATGTTTTATCTCTTTAAAATTTATCTGTCTTGATGCTTCATTACAGAGATTAGACGCATGCAGATCCAAATTATCAAAGATTGTAAATTTCAACTTTTAAGAGCTTATATGACCCTTCGCAGTCAATTTCTACATATACGATGGTGAAGGTGCCTGAACCTGTCAAGATAAACGTTCTTGTAATTGGGCATAAAAAGTTCGAAAAGAGACTCAACTTCACTCTCTAAAGTGGATTTTTAGGTATTAAAATCTGAATGACTGTCTAGGTTGTTGAATATGCTTGGTTGAACTACTGGACATACTGTACATTAGGTAAATATGAGGTCTAGCTACCGCATGTTAACCATTTTCACCGCAAATGTTATCTCAGAATGTGCAAGATGCACTAAAAAACATCGTCATGATGTCAAACTCACGCGACCTTAAGGCTAAGTGAACTTAAAGCATGATCCTTCGTCCGTTGTGCGTTATACGTCTTCAAACGTCCGTTCATAACCGTTATTTGTACTTATCGCTTCTTCTATATCATCATTTGACTAGTTTGCATATTATTTACGGATAGCATTTTGGCATTACGGCTTTAAAATTGGTTCAGTGGATGCGCATCGTCATCAGTACTGGCCAATGTTACTAGAAATAGAAAACCTATAAACAACATCATCTTGCAAAGCGCTGGTCACAATTCGCAAAAAAATGACAGAAATCATCGTGGCATAAGAGACTTAAAAATATGTTCAAATGATGCCGATCCGTCATCATACATGGCAGATCTTACTAACAGCTCTGTTTAATTTATGCTTGTACTTTCTCATCCAAACTATCTTAATTCTTTTTCCAGCTGGGATTTGTTTATTTCTTCACTATCTAAATAACCATTTGATGAACATGTAAAAAAAGCTGAGACTTTTATTGACTAATATCGCGGAAAACTTTAAAGTGGAGAGGTTCCACCTGTACTGAAAAGAGTATGCACTGTATAGGATGAAAGTGAGTTAGAGGTTAGGTAAATGCTGCAGAAGTTTTAAATTAAAAATTAGAATCGATGAGATCTGTTCTTGTAATATACGAAAAATAGATTGAGGAAGTAAGAGAAAGATATCAGCAAAGATAAAGACGCAACCCAAAAGGTTCAATTGCAAGAACTGTTGGAAAGCTTTATAATCACAAAAGTTCAAGCGGTTGGACATCTAACACAGTAGGAGGGAGTTTGTAGAGAAAACACTGAAGTTTTTAATGCAACAGTTAGGTGAAAGGCTAGAATAATTTTTTGAAGAATTGCTACTATAGCTACAGCAAAAGCAATAATTATTAATAGTTGTTCTTTTGTATAGCAAATTTGGTAAAGAGTGTTTTTTTTCATATTCCTTCTCCACCTCAACCTTCTACCCGCCTTCTTTATCTACTCCACCTCCTATCCCTACCTCAGCTTCTCTCACTCATCCTTCTCCAAGCGAATTATTGTTTCTTGACAAAATTTAAAAACGGCTATAATAATTTATGTATTTATTTGCTTGAGTTAGTGAACAAATCAGCAGTAGCAGTATATGTAACTGTTAGTAGGCCAATGAGTTGGTTATTTAAGATTGCTGGCCAAATTATTTCTTTTGTTGCTGATCATGCCTTATTACTTGTTTTGGCATTAGTAGGGTTGTTATTTTCAATAGTTACAGACACGATATTATAAGTGGCGTAAAAATAGATGCACAACAATAATATACGTTTTTGATAAATTATCTTGAAATTGAAGATAACACATTATATCTCTATGACACTGAAATCACAATAAAAGGTGGATCTGAAGATAAAAATGACAAAGATTATTATCTGGAAAATGTTAAAATACTAGCCAGACATTTATTCCAAATCGCTGGTTTCGGAAAACAAAACTGGAGGACAAATATTTCTTAATCCTGCATACGTAGAAAATGCGATAGTTCCTACATAAAGTGTAACACATTATAATATCACAAATGAGATGGTTAATACACTTAGCGTAACATATGAATTTCAGGATAGATTAGACAGACTTAAAGACACAGAAGAAATACGACCACTAGAACCCACTGTTGAACAATTACAGCCTTTAGAAAACATTGGTACGAAGACAGCCTTTAGAAAACACAATTATACAAAGACAACACATAAAGACCACTATTGTAATGAAAAATAGATGGAATAAGTTTTCATAGGGAAATAAGAATAGGAAACACTCATTTGAGTGAATGAATTAGTGAACTAGACAAAGTTTTTACTAATGTATCTTTCCGTTATAAAGCTGCAGACGCAGAAGAAATTCTTCAAAGGAATATTACCAAAGTATTGATTACCACCATCTGTAACATCTGAAGCTTCTGCCCATGTAATGGTAAATCTCAAAATTTAAAAATCGTTATGTGAGGGTGCTTTTTTGTCAAAGTTTAATCAAGTTCTTTTAGCTTTTTTGGAGACGAAATCGTTTAGATGCTTTTCCATTTAATAACAGCGACTGTTTTTGATGATTGATTGATATTACTTGTACAGTCTGAACTTTCTCTAAGCCACAATACTTTCTGTCAGTTTTGATTAAATTCTCTTCATTCTTTTTGGAGAAGAAGTCCTTTAAACTTTATTCTGGTTTTTTTTTAGTAATGTCGGCCATATTTGATGGTGGATCCGCATCGTGTGAACAACCTTGAAATGTCTTTATGCCAGAATGCTCTGTGCTACATTTGGTTCAAATTGGTCTGGCAATTTTTAGAACAAGTTGAATATACCAATTGCTGACGGAAGACGGACATGATTTTGTACGTTTGGTAACGGTGACAACATTTAATGATGTATCAGCATCATTTGTATACATTTTAAAGATTTTTATGCCATAATGCTTTCTATTATATTTCATGGAATTCTGATCAAATATTTCGAGAAGAATTTATTTAGATTTCTCTATTTTTAGTAACGGTAGCAAACTTTGATGGCGGATCGGCATCAGTTGTGTCAACTTGAAAGGCCTTTATTCCAGTATGCTCTATGCCAAAGTTGGTTGAATTTGGTTTAGAGTTTTTTTTAGTTGAAAATAGCAATTGTTGGTAATGTCTTGTAATCCAATGAGAAAGACCCTTTCAATTTCAATATCAAAACGGAAACATTGTTCTCTTCTAGATGGTATATACATAATTATTTTACTTTGTAAAGACTGTCTTCTTTTTAAAGTATACTGTGTGTGCAAGACGTTGATTATTTAATTTTAATCCAATGACAATAATAAGTTTCTGGCAAGTTATTTTAACATTTATTTTGATAAAAATCAGCAACTAGTAGCTAATAATTGAGGTATAATTTTTGATTTAAAAGTAGACAATAACTATCTTATTTCTACATAATCATGACTAGTATTATATTTGATTTTTCTTACAATTCTTTCCCCAATTTCCACGTTCAGTTAATGTTATACCAATGGATATGCCTAACATGAAACAATATTAAGTTCGCAAAGTACTATACATGCAGGTATTAGTCTTTGTCACCGAATTAAGCTTTGTTTTTACCGATCTCCTGTTGTTGTTGTTGCTTTTTTGCGGGATGGCTGTGTCAAATGTAGCACACATTGTGCCCATTTCTGCTTTTAATTCAATTTTAAACGTCTTCTTATTTTAATATGTTTTGATTTTAATTGAATCAGTTCCTTCACTTAATGGGGAGTCGTTTTATCAATTTTAGTTTTTTATGCATCCGTGTACATTATAACTTTTGTTCTAAATCATTTCAATCCTTTTTCATGCGTTTCACCCTTTTGTTTATTTAGACAAAACTGTCGCAGGCTACATTGACATTATTAACCAGATCTCAGTAACCATATTCTCTTGTATATGTTTTAGATTGTTCTGCCTTAGCGTTTAATTTGTTGTAAAAGTCAGTAAATGTTGCATTTGTATCGTTCCGGGTTTGTCGTTTAATTAGTGAATCATACGTCGTTGTCATTGTTCTAATCATGTTGTAATTTACTCGTAGCTAATGACTGAGGTATAATATTAAATTTGAAAGTAGACAATAACCACCTTAATTCTACTTAATCATCACTACTATTATATTTGATTCTTGTTAACACACATTCCCCAATTTCTGCGTACAATGAATTTGATATTCCTAACCTGAAACAATACTGAAGTCGAAAATAACTATAAATCTAGGTATTTGTTCTTTTGTCACCCAACTCGTTTTTGTTTTTACTAATCTTCAGCGGAGGGGAAGGGGTCGTCAAATGTAGCACCAAATGCAAGATTCATTATGCCCATTTCTGTGTTTAATTCAGTTTTAAACGTCTTTAATTGAATCAGCGCCAGCACTGTCGTGTCGTTTTATTTATTTCATTATTCAATGCATCAGTGTCCAAAAGAATGTTTTGTTTTAAATCATTTAAATCCATTCTCATGCGTTTCATCCTTTTGTATATTTTGCTAATACTATCTTAGACCACATTGATATTATTAACCAGATCTCAATCAACATATTTTTTTAATCTTTTTTATGTTGTTCTACCTTAGCGTTTAATTTGTTGTAGAAATTATAAGTCCTTGTCATAATTCTAATCATGTTGTTTTTGACATTTATCTTTTTTATGTTGTTCACAATAATTTTAGCTATCTAATTCAAATCAGTCTTCTTCTGCAACTCGGGAAGGCTATTCTTAATATCATTTATCTTCGAATTTAAGTCTATAGCACTGGTACAAATACCTTTGATAATCTTTTGTATCTTTGATCCTTTTATTGGATTTCTACATTCAATTTATTTTCAACTCTTCCAGTTGAGATTGCAAAGTGCCGTTTTACATATTACCTGTTCTCTCCACGTTTAATGTTTTCAAATTAGTATGCTCAATGTCATACATTTTTCAGTATCAACACATTATTTGCCAACTATGTAGAAGCTGAATTAGTTAATTTTACTGGATTACCTACATTGATAATATGGTGGTTGTTCAAGTTGAAGTCATTGTTTATTGATTGACCTAGTGTAATCACTTTTTACACTCTTTTCTCTACGGTTTTAAAATCAAGAAAACTGCGACCTTTTAAAGATATTTCTACTATTTACTTTACATGGACAACATGTCATGGTCATATCGTGAAAACCTAATTTTGTTTGTCTTTTTTAACGCTTACGCTCAACCTGTTTATGGTTCGATTTTGTACTTGTTTGTAATGACTATTACAATTGTATAAAACAAAGTCACCATGTGAAACATTTCTAACAAGCAAAGTCTATAACAAACACGAATAAGACCCATAAAAGTAAGCTGAGATGTTATTAATCTGATGGAAGAAACGTATAATTTTGTAGGTTTCTAAAACCCACAAATTGTAAGGGTTTCTGTAGATGCCTGTATTGTTCTTTGCCTATTAAATGCAAACAGTTTAGACTTGTAGTTGGTTATGTATACTGTGCAATTATTACTTTGAGTGACGACAACTTTAGGGTTATGTTACATGCACTCGATGTACATTATTTGAGTCTGTTCCTGTACATTTCAAGTTTGTAGAAGCCAACAGCGATGAAAAAGTCCTTTTTTACAGTTTTGTCGTTAATTTAACATAGCGTTTTTCCAGTTCATGTGAAACACTGTAATAACTAAAAGCAAAATATATTCGCCGTTATTTAATGGATAGATTACCATTTGTGTTATGAATAGGAATTGTTTTTATCTATCCAGAATATCTTTCTACGGTAATATAGCTTTCCTTTCATTTACAGTAAATTTAAACACCATAGAGTTATATATTTTCCATTTGCTTTGCATCCTTTACTTCCGTTATCACAATATACTTCTGTTTGTTCTAAGTGTCTCTTTCAACTTTGTCCTCCTCCAAATAAGTCTTTTTTAACTCTTCAATGTTTGTGCTCTCTCAATGTATATTTCTTCCTGATTGCGTACCCTATAGCACTGTATAAGTTATACCCGTTACCCCTCAACTAATTGCCTCGTAATTAGTCTCATTATCATTTATTGCCTCGCTTATAAAGTCATCATTACTGTTTGCTTACATATGACAGTGGTCACTATGACATATTATTTTTTTTTTTTTTTAAAGAAAGACTGTTTATTCCTTGAAAGCATTAGTTTCAAAAGTCATTAAAGTTGATCAAGCCCACTCAAATTCTGTCGCTATTCGCGCGACTCCTGAACCAGCAGCTGCTATACCGTCCCAGTTGACTCGGTAGCCATGCTAACTTCTATCCAGTTCATAATTGTATATGCTGCTTTGTATCTCTTTAACCAAATCATTTTTAAGCTCGTTAATCTGTTGTAACATGAAATTAATATCATTGTCTGTCTGATGTGTAGGTATTTTTGTTCTCCCATTAACATGTATAAAATAGGTAGCATTGATTTATGATTTGCAAGAGATTTGATTGCTTTTCTTACGGTTCGATTTTCAACATTAAAAAATAATTATCATTTGGTCCATTTTGTAACTTGCGTTATTTAATTGCCTAATTATTTTGTCTGCTAGGATTATGTGTGCTATGATGTAGTCAATTGTGAAATGTCTTAATGAAATTAGAATAATCAACTTTATACCATGATAGTTGGTAAACCTATTGACATCGTAAATGTCTTTATCAAGAGAATGCTGTAACCGAATGTAAGAGCTGAGTTAACAGTTGCAATGTAAATAGTGTTATTTATGTTGTTTGTCCCACGTGCCATTTATTACTGAAATCTCACATTTCTGGAATTAGACTTGGCTGTTTTGGGTTGTTTGTTTGTTTTACAGTAACTGATTTAACTGGTTGATAGGAAGGTATTTTATCAAGTACAGATTATTTAAAAATGTAACCAACTGTCCTCTTTGCATGCATCAACACCAGGTCTAACACAACAATACCTCCACCTATACAGTAATATGTTGTTGTTTAAACTATTCCAACTTGTATCTTCCATCTAATGATTTCCCAGTTTTGTCCTTGCTCCTACTTTAACCTCTCTGATTTTAACCCTTTGTTTTTCTGTGAACTCTACGCGAATTCTTATTCCCTTCCAATGTTACCATCTTTGGTCATTTTTTAATCTTTGAATTTTCTTCAAGTTTGCTTTCTCCTCCTTCAAATTGTTTTAAATGAGAAATTATGAACACGAACATTATTTTAATATAACTTGTTAAATAATCTACACACTATTTCAACTAAACTTTACATTGACTTAAGCTTACAATTATGTTGAAAGTAAAAGAATCAAAGTTTAAGTAACTGAACATTTAATGAAAATGATAATATTAATGACGGATACTAAGATGTGCTCAAAATTCAAAGCAGGACTAGTCTTAACTGAGTTCAACAAAACTTATACTTACTGCAAACCTTGTCAAAGTGAGTACTAAACAACGTGGAGAGAACATAATAAGGACATTGTTAACGACCGGGGAGATGAAACAATGGAATGAATACATACAAAATGACATAACATTACAGAAAAGAAAGATATCACAAAGATTTCAACTTTTGGCTAATTCGCAAGGCAAGAGTTATATTTACTCGCTTTAAAAACTTAAAGTTGGATCTAACATTGAGATTTCTCTGTGTATCATTAACTTTTACCGTCGATGTCTCAACTTTACAAACCTAGGAGATGTTATAGTTTATCTGATCCTGCATTAACAAAGACCTACTATTTTTTGTTGTGTTTTTTTGTTGTTGTTTTGTTTTGTGGTTTGTTTTTTGTTTTTTTTTTGGGGGGGGGGAGGGGTTGGTGGTGGTGGTAGGGTTCGTGTGTTGTTCCTAGTGAATTAAAGTTAAACAAAACTCGAGGACAAATATTTCTTAATCCTGCATACGTATCACAAATGAGATGGTTAATACACTTAGCGTAACATATGAATTTCAGGATAGATTAGACAGACTTAAATACACAGAAGAAATACGACCACTAGAACCCACTGTTGAACAATTACAGCCTTTAGAAAACATTGGTACGAAGACAGCCTTTAGAAAACACAATTAAACAAAGACAACACATAAAGACCACTATTGTAATGAAAAATAGATGGAATAAGTTTTCATAGGGAAATAAGAAATGTTTTTAAAAAAAAAGTAAATTAGATAAGTTTTTGAAACCACTAACATAAATATTGTTTTCTTTGACAGTTTAAGTCATACAGTTGCGATTAAGGGACCGTTTTGTCCATTTTGCCTATATAGGTCTTACCCGCGTTCTCTTGTTCTGTCCATTATCTATCTTTTGACCAGTTGTTGAGACTTTGTATCAGCTGCTAGAAATTCATTATTTACCACGTCAGTATTTATAGCAGTGTTCAGTCCTACATTAAGTCTATCAGATGACTTTTCAAGTCCTTGGCATATCCAACAATGATACCTGTTTTCATCGCCATACAACTCTTTAATAAAAAAATATACCATTATTACCGACATCATATTCTTGTGTACCTTTTGAATCTGAAATCTCATTGTGATGTTTTCATCTAAGTCATCACCTTATTTGCCCAAAATTAATTGTTCAGACAATTTTTTATCAGTTTCTTGAGCGGATGAAACAGACTGTGTAATAAGTGTTCTATTTTGAAAATGAGTACCTAAAGTACTGATCACATTACCCTTCATAATCTGAGTCACTCTCGCTATTACTTCTTCGCTCAGACCAGTGCCAACTCGAGAAAAGAAATAAGTCCATCCTTTTTTGTCATCGCCTGATACCATGGGGTTAAATTCATTAACAGATAATTATCTTCCCTTCTTGCTCTATAGTTGTAACGACGTTTGTAATATGACTTTAGCACAGTGTCAGTTGTAGGCTCACCAAATCTCTGGTGTATTATTTTCATGCTCATTATCCATCAAAAAATTTTTAATTTCATTTAATATATTTTCAGTCATGATACATGCAATGTTAAATGTTTTAAAATGATGTTAAATTCTTTCAGATTTACGTTGTTGAATATACTAAAAGCTTGGTCATCAGTTTTTGCATTCAAAACTAAACGTGAAACAGGTACACCGATTTTACTAACTCCGGTACACGTTGATATGTTATGCCCTAAAGAAAGCCCTAAAGAAAATCCACATTCGGCTCCTCTGTCATCCATACTGCCAGGTTTAGTTCATTCCTACACATATCTTTAGTACATGTGTGTTTTGCAACGTTTGTCAAACTATATTATAACATTTTACAGTTTCCATATATTTACCTTACTAAATTTAAAATACCCAAAGCAGCAGAAATAGGTAGTAGTTAAAAGAGTAGCTAGATGATTGATGATTACCATTTACTCCGTTTATATTGGCATACTTGCATGTTTTCTGGGGTAAAGCCCTGTTATAAACTAGCACCCAGTAGCTGAAGAATGCGGCTGTTTACTATCAGTCATCTTACTAATCATTCTTACGGGAGACGGTTACATGTAGGCAATGCATGATTGTCTGATTGCGAGCGTAAATATGTAATTAATAAATAACATAATACAATTACAACTTGATTTCTAGGATTTTCCCAGTATCAATGGTAGTTATTCTGAAACTTTGTGCTGTTTACGGTGCTCTTTAACAATCAAAGTCTTCTTTATGGCTGGCTCTGATCACATTTATCTGTATTATTATTATATCTATTTTATAGCTCCTTACATTTATATTGCTTTAGCAATCTATTCTTTATTATCGTAGAATAAGATACGATCCAGGTACTTTTACTCTGCACTTGCATTATCATTCGTTGATTGAGTTTTGTCACTTCCCTAGCCAACATGACTCAGTCAGCAAAATGCTTACAGACAATAATCTGACTGCGCTACAGTTGGGCTAATTTGTACTTCGGAAATAAAATCTCAGCTCAATTTAACATGAGTAATTTAAAATTAGGCTGGATATACGTTTATTTTAAAGATTATTCAAGTTCTTTACCAAACATTTCTTTAAGATTAACTTGCAGAATCATAGATTCATTTCATAATATTCAGTATTTTCGTCGCTCACGGCTCACTTTGAAACTGCAAAACTGTGTTGGGCTAGATGTACTCCAGCTATCATTTCTGATTTGGGAAATTTAAGTTTTGAGGTGGAGTTTTGTGCTCAGATTTCTTGTTTTTTCATGTATATATTTTTATAGAAAATAGGCATTGACTGCTCCCTCTTATATTTACTTTAATCGTACCTAATACGAGCCTCACAGAAATTCTGGAGCAGCATCCTATACCCGATCGTGTATCTCAGTATCTGCTCATCTTGGCCGATAATAGGATGGTTTTAACATCCGAGTAGTTTCAAGTGACCCTTCAATCCGCTGAGTTGAAATCAAGGTATTTTTATCCTTATAACTTTCAAGATGTTAAAGACCTAAATCTGTAAATCAAAACGCATCATAAATTCTCATAATCTTCGGAACGTACCATAAAATGCCTCCTTTACGAAATATCAACATTTTTATACATACTTAGTCGCTTGCTTTTTGAGTTTAAAATTGTGATTGGTATATTGGAAAAAAAACAATTTATTGATGTTACCGATTCTGGTTGTAAACGGCTTATTTGCTTCGCAGACGATACAGTTGAATGCGCGATATTACGTACGATTGTCACGCCAGTTTATATCGAGTTGTGAACTCACTGCCGGTCCTGCGATAAGAAAACTCTCGAACTGGAATCTGTAATTTGAAATATAGCTTTGTGCTCAGCCAATCGCAAGCAATTTTTATTTTTTAACATTATTTATAATTGGCTGATAATGAACTCTATTTCAAACTTAAGCTTACAATTCTTATGATTAAAGGGCATGTAATTTCTGCATGAGTCGTTCCTTTTTTTTTTTTTTTTTTTGTCGTCATTTTTCTGCATAGTTGACGTCATCAGAGCACAGCTCATATACAATTTATGTTATAATTCAGCATTCATAGGGAGATGAAAACAGTTGCTCGCTATCATAAATACGATAATAAATGAATGCTCCAAAAAGTACCATCCAATCCCTAATTATGACAGATAGACACAACAAAGTCACATAATGTCCACCATTAAAACGGAATTTACCAGTGCCAATAAGGTTCGTCGAACGGGAAATCACTTTGTTGCTATGTTGTCAATATAATATGCTTGTACCTCTTTCTTTCTCTCTCTACCTTTTTATTCGACATGCCAGTTCACAAAAAGATGTGGTTCGTCTTCCTCATATCCTATTCCAGCCTTGAAAATGTGAACCAAAGAAAATCTTTCTCAGGTGGAAGACACCAATATAGGGAAATGTAACACACGGAAGATTCTTTGCTTTACAGGTTGAGTTGAAAAACCATGCATGAATTTTCATTATGTATGATTGTTAATGAGGAAAACCTAAAACTAATCTTTTCTAGTATAATTGCACTCCGGATATTAATAAGCCCAATGACGTTCTAAATCATATTGTTATTTCTGAATTTCGTTAAAACCTATGAAAGTTATTATATAACTCTTCTGAAGGGACTGTGCCATGTCTTTAATAATTACCAATATTTGTTATATCCGATACCGTTATGGAAGTAACTTACTGTACTTTGCTGTTGTGGAAATGCTTGGTAAAATGAACTATTCAGCTGCGCGAAAGTAGCTCTCCTAGTTTCAGTTACCGGTATCTTAGTAGCAGTAAACTAAATGAAAAATTGTGTATTCATTTATAAAGCATTTTAAGGTTGAATTATATCAATTCCAATAAGAACCAATAAAATCTGACTATATATAGTTCGTAGAAGTTCAATTATCATCTAATAAACAGACCTTCGTCATATGGTTTTTAGAAAAATTAAATGGTTGGCAATATTTCATAGAAATTCACTTTTTTAAATCTCTTAATATTTTAATATCTCAAGCAGCTTAAACAGTGCTCTGCGTTTACACAAACTATTTTTTCAATATGTTTTTCTTATTATTTTATTTATTTTACCGTCTTCTAAGGTGTCTGTTGTAGTAGAGAAAAATTATGCAATATCATATGGAGCTCACTTTTTTGCAAAGTTGTCGTGTAATTTTCATTTTTCTTTCTCTGTTGCAGGTATCAGCAAGGTACGGCCATCTACCTTCTAACCTTGAGCGTTCTCTACATGCAGCAATCGTGTTCATTTGAGACGACATGCCCTTCCTTCTGCACTTGCGATTCATCGGCTGAAGGTATTCGAATGATGTGTTCAGCACAAAATAACGTCGAAGCTGGGAAACTTCTTGAGCCGGCTTTAATATTTAACATTTCAAGCGTCAATATTGTCTTTTCGCCGGATGCAAATCAAGTACGTATTTCCTTCTGCGAAAACATGACAGAAACAAATTTGATCGAATTTCGTTTGGAAGGTCATGTAAACATACCACTGTGGACTCTAAAAATAGAACATGTATCATGCTTTCGAAAACTTCGCGTTTTGCAGCTTCGTGACATGGGTATTACTGAAATTCAAAGTGGAACTCTAAGTAATTTGTTATTTTTGGAGGAGTTTGACGTCAGTAGAAATAGACACCTTTTAATGGATTATGTTGTATCAGCTTTTAACGGTTTTACGGCACAAAATTTGAAGATATTCAATATAAGCATGATTCACAGCAGGGAAGATACGTCTCTAATCGTGATAGATCACGATATTTTGAATATATTCAGAGAAACGAATTTGAAAATATTTGACATAAGCTGGATAAGAGCATCACTTCTTACTGTTCCGTTGTCTTACTACATTCCAAAGGTTGAAGTCATTAATATAACTGGTACTTTTCTGGCAGGTAATAGTGTGTGCATGAGTAGCGGGCTTCTTTTGAAGAATTTACGACATGTGGAATACAACAGTTGGCCAGTGGTAATTAGAAATAAACTGTTAACTCGATCAAGCATTTATCCATCGTGTAACTCTTCCTATGCAGGAAATTTTTCGGACGGGGATTGCTACAACATACCACCTGGACTAGAAGTATTGTACATGCAAAAAACACTTATCTCGTTCGTGTATTTCAGGTTGTATCCTGTTACGTGCTTTAATCCAAGTAATGTCTTAAAGTTTCTCAGTTTTCGTGGAACTCGCTGGCCAGCTAATCGGACATTTACTGTTTTTCATGGACTTCGCTTGTTAGAAACCTTTGACCTGAGTGAAATGGGTTTAGATATAATCTCTCCAGACACATTCAGGCACATGCCCTCTCTTAAATACATAGATTTGTCCCTTAACAATCTTTATGAAACTGATGTAACATCACTTGCTTTCAACGGAAATTTGACCGTGGTGGATTTATCAAGAAACAAACTTGATAGTTTTCTGTGGACCGTAGTTAATAATAATATTATGCTTAAAACCTTGAATCTGTCGCAAAATTCATTGAAATTATTTACATTAAATTCACGAACAAATTTATCTTTAACAACAATCGATTTATCTTATAACAAAATACAAACTTTGGATTTGTCAGATTTTTATTCGTCTTATTACAAGGGGATAACAGTCAATGAAACCCTTACAGTTATCAACATAACGAACAACAGTATTATTTGTGACTGTTCCACTGATTCAAAAAGATTTTTTTGAATGGTTTCTAAGTAGCAGGAATAATTCTCGAATACAGCTGTACCCGGATGTTATTACCTGCGGAAATTACGATTCAAAAGAACTGACGTCATATTCAACATACAGAGAAATTATGATTGAAAAATGTGAAAGCTGTGAGATGAATTTTTTAAAACTCGCAATTAGCATACCGATTTCTATTGGCATCTGCGTATGGTGTATAGCGGGTCTCGTATGTTACAGAATCCAGAGGAAGAAAAATATAAATCTTCCTGTTTTCATTGCCGCAGCTTCAGAAGATAGTGGATTCGTTATGCTTCAATTGTTACCGGAATTGGAAAAAGAACTAAGAAAAGAAAAATATTTTAAAGGTAAAACTGACATCAAGCCAGTCCGCACTGGAAGTGAAATGACACCGGGTGTACCTATTGAGGATCAAATGCAGGAATTTATTCAAAACAGTTTGTGTGTAATTGCCATCATGTCGGAACATTTTTTGGAAAGTCGCTGTTGTGGAAGAGAATTAGAAATTGCAAAAAAACTGCAAAGGAAAATTATTCCACTATGCATTGATAATTGTAAACAGAAAATCAATGACGGAAACACTCATAAAGTCATCAAGGACGTAATGCAGAAATACGCATACATACAATGGCCTCATGTGGCAGATACGGAACATGTCATAGAAGAAAATAAAAACCAGAATGTAATAGAAGAAAATCAAAATGTAATAGAAGAAAACCAAAATGTCATAGAAGAAAATCAAAATCAAAATGTGAGAGAAGAAAACCAAAATATCATAGAAGAAAATCAAATTGTCATAGAAGAAAATCAAAATCAAAATGTGAGAGAAGGAAATCAAAATGTCATAGAAGAAAATCAAAATCCAAATGAGCGAGAAGAAAACCAAAATGTCATAGAAGAAAATCAAAATCAAAATGTGCTAGAAGAAAATCAAATACAAATTGTGATAGAAGAAAATCAAAAACAAAACGTGATAAAAGAAAATCCGACACAAAAGGTGATAAAGCTATTAGTTAAAGCCATTAGAACAACCTACTGATAAAGTATACTGAGGTAGGGAAGCATATTTTGTGATGAAATATATAGATTGGTCTCTTCCAGCTTCTGTCTAATTGTCGTCATATTTAATAATTTACTCCAAACCCCATGATAATAATCTGACATACAGTTTTCATTGTAAAATGCAGTAAACTTCCTTCCGGTCATTATTTCATACTGAAATATTGGTTAATCCAGCAATTATTCAGTCATTAAAGTCTACAGTTTTCCGAGCCCAGTCTCTCCAGCGTATAATATATTACTATAACAAAACCTGTGAGGTAGAGATACTGGATCAAGCTTTATCTTACCCTTCAAGGTCATGTCCCCTGATTACCTTCGTCCTAAACAAAACCGACGGAATTGTACTTGATATCATTTTAATAAAGGTTTTATTATGTTATTCAAACCTTTAAAAGAATTGTTATTTACAGTATTTACAGGCGTTATCACGTATCGGGATTTGAGGACTCTGCCAAGGGCAGTTGGATTATTTACACTAACTGACTGACCAGAATGTTGAAGCCACATGAAGAAAGAAAATATAGAGGAAGCGTAAATATTTCCCATTCTTGTTAATACCTGAGTTTTATTTTACAAATATTTTTTTTAATAACTACTTCAGTAAATGTAAATTGATATGATGTGAATCGCATGACCTTCGATTTTCTGACATGCTAAGAGAGAGAGAGAGAGAGAATTTATCTGCGCCAAGTCCATCGATTTCTGGTTTAGTTACTATCAAACACCGAACAAGGGTGATACCGTTATACAGACACTAAATGAAGTATTTGTAGACTATTTTCAGCTGTAATAGTAAAATGCCACTTCTCTTCAAAAAATGGATTTTTGCAGAATCATATAGATATCTACATTCTCTTCAAAAAGTGATTCCTGCGGAATCCCATAATTATCCAAATTCTCTACACAAAGAGGACTTCAGCAGAACTGTATAAATATCTAAATTCTCTTCAAAAAGAGACTCCTGCAGAATCCCATAATTATCCAAATTCTCTACACGAAGGGTCTTCAGAAGAACCATATAAATAACTAAATTGTCTTCAAAGGAAGGGACTTCTGAAGTATTGTATAAATATCTGAATTCTCTTAAAACGGGGACTGCTGCAGAATCAATTAAGTTTGATACAGACAGGTCCGTGTAACATCATTGCCTAATGGATTGATGAATGTAATAGATAAATACTGCTTTAGGGTAAAAGTAATGTGTCTATGCTTTTGCTGTAACATATGAGATACCTCATGGTCAGGGAATAACTTCATGTGTTAAATGTGCCATGTGTTAGATTCAAACTAGCTGGTATATCCGTATGGCTTTTGACAAGTGTTACGGAATTATGTATCATTTTGTTTTTAAATAATGATATAGCTTTATGATCTCTGCATAATAGTCTGACAGCTGTCGTCTTGCAGAAAGGACATATACGGTACATGTCACCCAGTACATTGGTCTTGGGAAAATCAATATTGTCGGTTAAGCATGAGTCATGTCACGTGACATAGCGCGTGAGAATTTGTACTTTTGAACTTCTGACCTAGATGTCGCAATCCCAGAGGAGTGATTCATTTTGTTGACCAGAAATTAGAGTTTAAGATCACAATTCTGATGTGTTTGTTGAGACGTAGAATAATTGGGTTTTTTATTTGATTTACGCAGTCAGAAGCTATATAATAAGATGTATTGGAGCGTTCGTGATTCTTTTATAGTACGTTTAGCCTGAGAGGTCATAAACGAGATTGGTTCATTTTTTGTGTGGTATTCTGTTTCAGTGATATTTTATTATTATACAGTACATTCTGAATTAGTACTGTTACTTCAAATTTAAGTATTATACAGCTCCGCTGGAATTATCGGAAACATTTCTAGAACTTGTGTGATATTCCATATTCACAAGGATTACTTGGAATTAATAACACTTGGATATAACTGATTCTTGTTAATACATCAGCACTTTGGAGGTTTCATTCGGAACCTACTTCATTCGGAATATTTGGATTAACTTCCGGATCAGTAAACTTTAGAACAATTTAGGACTTTTAAGGATATTCTATACTGTAAGTTATTTTTAATTCTTTCACTTTGATTGTTTGTTGAAATATTTTAATATTTTAGGAAATTAAATATTTGTATTTAAATCTTGAAAGCTTGTTTGAGTCTTTTCTTTTGTTACATTACCCCTAGTCGTAACACAAGCTTGCGTGCAATTGTTACGACTGAACTTGCTACACTTGTGTCTTATAATGCATGTGTGTTACACCGGATCTTCATTAAACTGATCTTTATAAAATCTGAAAAATTTAATTGATTGGAGAGATAGAAAGTCCACCCGTTTCTGGTTTTCTTGATATCAAAACTATTAAGAAGTGATAGCACCAGTACACACACTAAATATAGTATTGTAGACTATTTACAAGTGAAATAGTAACACATATCATTTCTCTTCAAAATAGGGACTTCTGCAAAATCATATAGACATCTCATTTTTCTTCAAGCAATGGTCTTCTGCAGAATCAAATAAATATTTTATCTTTCTTCAAGAAATGTCTTTCTGCAGCGTCATATAAATATCTCGATTCTGTTCAAAAGAAGGAACCTCTGCAGGATCATACAAGTTGTATTGACACAGTCCCTGCTGACCAATTGACAACATTATTGCATCATGGGTTGATGAGTTTAATAAGAGCACACTGCTTATGGGGAAAAAAGGTGTGTCTGTGCTCTTGCAGTAACATATCAATGTAGGTACCTCATGATCAGGGAATACCTTAATGTGGTAAACGTGCGGTGTATCGGCTTCGAACGAACCAGTATATCCATATGTGCTTTTGACAATCTTGTGCGCAAGTGTTATGACTGAATTGCTACAATTTTGTTCATAGAGTAGAGTTAACATTGATAGAATACTACGGTAACGTCTTATTACCCTCAGTGTAAAAATGCATATAGGATCTGCTCCTCCGGTGCTTTACGTCGATCAGATTCGAACTATATGTAATGTAACAGAAGAGAAACACTGAACTTTGGGCCAGATTAAACACTCTCACCAACCTGTTGGACTTATTAGGCAATAAATATGTTACGTAATGACTCTGTTGGATCAGTCACCTCTGAGCCGTGTCCATTTGAGTGGAAGAGTAGGCATGTTTCCACATTTCTCTGACCCAAGGAAGTAACTCTCAGAAAAAAACGGTAAAATCACTGCAACTGTGCTTCTGTTTGCTCTCTTTTTCTTTTCCGTTGCAGGTATTATAACTGCATTATTTCATTGTAAATTTTAAATGGTCTTATCTTCATTTTGAGTGTGATATTACGTCAAACTGAATTATATGAACGTTTAAAAGCAATGTGGTCATAATTTACATTTTCTCTTTTTGAATTTCTTGACCACTGTAGTTTTGTTTGTATTAGTCTTATCATGTGAAATTCTGATGTATAGGATGTTACGGATTGTTTAATATGACTTTTGTTATTATAATAGATTTATTCTGCCGTCTTTATGTATCACAGTGATTATTTTAGAAAACTAATTGTTCATACTTTAAAAGCTATCAAACTTGATTTTTCGGTGTTTACAGCTTTACGTTCGAAATTTTGCATTGATTTGAACTCAAACACAACAATTTGAGCATGTTTCTGAAATATTTATTTTCTATTACATTTCCGATATATTTTGACTACTTCGGTGTTACGTGGTTACTAGTACTTGATTATTTTCTGCATTTACATGATGTTACAAAATCAAGACAATTCTGGGAAAATATGAAGTTCGTAAGCCTGAACTGATTTTTAACATTGGGAAAATTAATTTCATGTTTATTCTATATTTTTCAATTTTTTATTTGGAATGTTGTTTCGATTTTTAATAAAATTCTCTGCAACTATGCAATTGTGTGCTGACTTTATCTTTTTCGTTGCATGAATAGTTGTTATCTGCGTCACCTCTCAGCATATAAGGCTTTCGAATTTCTTGAGGGAGTGACACCTCCCACAGTCAAGTGACGGAAAAGATGTTAAAATGTACCTCCTGTCACCTTTCAACCCGGGGAGTTTTCCCCGCAAATATATTCCTGCTACAAGTAGCATCTTTGCCCCAGTTGACATTTCATTTAACGATTCGCATCCCAGATTAGTAATCATACATGTTCCCCATCAAGAACCTTGATAACAAATCATGAATAAAAAAAGATGGCGACTTCTTATGAGTGTTTCTAAGTTAATGATGCCGGTAGACGCATGACACGTACTAATATAGGACTGACAGATGTGTAAGATATGTTAATCTTCACTTCTGGGTGCAGCTCTAAAATGTCTCGCTATTACGATTTTGGTGGTGGTACCTTTTGACGTGATCATGTTAATACCGTAATTTCTATGTGAGGTGGTTGTCAATAGTTACCACACTATACTAGCTTGATGTATTCATAGTATGGCCGCGAATTATTTAAACCCTTTTTCATAAGGGGGTAATTTTAGAGAGATTTGTTTCCTTATGCGGCATGCTGGAGGATCAAACCTATTGTTTCGTATACAATTGCAATGCTGTATTGTACCAGATATCTCCTTTTTGACGGAAAATTTGAACGCCATGCATATGTTACACGGCTATCCAAACTTTTCTCAGTATAGATTTACCTCAAATCCATTAATCTGACTCACCAGAGTTTTTAATGGCAATATTCAAATTATGCTGAATTTGTGTTGCAAAATCCTCGAATGCCTACAAAATGACAGACGTAATCTTTGTCACAAAAGTTTATAGTTGTTTGCCACAGTTAGTCTTTTGTTGGTTATTGTAGTTTTCTCACATTTCCACAACTTGAAGGACACCAAACAACCTTTATCCCACAACTAGAATTGTTTCGCCACGCCTACTGTTTGATGACTCAAGAAATTATGAAAATAATATTCTGCTTGTTGATCTAAACCGTTTTCCTCATTGTGAGCATGTTTTTGACATAGTTAGAACAGACGGTCAAATATACTTCTAGCAGGTGTTTATACTAAGAGAGCTAACTGCTGAGTGGTGAGGATGGAATTTTAAGGAGTTATGTCGCTTTGAATTGGCAGAGTGTGTAGTCTTTTTCCTATCAGCGGTTGACTCGTTTTGTATTGTTTGATACTGACACGCTTTTAATTTTTCGAAAAATGTATTAGTACACGTTATATCTTTTTTAAATGTATTAGTACACGTTATATTTTTTAAAATGTATTAGTACACGTTATATTTTTTAAAATGTATTAGTACACGTTATATTTTTTAAAATGTATTAGTTAGTACACGTTATATTTTTTACATTCGCTGAAAAACAATATATTGCTATTATTGTTGTTGAATTTATAATATTTTGATAAACTGGTGACCTGTCGGGAGAACTACTTCTTCTGTGCCATTAAGATGTCCTCAAAACAAAATGTGGAAAAAAATTGTTTTATCTATGAGGGACTCTTAATAATAGACAGAATCTCTAATACCTGTTGCATTATCTCTGTGAAAATGATTCCTCCAGGAATCCAATTTCTTGGCGTATTCTGTCCTTTAAGTGTATTCATGTGTACATCTTTGTTTTCGACAAATCGTCTGTGATCAGCGAGTAAAAACCAGATCCGACGGTCATTATTGTGTTGTATTTTGTATGTCTCGGTTTAAATTCGACGTTAAAACCAGGGGCGGGGAGATAAATGTTATATATGTTTTCAGCATCCTATGCCTCCCCCTCCTCTCTCTCTCTCTCTCTCTCTCTCTCTCTCTCTCTCTCTCTCTCTCTCTCTCTCTCTCTCTCTCTCTCTCAAACCTGAATGAATAAATCTTATTGATCAAAACCATTACGTCTTCCATTTTGACTCATCCAATTCCGCTAATGACCTTTCTGGAGGCCTTGCAAGAGAATTTCCTGTATTTTGCTTGTCTGAATCTTGCAAATCAAAGCTCCGAGGGGGTGACTGGAAATTGGAATATCTTTAATACCCATGGAGATACTGAGCTAAAATTTGAATCACAAATAGAAACACTAATTGTCTACAATTGTGGTCATATAAAACCTAGTTTTCTCGACTCCTTGTACAATATTTTTGATCTGGAAGTTGGCCAGTGAATTTTAATACATTCTTATTTGCTAAAACAAAATTAGTGTCAGCATTCTACTTTGCACATCTATGCTCAGTAAGCTGAGGCGCTGACTATAGTGGGGGACTAGGTCAGAACACTTGAATGCATAGTCACAGTGTGTGAGTCGCAATGTGTTCTCCTGCCTGGCATGCAGCTGCCTTACCTCTGAGCTAATACCACTATTTGTACCTCACCTGCGATTGGAAGCTATATATAGTGTGTTTACAGTCCTGCTTGACGTTGAGGATAATCAACTGCGCTGTATTTTATATTTATTTTTGACATTAATATTATAACGATATAAAGAAAACTCAACTCATACAAACTTTGGTAAATATGTGAAAGGTTATTACACAATGGTCTGTACAATATGGATTTATAACCTGTATGACATGGAACAACATGGACGAGTTAAAATGACATGGCACGACATGGACGAGTTAAAACAACATGGCACAACATGGACGAGTTAAAACAAAATCTATATTGTACAAATCAATGTATAATGGCATTTTCATTATACACATAATACTAATTCCCATAATGCTTTGTTTATATTTCAAAACATCCGATTTTGAAATTATTGAACTTAGCAAATATTCTGCAATTTCCAATGCACCAACCCATGTTCGATACCAACCCATGTTCGACGGTCCTTTTTGTTATTTTTTGTACACGAAATATAAATCAAAACCAAATTACTGTACATAGTTTGAATTGTATATTGACACAGAAACAGAAACAAATTTGAAATTTATCAGAATTTATTTTTCAGGTAAATGGGGCAGACATCAGTCATTATTCAACATGATCGGTTCGTCTTCAAGCTATATAAACAAATGTTACACATAGTCATATCTAACAACAATACACACGAACAAATAATTCTAAAAGGACATGCGATGGATTGCGATCATCTCATATTTAAAAAGAAAGATGTTTTGTCCATCAATATTACACATAAATGTGTAGAAAATTCGGTATTTACCGAAATATTCCTTTTTGGCACTACTGTAAGGGTTACACTCTCACTTTATTTTCATCAAATGACGAATTTCCCTATGCAGCGTTGTAAGCTCTTCACTTGTGAAAGCAGTAATAGTCTTCTGTGACGCTGCTTAGTCCACAAACCGTTGTGTGACAAGTTGTCCGTCGGTTGAAAGTGGCTCGAAATTTGGTTGATGTTAGCTAGTTTTGTAGACTATTTGGAAGTAATTTCATTTTATACTAAAATGTATTAGTCGTAGCATTGTATTTGTGTACAGGGGCTATTTTCAAAGTTCTGATATAATTGCGCTGAACAACAAACATCTTTATTAGGGAACAGTACGTCAAAGCACCCTCTCAAAGTACTCCCATTGCATCTCTACGCACTTTCCCAGCCTGATTTTGAATCATTAATTTCTGTTTTGTATTCAGTTTCTAGTAAGTTGTTCATACACTGGAAAACTGCTTTTACAACTGCATGGCGGCTTTCAAATCGTCTGCCCCACAGCAAATATTTGACAACGGGGTTCAGCCAAAAATCAATTGGAGCTAAATTGGGGCTGAATGAAGGATGTGGCAAAGTTTGGATGCTGTGTTCCTTCAGGAAGTTTGTCAATACAGCGGATTTATGCGTGCGTTATCATGGAGTCGATGGATCCCTCAGGTACCGGTGCGCCGACTGGTTGTTTGATAGTGTTCCGCAACTTTTGCAACATTTGGGGGGCATAGAAATGTCCAGTGATAGTAACAGGGTCAGGCACAGGCACCTGGACGACGGTCTTTTGCTTCGAAAAGTAAAGTTATGAAACTCTCATGACAGTCCGACTACTTCGAGCGATTGTGGTCTCTGCTCGTTTTCTCCAATCCAAACCTTATTCTTTTTTTTTTCTTTTTTTCTGAGTTCGCGAATTCAACCAAAGTCTTCCCAAACGTTTCTGAGCTTCAAATGATTTTTCAGTATATTAAAAACATCTGATGAATTAATGTGTGTGATAATATAAATATCTTCCAGTGTGTTTCGAGCAGCTTCATCAATTTCTTCCTTCACAGCAGCCACTTCACGCTCACCAATCGCAGAAAACGGTCTTCCAGCACGTGGGTCATCTTCCATGGATTCGCGACCATCTTTAAAACGATGAAACGACCTCAAAATTGTAGGATTTAATATGACAGAGAAGTAAACTTTATCCAAGTCGGCCTCGATATCAGTCAGAGAGTACCCTAAGAGCGCCCGGATTTTACAGTATGCTCGTTGCTCAGTAGAAGAATTGTTTCTCCTTCTCTGACATTTTTACGTCAAAATCATTTACATATCTAACGTCACATGCATATAGCTCAAAGTGTCCGGCTCGCTGCACGTGCGGCTGCAGATCACTTTATAGAACGTTATTTTGTCTTTCAATCGGCATTATTTTTAATGACTAGTTCAAAGAAACACAAAAGTTCTAACAAAATATTCAGAATTTTGGAAGTACCTCTCGCGTCTTACTAAAATTAGTATTAGTTATTTAGCGTCGTGCAGATCGATAGGTTCCCGGTGTTGCACAAATTTGATTGCTTTACAAACTAGTTCCTCGTGTACCTCCATAATTTTAATTCATCTTCATTACTTTTTATTTTGCTATAGTTGTTCTGTATCATTATTTTACTTTACAACAATTAAAAAAAAAAATAATAATTTCATTGCGACAGCTGATTGATAGTCAATGTATGGCTTATAGACAGTATATAACCTATTGACGTTATAACTCATTCGGACCACTTCAGCTACTTCTGCGAGACAAATATATGCCTCAGATTTCTGTCGACGCATTAATTTACAGAAAAAATTTACATTTTGTTCGCCGGAAATATCTTCGCAAATAAGAAACCGCAATCTATTCGGAACACCTCGTCTATTTCTACGATTGGATTCACCGTATGACTGACCGAGAAGTTGCGAATTAAAAAAAGTTCGATGTATTCGCAACTTCTGGTCAATTGTTGTTTCGTAAATAGCCGAGATGGTCCGAATGGCAGTTATTGGCATACATTCGAATGGCAGTTATTGGCATACATTCGATCCGTAGGATTGACCTAGAAGTTGCGAATGGTTACACCTATATCCATCATGGCGACATTCGTAACGCAGACTGTCGACGCCCATATTTTTTTTTAATTAATCGACCATATATTTAAAAGTGCTCATTGGATTTAAATAAAATGTTGGCATATATTTCCTCTCACCTGACACGTTCATTCAGGCACATATGAAAATTAGAGATCGTTTTCCTTTAACATCGTTTGCTTTGCATGCTCTGCTTTACACTGTGCAGCACTATAAAATACAAAGATATATATTTAACACTGCATGCTGGGAAAAGTACTTTTGCTACTTTTAATACAACCTACACGACTTTTTAAAAAAAAATTTGCAATTGGTATTCGATTCATTTAAAAGAAGGTACATATTGTTTTGTTTTTAATTTTCGCGAATCTTTTATACCACCGTGTCCAATCAATTTGTTATCAAATGATCCACAAGACGTTTAATCAGCATTCTGTTGATTAGTGCATTCACTGCCAATCAGAAATATACGATATTTGATAATTTCAAAATTATAAAAGACTTCAAACAGCATAAAACTGTTAATTCATCCTTTTAAAATAGTTCAATAGCCTGCTATTTTGAATTTTACTTTAAACCTCATCGTCTAGTACATTCTCCTAATCTACGCTTAAGATTACTTATTCAGAAAGAAGTGACACTTGATAGATAAAGTGAAGCATGCCATTTACCTACCCATTTTATATAAATATAATCCAGCAGACATTAGTATATAACCAAGCCTGTGGAATATATCGATGTATATAAAGGATTGTAAATTGTCTAATGCGACACATGATAATGTCAAAGTAACACATGGTGGGATGGCCGGCGATAAATAGATACTTCAGCTGTTTTTCACATCTCTTTTTAGTATTGAGAAGTATATCATCGCACAAAAAATCAGTGTCATAAAACCGATGAGAGATTTTATTTTTATCTTGAGAATATTTTCTGGACTATGTTTTGATAAGATCATAACTACCGTGTGAATTTTAGTTGACATTAAGGCGCCTTCATTCAAAGTGTGAGACATCTAGCAGCTTTTACAAACATTAGAGCGTGATGAACCCTGACCCCTGATTTAATTCTCATGCGGGAAAAAATTATCTACCGTATAGAATATGTGACTGGTGCTCAAATGTAAAATATTTCAATATAAGAAAAGGGTGGGAAGTGTCTTTAAGTACTTTTAATGTAGGCGGGAGTTTTAATGACTGGAAAAAAAGATAATATTTAATAGATATATCAAGTATCATATTGCATTGAAATTTATGATGGGTCGTTCGTCACTTTTAAAGGCATACGTAATGATGACCCTACTTTATCTATGCGTTCGCATTCAGAACACAAATAACTTTTTTTTCCTCGCTAAAATCCAATAGAGAAATGGTAGGTGTAAATGTACATCTTGTAGATCGACATCTTTAATTTGAGACTGAGGCATTCATCAGTCATACATATGCCAAATGATATTTAACCTAGTTATTTACACACACCAAACACTAGGAAATTGACTAATCTCCAAAATAGAGAGAAAATAAAAACGCCTGCTTATTAGCATAATATTTATGATAAACTAGAATATTTTCTTAAGAAACGTTTCTCAATTTAATAAGAGACTTATTTACAGTGAATCTAATACTAAAACACTAGCGATCTTAATATGTATTATTCAAAAGGAAGAAGACTTCAAATGTAACATGTATTTTTACTTTAATTGTACATACCATAAGTTATTATTGATTATGTTTTTCAGATAAACTTACGTCATTCAATAATATATATGATTATTTAAAATCCAATATAAATGTACAATATATTAGTAGATATACTACCCAGCATTCAATAGATAATTAATGATAAATACTATGTATATGAAGTTATCCAGATTTCTGATAACATGACTGTGCTGACAATGTGATAATTCAATGAATTTTTACATACTTGGCCATACACAAAATTGAGGATCTATGTTTTTAATTGTAAGGAGAGGATAACTTTCACAATAAATGAAAAAGTTATATTTATCTTCGAGTACATTATAAACGGACACAGTCTATGTTCTGTAAGACTAGTGTGTAGATTACTCCATATACCAGTTTTTATATGCAAATTACGTGATAATGATCTTAATTATGAAATAGATTTTCAAAATGTTTATATTTTAACCAAATAAAAATAGTTTTTGCATCCGAAAAACAAAGAAAAATTTACGAATAGTCTAGATTTGAGGGACTCCTCTTTCCTTGAACGACAGTTTTTAAGTAACTGCTAAGCTAAACGTTGCTTCACAAGTGATAAACATACCTTTGCATTGCCAGCAGATTGGTGGATCGGAACAGAACACAGCAAAACTTTTATTAATGAAACTAAACATCAGGCTACGCACAGGCGGCATATGAGAATACCACAACTATTGCAGTTTTATGAAGTGACACCACAAGCCTGTGGTGAAACGCATGATATCATTGATCAACGTTTACATTCGGAGCAGAAGTATACAAATTCGGAGAAAATGTGAGAATATTTAGATACATGGATATAACATATTTTGGACAGAATATATAATTATAACAATCCTGGAGTGTACAAAACTTAAAAAGAAAAGAAAAAGTATATCATTATGAAGCATGAGAATCTTCCACTTCAACAAATAGCACACAGTTTATGATACTGTACTCATTATTAGAGTAACACATTTGGTAAGATTTTGGGATGTTTGGCAATTATTGGTGGCAAATAAGTTTTATGATTTTATAATAGATTTTTTCGGTAATAAAATGGTTTTAGAAGTTTACTTCGTTCCCTGTGAAATTATGGGCAAATGATTAAATAATAAAAGTCGTCCCCAGTGTAATTTTTATCACAATAAATACATCCTCTGCCCTCAAAATATGTATTTGTCCCAACGACCGATTTCAATAGAGAGTCCACGATTAGAAGTCCTACACTTTATCAAAGGTAAATACAGATTTCTAGATAACTGTAATAAGTGGTTTTAGAACAAAAATGAAATTTGCCAGAGTTACCGAAGATTGCCAATCCTGTAAACAAAGGTCTTTTAAAGTTTCTGTTTTGATGCGTTTTGTTCCTTCTAGGATTAGTGATAAAATCATAATATATCAGGTTTGATCTCCTAACTGTTATCAAAGTATTCCTTATGCTATTCAGTCGTCAGCAAATAGGAGATCACGAACAGTTACTTCCTATAACTTCGTCTTCTCCTCTAGTCTCCCCAGATTGAATAGCTTGCCATCAGTCGGTATCTGATGTCAATACCAGTGATCGTGACTGTTCGTGATCTCCTATTTGCTAACGACTGTTCCCTAAATGTTAAATCTGGGTCTGACATAGTCATAGTCATCTGAAACATTCTCAGTCATCAATTGAGTCAAGGATGGATGTGTTTTGGCCCCAACCCTCTTTAGTATGATGTTCTCTGCCATGCTTATTGATGCCGTCGTGATTATGACACTGAGATCGACATCAGATACCGGACTGACGGCAAGCTCTTCAATCTGAAGAGACTGCAGGTGAAGACGAAGTTACAGGAAGTGACTGTTCGTGATCTTCTATTTGCTGTTCCCTGAATGCCAAATCTGAATCTGACATGCAACACAGTATGGACCATTTCTCTTCAGCTTGTGACAATTTCGGTCTCATAATCAGTATCAAGAAGACATAGGTGATGCACCAACCTGCACCAGGAAAGCCTTACGTAGAGCCTACCATCACAGTAAATGGCCAAACCCTGGCAAGTTCACCTATCTCGGCAGTACACTGACACGTGCAGTCCACATCCATAATGAAACCAACGCCAGAATTGATAAGGCACGTGTGGCCTTTGGCAGACTACGCTCAAATGTGTGTTGCCGACCCGGCTGTATGCATGCGAAACCTGGAGGGTGTACAGACGCCATGCCAAGAAGCTGAGCCATTTTCACATGGGCTGCCTGAGGAAACTCATGAGGATATGATGGCAGGACAGGGTCCCATACACCGAGGTTCTCACACTGTCAGGCATTCCAAGCATCCACACTCTGCTGATGAAATCACAGATGAGATGGGAAGACCACGTCACCAGGATGTCCGAAGACGACTACCAAATAAGATCTTCTACGGCGAGCTGAAGGAGGGAAAGCGGTCTCAGGGTGGTCAGAATAAACGCTTCAAAAGTTATCTTTGAAACATTTCAACACTGACCCTGAGTCTTGTGAAGATGTCGCACAGGATCGCTCCACCCGGCGCAGTCTCATCCATATTAGAACTCCAGACTTTGAACTGAGGTGAATGCAGAAGCCCGAGCAGCGTGAATATCCCAGTTGCAGCACGTCCTCAACTGCTCAAGCAACACAAATTGGTCTGATCAGCCACTCAGGTTCTCACAGAAATCAAACCAGTTATTGATAGCATGGTCATCTTCGAACTCGAAGAACGAACACCATGCTATTCGTCCATTTTTAGGTACCAGCGTTAGCATTCTTTTCTTAAATAAAATATTTGGTAAAGAAGTCTGGATAGATGACGATAGAGATCCACAGCTCTATTATTCGGGATCTGATAATTATATCCATATGTTTCCTTCCTAATTCTGAATTCAATATATAAATGAAAGTACTTTTCCTCAATTTAAAAGTGAAAACCAAGCCGGATTCAGGGGAGGCTATTCAACTACATATCAGATATTTTGTCTTCACGCTCCTAATGAAATTTTAAAATTTTGCAAGATGAAACTATTTTGTGCCTTAATTGGTTTCAGTAGTGCTTTTGACAATGTCTGGAGGACCGGGCTGTAGATGTGACTATAAGATAACAACGTCAATTAGTAAATATTTATATACAGTATGTCAAATCTTGTGTCAGTTTTGCTGGTGAGCAAGCCGCTTTCTTTCAATAGTGTGAGAGTGTGAGGCAAGGTGAAAATCTGTTGTCGGTCTCATTCATCATGTATTTGAATGACTTAGAAATCTATCTGTTAGAAAATCATTGCACTGGTGTACATTTGCAATTTTGAGATCACTTTATCTTCTTTTACTGCTTTACGCCGATGACACTGATATTTTTGGTATTGACGAAAAATCATTCCAATATAATTTAAATGTATTTTACAAATATTTCAAGCTATTGAAATTGAGTATAAATTTCACAAAGACAAAGATTTTGATTTTTGGTACACAAAAGGATGATAAATATAGATTTTCATTTGGTGATAATCTAATAGACACTCGTGCCCTAAGTAAAATATTTTTAAAAATATAAAATAAACTTATAAACCATTTAATAAACCCTTTTCTGCCTTCGGAATATATATAATATATATATATATATATATATATATATATATATATATATATATATATATATATATATATATATATATATATATATATATATATATATATATATATATATATATATAAGGAATCGAGCACAATTTCGATGTAATTAAACCTATCAAATTAAAATATTTAGGTTTTATTTGTTTCCAAAAATCAAAGGTTCGTTAGATCAATTTAGTACTCTTTCATATAAACATACCTCTTGAAAATCTAAAAACTTTTTATGTATATTTTCAGGTACAGATGTAAAAGGTTTAGTAATAAAAATCTCACAATCGTGATAGGTCTATAAATATCAGGTAAGCGTGGATCCCCTTTTTCCTTATATCTTGGTCTAATTATTCCTTCAAGCCATGCGTCCGAAATCAAAAAAGTGTCAAATGTTATACTGAAGAATGAGACGTAAAAAGACATCATCATATCAGAAGCACATTTGATATGTTCGTTTAATACATTATCGAACGACGGTTTTTTTTTTATTCTTAAGACCTTTAATACAATTTCTGACTGAGTAATTGCAGAATTAAAAATTTCATCATCGCCATCTATTGTAATATTTACATCATCTTCAGAATCATCTTTTTCATTTTCGTTGTCAATATTCCTATTTTTTCAAATTCATAGAGTTCTTCAAGTCCTAGATCATTTAGTAACTGTTATACTAAAATTAAAAATTTGTCTTCACAGGATAACTTTCTAGATCAGATACAATTGAACTGTAGAAAATGTTTCCCTATTACTAACATAAATAACGACATTCAAAACATGGTAGTACCCATCTATCTGTACGAACATTCTCCCCAATTCACTATAGACAAATTCATTCTGGGTACTTTTCCTCACTCCTAATACATTTATACACAATTTTAAACGCATTCTCTGGACAGCATTTACTGAAATAAAGTCCCAAACTTCGGCACCATAATTCAGAATTGAGGCAACTAGAACATGAAATAATTTACACATCACTTTGGGAGATATGTCACCAAATTTACACAAGTGTTGGCAGTGTTCGAGTCGCCCGGAGGCAATGATCTTTAGTGGCGCCCCTACAGAGGCGCCAGGGGGCAATGTTCTTTAGTCCCCCCTACTTTGCCACATAGAACAGTTTTAATGTCAGTTGCCAACCTCCATTCCCCCTCCATCTAAATATAAGTTTTATGAAGAATTTCCCCCGTTACACTAAGCTGAGGTAAAATACAATGAAAATTTCAGCTGCCAAAAAAAAGCTCCCGAAGGCGCCGCCTTCGCCTGGCGCCCAGGAGCAATTGCCGACCCGACCCCGACCCCCCCCCCCCATCGCGCTGCAACTGAGTATTGGTCTATAGAAAAACAACTACTTTAAAACCCTGTCCAGCAAATGTGTGTTGTGCTTCATTAAATACACCACCCGAGGTAAAAACAATGCCAAGGAAAACAACTTTGTCCAAAATGTCTAGTTCCATATCCTTATAAAGTAATTTATTACAGTTTAGAATTATTCCACCCCTTCAAAATACACCTTGCTTTACCCCAGTTACACACATTTATTTTATGCTAGGCGGTGAATTACAAGATTTATAAAGAGAAATAATTTTTGATAATTCACTGGAGTGGAATACAAAGAATAACATTATCACGCAAAACTGAGTTATTTTTAAATACAGATGTGGTCTAGTGGTAAATTTGACCACTGCGCATGCAGTCGAACCGAGTTCAAATTTCCCAATGTTCATATACTTTTTCTTCATTTTATTTTTTAAATGGTCTGTTTTGCCTTGAATTGGGAAGGAGAATTACGTTACTACTGATATTTTCTGTGTGAATATACACAAAACACAGCAGAATATAAAAAGTAGACCGTTGACATTATCGAGCAGGATACAGTAAGAAATATGCTACTTATGTCTGTTATACGTAATGCTAGCCAATACGTCTGAGCATAAAATTCAAAAGAAAATGTGCTTGCTCCGAGTGAATGACGGATATTTGTCATCTCGTGGGTGAAAAACTCAAGTATTTTGATTCGTGGCTCATGAAAATACTGATTTTTTTCACCCACTCGATGAAATATATCCGTTATTCACTCGTTTCAATCAAATTCCCACACTAAATCCCTCAGAATTATAGGTTACTGCATTTGTATGGGAAAATATGAACGAGTTTTCTGAGTTATACTGCACGACGTCAGGAGTGCAGTATAGCTCAGAAAAAACAAGTTCATATTTTCCCATACAAATGCAGTAACCTTTTTATTATATACTCATTTTGCTTTTCTACCTAAGGCTGAATAATAAAAAGAACACACTACAAGAAACAAAGTAACTGAATTTATGCTATATTCTAAAGTAAATACACAACCGAAGTTAAACCAATACACAGTAACAGTGTTCATGCGCACATGGCACCGCACAGTGACCTTTGAACTTGGTTGAGTACCGCGCGCGCAGTGATTTGTTTCAAAAAAAAATCTCATTTTGGTCTACTTAAAATTGAAATTTTGAGTCATATTGTGAATGACTGTGCCTTGGAACAACTTTCCCAGTTGATCGGGAATGGAGGGATTTTGTTTTTATGTCGATTTAGCTAAATTCTGCTCTTTTAGTTTTTAGCTGGTTCTATTACGTACGATGTACATGTAGCTAGAGGGACTGGCCTCAACAGCAAGCTAGCTTACACATGTGTTACTGTCCTGTCATTGATAGTTTGGAATCATAAGGTGGACAAAATATGAAATTATTTTAAGTGAAATTCTCAAGAAGATGCTGGATTAAATATTTTTTTAGGGAATATTAAATTCATTTCGTTTTGGAGTGCAGTAAATTCTCCTTTGGAATGTGATTTCTGTTGGAAATGTAGTCTAGATTGCAGTGCAATTTCGCGCCGTGGATCAGAAAGTACATTTTGAAGAAATTCATGATGCAGAAAAGTAAGTACATTTATTGTCATTCTTATTACCAGCTATAGATGACATATTTATATGTACTGTCATAATAAATCCAAACAATTTCTCAAAAAAAAAAAAAAAAAAAAAAAAACCGCAAAATTGCAAAGCCGCTGGTGTGTGAGAGCCCATTTCGTCAGCGGAAAATAAGGCTTCGTCGTTATCGTGGCTTCTTGGCTCCGAGGCACTTGCTTTTATACCAAAACCCGCCTTCTTTAGTTGTATTTTTTCGAATTTAGTGATTGGACTGACTTGTAAAATTAGCGGTCTCTGAGAGAAACGGAATATCATTTGGTCATAAGATGCCTTTGTATGCTATTTTTTTATAGACTCTAGAGAGCACGGTTCATAGTCTGTACCATCGGCTAAATAAGTGTTTAAATGATCAAAATGATATTTTCAATACTGCATGTCTCACGTTTGTTGTCATAAAGCCACCGCGGTACATTGTTAATATCACGTTCAGTCACTTGCTTGGTTGAAAGATTCTTTTGTGACTCAATCTATTCATCCACATCGTCAGCTTTATCATCTCTACTCTCAAACAGCTTGTTTAGTTCATCCACAGACAAATCTAATAAAGCAAAGCTCTGGTGTCTGCTAAATTTGCGTACATTGTTTGTTTACAATAAAAAGTAGTTCCTAACACGCGATACTATTTTTAGACACACGTGTCGTGCAGTATGAAGCCGTGCAGTATGAAGAAATACTGCACGATTCTGACAATGCAAAGTTAATGGAGAAAAAAATGAGTATATAATAATAAATATTATTGTATCTAACCTAACTTGTACTATTTCTCTAATCCTAATTGCAATAGTTTATATCGAAACATATTTCTTACGACATATTAAATGGCTACAGGCATTTTGTAAAATAAATAATAGCAAACATAGACATTGATTAATTAAACAATGGTATATGTGTACATATATATATATATATATATATATATATATATATATATATATATATATATATATATATATATATATAAAGGTTGTCCACTGTAAGCATATTCTCTACGAACCCAGACTGAGCTTCAATATAAACATCATACATCATTACCATCAATTAAAAGTAAAAGTATCAATATATTGGGTCGACTGATCTTTACACATTTTAATTCTGGCTTGAATTATCTCTTCTTTTTTATTATCTGCATTGAATTGTAAAAATTAATTTCTAGATCACACCTTACATAGTCATCATGAAATTCAGTGATATCATCGTCTGTACTAAATTAAGGATACTTGGGTATACTAATATTGAAAAAAAATGGAAATTCATCAACAGTTACTTCAATCTTTCGTTTAGTAACGCGTCCTATTAGTACTCTTTCATATAAACATACAACTAACTTTTTTTTTTTGGGGGGGGGGGGTGTTGTCGATCAATGAACTGAGGTCAGCACTACCTCATGTGCTTTTTTAAAAAACTGTATTTGCTTGTATCATATAGTATACTGACTGATTTCTTCTCTAGATTTTTTAGCATTTGTAATTGATTTCTTTAGTTTCTCATGCTGCATCAAAACCAAGGAGAATCTAAATGTGACCGCTTATGACTGCTTATTTGACACTTTAGTACTTGATGACTGCTTATTTGACGCTTTGGTACTTGATGACTGCTTATTTGACACCTTGGTACTTGATGACTGCTTATTTGACACTTTAGTACTTGATGACTGCTTATTTGACGCTTTGGTACTTGATGACTGCTTATATGACACCTTGGTACTTGATTACTGCTTTTTTGACACTTTAGTACTTGATGACTGCTTATTTGACGCTTTGGTACTTGATGACTGCTTATTTGACGCTTTGGTACTTGATGACTGCTTATTTGACACTTTAGTACTTGATGACTGCTTATTTGACACTATAGTACTTGATAACTGCTTAAATGACGCTTTAGTACTTGATTGCTTATTTGATACTTTAGTAGTTGATGACTGCTTATTTGACGCTTTGGTACTTGATGACTGCTTATTTGACACTTTGGTACTTGATGACTGCTTATTTGACACTTTGGTACTTGATGACTGCTTATTTGACGCTTTAGTACTTGATTGCTTATTTGACACTTTAGTACTTGATGACTGCTTATTTGACACTTTGGTACTTGATGACTGCTTCGTTGACACTTGGGTACTTGATGACTGCTTAGTTGACACTTTGGTACTTGATGACTGCTTAGTTGACACTTTAGTACTTGACTGTTTATTTGACGTTTTGGTACTTGGCGCTTTAGAAACAAAGGATCCGCTACAGACCAAGCTTCTTCAATAAATTTCACAATCGAACTGTTAAATGTATCATGATTCACATTTGGATCGGAAATGTTGCATGATATTTCATCAACTTTATATTTCACAGCGAACGAATATAACATATTGGTAAAATCATCAGCCAGTTGCTGTAGTACGTATTTCGACAATTCTTTGTGATCATTTATATATACAAAACCATCGTTCTTACTTTTATTACATCTATTATTATTTCATGTAGAGGTATCTAAGTCTAACAAAAACTTATAGCACAGTCATCAGTATGATTACTCGGATAACTTACAGCACAGTCATCAGTATGATTACTCGGATAACTTACAGCACAGTCATCAGTATGATTACTCGGATAACTTACAGCACAGTCATCAGTATGATTACTCGGATAACTTACAGCACAGTCATCAGTATGATTACTCGAATAACTTACAGCACAGTCATCAGTATGATTACTCGGATAACTTACAGAATATAAAGAAGGAACAAATGATTGACTGCATATAACATAATCGATCCAAATTCTGCTTCGTTAATTATGAAAGTGAATTCTCCTCTTCCCATATCATATCTCACAAAGGTCAAGTAGTGCATTAGCATTACCGTGCTCATTCATCTGTCCAGTATCACGTGATGCATGAGGCATGAAATAATCTGGAGTATAAAAATCGAGAAGTGCTGTACTGACAAAATTAGTATAGTCTGCCACAAAACCTGGTGCAGTTCGCGTCCTGGTGTTAAAATTTCCATATGCTAAATACATGCATGGCTTATTTTCTGCAGTATCGACCTGTATCATTTACTCGTATAATCTATCAAACACTCCTGATTCAATAACATCTGACGACTAAATCCGTGTAGTATTGCATAGCATAAGTATAAATAAATACCATGATTAGTTTGAACATATTTACATTTCAATTTGACACAGAACAAGGCATCATAATCAAAGTGAATGAATTCAATTCTATTTGCAATAGAGTTTGTATAATACAGAATTATTCCCTCGGAGTCCCTTGTAGCTGCCCTTATCTTAAAAGATTGGTTTTTGTTGGTTTTAACGGCATTTTTAACACATTATTGGCTATATCATGCTGCGGAATGGGAACTAACTGCCATTCCCAATGACACAATGAGGCAACCGACCCGGACTGACCTGTGCGGGTATCGAATCCGCGACCCTTGGTTTACGAGTCCGACACTCTACCAACTGAGCTACCGCGGCTCCGTATCTTAAAAGGAATTTAGATATTTGAGAAAGTGTTGACAAAGTTTCGTTGAATAAACGAATATCTTTTGTATCAAATAAGAAATTAATCTAGATAAATTCTAATTTGTTTGTAGTTTTTGGTAGCAAGAGCTTGGGGAGCCACACATTCCATAGTACAATACGTAATGGAATCGTCTCCCTGCAGCCATATCGTGCACGCGCGTTTGATATGCTTCTTCTTTACCGTTTACGTCGGTCCCTGACGATGTGTGTTAGTTTGGACATTTGCCCGTTGACCATCGCGCGTCCGTGCGATATGTTTGCGTCAGTACAGTGAGTACTGTGGACGTTCGTCTATCAAATTTCCATTAATTATTTCGAAAACTCACAGTACCAATCGAAGATATTTGATGATGATGATGCTTATCAAATGTTGCTGTTGTTGTTGTGTTGGATTAGCGGTCTGTGCTTTCTTAGGTTTCACTCTACAGTTATTAAGTACTTCTTAAAGAGGGACAGGTACAAGGTGTGTCACGGAATTGTATGGTTTATGTCAATATGTATATGTGGTCAAAAATGTATTCGGGTTTCGTTTCTGACTAGAGCGTTACTCGGGGGTTGTTTATTTTGTTCGGCTCTAGTTATTTTGAAATACTGAGCGCGATTCACCCCATGCTGCACGTGCAAATTGCCTGCAGTGAAAACTCACGTACCTAGCTGCTGCGCATATCTGTCACAGCTAGAGTACATATAGAGCGAATTCTCTATAAACAAATTACACTACGACGAGTCTTGTCAGAAAGCTTACCTCTTTACGGGAGCAAAACTTCAGCTGTAGAGGTATGTGAAATTTAAGATTGTATTCTTTATCACTATTCGTTTTATATGACATAATTGTTTCATATATTAGATGTTTTAGAATTTATTCTAAATTCTACAGAGAGTCAATACCTAGGTCATACAACGCCATGATATTAGAAATACTATAGGCTGGTTCAAGTTAGCTATTTGTTGTAACTGAACAGACGGGTATTATTTAATTATACGCAGCATGCATTGAATGATTAATGTAATGTGTAACGAGATGTAATTCATGTGCGCGCATGCGCAACATCTATCAATACAAAAGTACTAACCGTGTCACATGTACTACACGGTTTAGTTGTTTTACTTTTAGCTGTTCCTTATGTATGGTTTGGTGATGAGAAGTCACAGAACTCTGTGTGGTTTCGTGTGACGTGTACGCTGTGTCTGGTGACGTTGTTTCGGAAGAGTGTACTGGTTTTCTCGATGCGAGGGACCAAGGCTTCTCGACCAACGGGTCTGTGTTAATGTGAAGGCTCTCGAGGGATCCTTCAACAGACTGGGAGGGGTGGACCATGCGTGGTGGCTCCTTGACCATGGACTAGAGCGGGTGGAACCGGAGATACATCTTGGTCGTCAAACGCGCGCCACGATAGTTATATTTATTGCGTGTCCCATTTTTATGTTATCTCAATATTGCTATCTGTGCAAAATTACATTCATTCCCATTTCAATATCGCTATATGTGTGATAGATTCATAATTTCATGCATTCCCATTTCATTTTCGTTATATGAACGATATATTCATGAATTCATACATATTCCAATATCGCTTGACGAATTGATAAATTGACGAGTATCATATTGATAAGTGCATAAATCACATGCTTTGGTCACCCTTGGTACTTAATAAGACCTTGTTTATATTGGGGTGTAGATCATATACTCTTATTTGTTGATTGGTGATAGGATGCTATTCACGTTTGTTTAAAATTCCATTCGTTAAATTCATCTTTGATTTTTTCTCGTTGAGTTACTTGTTGTTGATAGTTCCATGTTAGGAACTTTATAATTTTCCTTATCTTTTTGTTATAATGGTGTCAGATTTGTTCATTTTTTTTTAATTGCGTTTATAAATAAACATCTTATTAACGCAGTTGCTTTCGGTGTCTTCACTAATCCAGTCCCAACCCGGCTTCATCATGTGACAAGGTGAAGTTGTTTGCATTTGCAACATGCATAATGGAGAGAAT
The DNA here is from genome assembly GCA_029931535.1 of Margaritifera margaritifera. Taxonomy (NCBI): domain Eukaryota; kingdom Metazoa; phylum Mollusca; class Bivalvia; order Unionida; family Margaritiferidae; genus Margaritifera; species Margaritifera margaritifera. Next base: position 842,105 of record JAQPZY010001561.1, read on the forward strand.
ATTGGAATACCTCTATGCTATTTTCGTGTAATGGGACTGAAAGTTCTTTACATGTAGTAGTTATGGAAATCAAGCACTATCTAGAGCAGACAGCTGATAAAAATGGCTACTCCCGTGTGCTCGAAAAATGAGCCTGAACTAGTCCAAAGTACACTAACTTTAGCAGTTATTACAATATGGAAAGTGAATTTTTCCAGAGTAGACAATACCAGCTTCTGAAAGTGCAATAAATAAATTATGAAATATATAAAAAGTTATTTTAAAAGAAGTAATTATAGGCTTGTTTTTTCCAATTTACCTTTGAAGTCCAGAAGGTGAAAATGACCAAGCGAAACAAGCAGTCTTTTGTATAGGTGCACATCTGAAGTAAGACCAAGCTGTATACTCTCCAACCCAAATTACACCCATCAATCATAGACCCACCAAAAAAGAGAATAACAAGTTATTTTAGCAATACCTAAGATATACAATATAATTTCAAATAGCCAGAATTACGAGTAAAGGAAATCTGGGAAATTCTTTTTCTTTAAAACTCAAACTCTATGCATATTGCGAAACTGTAGAGCGGAACCTTAAGACAAATATGAACATTTGTCCAATTCCTTTTTCTCTATTTCATTTCATTATGTATGATTTTTCTTAATAAAATGGTACATTAATATCGATGCTATGAATGAAAATAAGCTTATTATGTATATTAACTCTTGCTTATACAACATGCCTTCTGTGGCAGCATTATGTGTGAAATGAAATTAATTATGAGAAATTAAAAGTCTTGGAACACAGAAGTAAAATCAACTTATATTTAAAACTGTTGGATTACATGAAAGAAAAATACAGCAAAATTGTTTGTAATAAATTCATTTGTAATAAAATTAAGGAAAAATATTATGACAAAGCAGATTCCCACGCTTCCATATACTGGTGTTAGTAAAATTAGGAAACGTTTAACCCGTTGACCTTTGACCTCTATGAAATTGATCTGTTTCATCTATGTTGACACTGTAAAATTTATGAATGACATCCCAGAAATAGCTGTGGTAAATTTCATGTTCCTGTCTTTAAGCATAACATTGATTGCCAGGATGAGAAATTGCAAGGTGCGTTTTTTAAATACATCACATTTAACCACTGTATAACACGGGGGTGGGGAGTGGGGAAGAGGCTAGTGTGAGACTGGTACTAATGAATATTGTTATGTGGAAGAAATGCATGATGATTATTCAAAAGGACTCATTACATCTATGCGACTTAAATGTTTCAGCTTTACAATCAAAATTAAATCGTACAATGATAACACCAATTTAGTCCTTTATGGTTCCGCCCTACAGTTATTACGTACTTCTGAAAGAGAGACTGGTATAAGGTGAATTTGTTTGCATTTGAAACATGCACAATGGAGAGAATATTGGCATACCTCTATGCTGCTTTCATGTACTGTGAACTTTCTTTGCATGTGGTAAATATGGAAATTATACACTAAAGCAGACAATTGATCAAAATGGATGTTCTCATGTGCTCCAAAAAGACATTTGAACTATTCAATGGTCACTAACTTTAGCAGTTATTAAAATAGGGGAAACGAATTTTTCCAGAGTAGACAACACCAGCTTCTGAAAGTGCAATAAATGGATTATAAAAGATATAAAAAGTTAAAAAGTTATCGGTTCTTTTTTTTTTCTTTTTTTTTTCTCCTTTTTTTTTTTGTCTTCTCCAATTTACCTTAGAAGTACAGGAAGCGAAAATGACCAGGCGGAGCTAGCAGTCTTCTGATAGATGCACATCTGAAGTAAGGACAAGCTGTATACTCTCCAACCCAAATTAAAACCCATCAATCATACATCAAAATAAATGGAATTAAAAGTTCCTTTAACAATACCTAAGATACTCAAGGTCTTTTTTAAATAACTAGAATAACCAGTGAGAAGAAACTGGGAAATTCTTTTTCTTTAAAAACCAAACACTATCCAGAGTGCAAAACTGTAGAATAGTATCATAATGTGAAGTCGTTTGATTTGGCAATGTGCACAATGGAGAGAATGGTGGCCTACCTCTATGCTGCTTTCATGTAATGTGACTGAAATTTCTTTAAATGTGGTAATTATGGAAACTATGCACTATCTAAAACAGACAGCTGATAAAAATGGCTACTCCCATGTGCTCGAAAAATGAGCCTGAACTAGTCCAAAGTACACTAACTTAAGCAGTTATTAAAATAGGGAATGTGAATTTTGCCAGAGTAAACAATACCAGCTTCTGACAGTGCAATAAATGAATTATAAAATATATGAAAAGTAAAACATAGGTAATCGGCTCTTTTTTTTTTAAAATTACCTCAAAACTCAAGGCAGTGAAAGCGGAGCTAGCGGAGTTTTTTTGAGCGGTGCACATCTGAGGTAAGGCCAAGTTGTATACTCTATAACCCACATTACACCCATCAATCATACACCAGAATAAAGAGTTATTTTAACAATACCTACGATATACAATGCCATTTTTAATTAGCCAGGATTATCAGTGAGGAAAATCTGGGAAATTCTTTTTCTTTAAGAATCAAACTCTATGCAAATTACGAAACTGTAGAGTGGAACCTTATGGATTACCATTCTCGTGCAATTCGATTGAGGCAACTGCTGAACTTCTATCGAATTAGTGACTTCCTGATCTTGATCAAGGTTTCTGTCCTGCTCGATCACTTCGTAAGGACTAGAGTTGCCAATTATGAATGAATCCTCATCACTTTCCTGCTGCGAGTGATTAGCTGGTGGGTTATGTCTTTTGTAAGCAACATTACTCAGTGACTGAACACTAATCAGCTCTCAAGGAGACTGAATTGTTTCTCGATCATCGTCACACTTACCATCTTGCCCATCCACATCATCTGTACGATGTTGCCTGCTAAACTTCAAGACATTCGAACAGTCCAAGAACAAAAACAGCTTCAATGCTACCACTGACAACCAGTTTCGCTGTTATAACAGTTTGAACGTGTACATGCTGTACAGCAAAATTAGCCAAGGTCTCTGAGGAGATTTATAAATACGCTTGGCACCCCATACATTATTACATAATAAATCAAATAGAGTCCGGCTTCAGATTGGGCCGGGGTCGATGGGAATTTTGAATAAAATTAAACTTGAGTGAGCACCTGTGGTTGGAATTTGGAGCCTAGGAGATTAATCAATTGGCGTTGTTGCAAGATACGAAAAAAAGGTGTTAATATAAGCTTTCTCAGAAAATGTATCGCCTTCGGCTGACTTTTAGATACTCTATACCAAAGTTTGCTGATTGGTGGTCTGAAGCTCTTAAAATAGATGAATTTCAATGGTTCATAATTACTTGCAATTCATACTTGGGGATATTATCCATATCTCTGAGAATTTTAAAACTTTCAATATTTTCTCTGCATATTCGTCTGCTTCAGAATTTGGAAGCACACGCAACCCTGCCTTGCAAAGGTCACCTGTAGTTAGTAATCACCTGCCTTAAACTTCTTTTAGGCAGCCACCTATTTTAAGAGACCCAGATGTGACTGCTGAAGACAGGTCTGACTATATCCTCGGACATCCTCCACCATTGTATGGGACCCACCCATCATTATCTCTCTAACACAAGCAAACAAGATGAAAAACTAATACGTTTAGCTATGTGTGCATCACAAAAGGCGTCGCTCACTGTAGTTTACTTCTTAAAAAGAAGAACGTGCGTTGGGAAATCAAAGTTAAGTGAAAATGGGCATTCAGTTGCCATAACTCCTCTGAATGACGATGTGGGATGCCTGAAATCCAACTCCTTAATTAATTCAAGCAATTCCTCATGTACAGATAAATATATCAGGTTGATAAACAAGGGTCATAACTGTCTAATATGGAGTTGATAAGACACATATGTCTACGAAGCGCCTTTCACATTAAATTGCATCAGAATATGTTGCTTGGTGCTTGAGCTACGCTGATTACAAGCAGCATAGCAACGAAGGATTTGACGTTAAATGATAAGTACCATAACTCTGTCAAAGATGCAGCAGACGAGACAAAACCATAAAAGCAGATATTGGTCTGAGAGACAATGTTCTTACCAAATTTGATCTGAACAGTTTAAATACTTCTTGAGCTATGCTCATTGCAAGCAACATTCCAAGTTTACATGTGAAGACAAGACACATTCCGTCCAAAACTGAGCAGACAAAACTAAACCATAAAAGGCACAAGTAACTCTGTGAGACAATGTTCATACCAAACTGCGTTAGAATATGTTGAACGGTTCTGGAGCTATGCTGGTTACCAACAACATCCAATGGGAAGATTTGAAGTTTATTGTCAAGGGCCATAACTCTTTGCAAAAAATAGAGTATAAAACCACTAAAAGACACATCTAGTTATATGATATTCTGCACACAGCAAACTGCATCAATATATGTTGAATGGTTTCTGAGCTATGCTGGTTTCAATGATCTGTTGCAAGGGAGATGTAAAACAGCATTTTCCGTCCAATATTTACGTGAACTGTAAGTTTAAATGTTGTCGTTGGTTAATGCGGTTCTTAGTTTTATTCAAGGTGGTCAATATTCCACTCTTTCTCATCATTCTGTCTACAATTCAAGTGACAAATTGACAGAACGCTTATTTCAAATGACAGTGATTGCCGAGTCCTGTAGCTTGGGACAATACCTCATACCCCGGGTGGTCTGATCTATCAAATGATCCTGACATCTGACAGCAGCACGCGCGACACTTGTAATGAATACTTGGTGTACCATTCAGGGTTCGTACTTACACCTTGATGTACTGCTTTGATAGTGGATGGAAATAATGGTCAGATTCACACCTAAATCTGTCACTTTGATAACTGATAAAGATAACGAAGTAGCATAATGGATATGACAAAGTTAAGGAGGACCTTTTGTGTTAAAGTAGAATACCACACCACCATAAATGTACATGCCGTCTTTCATCAGATAGTAACTGTAATTCAGGTACTTTGGGATAAAAATGACAGAGACAGTTTCATTGAACTTCAGGATCAGACAATGGCATATTCATTTATATACTATAATTAAATGTGTGATATAAGTAGTAATGAAATATGTTCACTCATACGTTTTGGAATGTGCCACTATCTCTTATACGGATAAGATAACATTTAAAACCAATAGTAAAGATAAAAATATTAGAGCAGAAAGACATGGGATATTTTCAAAATCAACAAATAAAATTACTAGATAACACATATTTGTACGGATCATCTTCTCGTGTGTGGGTACACGACACTAAAATAGGAAGTTAGAAATCTTCACTAGTGCAAGATCACAAAAATCAATCTTGACTAGTGCAATTTACATGTAAAGAAATTTATTTTTTACAGTTTTAGTAACTGAAGCCCCTTTGTCTAGGTGAATAGTACAGCTGCTGGATAAATCTTGTTTGTTTGTTTTTTCTTTGTTTTTTTTAATATTATTTTTTTGTCTTTGTTGCTGTTGTTTCTGTTGTTTTTAATCCAATATAGATGTAAGAAACTATTAAAAATCAAAATTAAAATTCACTAGACCAGCAATAATTGGGGTATTTTTAAAATCATTAAAACTTGCCATAAAGAAATATTTCCAAAATATAGCATGAAAGTGTTGATGTCGATATCAAGAGATAAATTGTATTTGTCTACAAGTCTGGACTGGATAGCAAATTTGGTCAAAGCTCGTTGTGCTACACAATAGCATACAAGAGAATAAAACTCTCGATTTTATATTTTTAAATACCAAGAAAAATATCCCGGAATGCTTGAGAAAAGATGCTATATTACTGATTACATTTAGTATTGACCATGAAGCTATGATAGCTAGATAGTTAAAACAATGCAGTATGTAGAAGTAATAAGAAGGAATACGAGTTTCCTTAACTGGATATGCCTATTCATTGCCTTGCTTTATCCAGCCTATTGTAACCCAAAAACTCATTACCAGTCTGGCTGACTATAGTGCTGTGTACTAGCAGTATTTTGATATCATAATTACTTGAGACTTGAACTGTCTTACCATCTGGTTTCATATGACAGTGTATTGTTTTGAACTTTATGGCTGTTTTTCTTTAAATTGCATTGTAACTCATTTATGCCTAGGTTTTCCTTTAAGTACTACTAACACAAATCAAGAACATTGCCTAAAACGTTAGAATCTGTAATTGGTACATAATTTGCTTTGTAAACCACTTGCAAGATTTACAGTATCTTCAACTTGTTTATTTTGTGTCTCTACTACATCATCATCTTACTACATATAAAATACTTTCAATTGAATAATCAAAATCAGCTCCGCCACCCTCACATATTTTTCAATCATTTAAATAGGGAAGAAATAGACAAAGTCTAACTGAGAAACAATTTAGGAAATATTGAAAAGAAATATAGCAGTAACTCCATTTCAAAACAACTGAAAAGTACAAACATAAATTAAATATAAATATTGTAAATTGAGCAATCAAAGATATAACCCGTAAACTGGCCTGAAACAAAGATGTAAAACTTGACTGGAAACAAACGAAGAAGAGATATCAAATCTTTGTCAGTGTTAGTTCTGCTAAGATTTCCAACTCATTCTCATATGTTACAATCTACACGGTTACATGATTGATTAGTATATATCTTCATATCGATAATTTACACAGTCTGCAAAATGAACTTAAAGATTATAACACGACTTCAAATGGAATTAGGTACTTAACTGGATTGTATCATTCACAGTTGGGTTTGCATTGCGTGCTACTTATATAATATTCAGACATGTTAATCAAAAAAGCAGGACGAAGACATTGCAAAGCTAAATACAAACAGTACTTGATAAATAATAGTTCCTTGGTTGTTGACGATCTGTACCTTTAGCCACAACTGTTACAACAATTGTCATCACAGGTCATCACATATATCATCACATGCAAAAAAGACACACAGGAAAAAAGATAAGACAATACTGTTCAATATGTCATTAAAGATGAAGATAGCCATCTTGAATTATTCCATATTCTTCTGGTGCTTTGCCGTCTCTTTCTTGGATGGCGTTTTAGCAATTGTAGATCTGTTTCAATGGCTTTCGGGCATGTGGCGTTTGACCAGTGAAACCATTTGCTCCGTTATTCAGAGTCAGAAAGCTCAAATGAGGTACATGGTACGACATGGTCTCTGTCAACATCATCTTCACTGACACTTTCAGGTTTTGTAAAACTTGGCCACTTTCTATAGAAGTTATTGGCTGGAAAACCTAACATTTTCAAAGTCGTATCCGACTTTAATTTTTGTTTTAGTGCTTCTAAAATTATGTTGCTTGTTAAGTGTGATATCCTGTTGTTTTCATCAGTGCATTATATTTGTATATGGTATTTAATATAGCAGTCCCTGTTTTCATTCTGCCATCTTTTCTAGCACTCTTTCTTGTACACTTGGTTTTTCCATACTTTGTTCCTGTCATCTACAGTTTGGCAAGTTTAACAATAGCTGCTGGTTCTAACAACATTGCTGGTTCTGTAAATTTTAGTTAATTTGTTTTTAACTACAACACACATTTTATCGAATTAAATTTGAAACTGCTTTCACTATTTAAAGTCAGCTTGTAAGTCACCTATACGTGTCACCTTTACAAGTGACCTTTGTTCCGGTTCAAATTTATATCAATCTAACCTTTCAACTTTCCTTGCAAATAAATGGAAGGTGAACCAGAAAAAGTAAAAACGAGAACAAGGTTAATAAGAACCTAAAAATGTAGCTTTGCAAACGCCAAAAGTTCCACGATAGAGTAGAACTTGGCAAACAATCCGCAAAACATTTTGAAGAAGATGTCTAAGATGTAAACAGGTCCACAAATTACATTGACATATGAATATGAGAGCTGTAATTGTTCCATTTTTATAGAGTCACTGTACAGACACAATAAACGTGTTTTGCTAAACGCCTTAACGGTTTTTTTTGCCTTTTCAATAGCATCGCTTTTATCTGCAGACAAATGCAACGCAACATATCATTAGCACAGTTTGTATGCAACTTTAAGCTCTGCTCTTAATGCAACCTGCAGCATGCTTTCTAAAAAGCTATTAATGGTCATATCTGGTCCACCGTTAATCACGGATATTGAAGAAGTTGCAAATATAATTATTCTTGTTTATTTTAGCCAGTTTCAAAATCGGGTACCTAATAACTAATGGGTTCACGCCAGATAAATTTGTTACCCAATAAATATTTTGAAACATTTATTGTGCTTTCTGTACAGTAATTGTGTACGTCTGGACAAAAGGATAGTTACACTTCTGTTTCAAAAAGCAAGCTGAAGAAAATCTGTGTAGCAGTATACAACTATACAACATTAAAACCCGAATGAGTGTAAACAGCGCGGTATATAAAGGCCAATAAAACGGGTTATCACTCCAAAGTCTCTTTCATATAGTCCTTAGAAAAAAAGGAGTGAAAACACATCAAGTGTCCCACATGTCTAATTCAACACCCGATATAATTAATGAGTCATCATAAATATGTCATAATGGGTAAACAGGTCTAATTCAACACCTGATAGCATTAATGAGTCATCATAAATATGTCATAATGGGTAAACAGGTCGAATTCAACACCCGATAGCATTAATGAGTCATCATAAATATGTCATAATGGGTAAACAGGTCGAATTTAACACCCAATATAATTAATGGGTCATCATAAATATGTCATAATGGGTAAACATGTCTAATTCAACACCCGATAGCACTACTGTGTCATCATGTGCTAATCCATCAGCACTGTAGTAATGAACAGGGTCTCGCTTGTAATATCACACAGATATTCATAAATTCCTAAAAAATAATAGCACAGCATCAATGTGTCTTATTTTGCGTAACATTGATTTATATCTCCACGTATCTGAAAATTAAAATATTCAATGACATCTTTATCGTATTTATAATCGTCATTTGATATGTTTAAATCGTTAATTAATGAGCAAAACATTTAAAATCTATACATGTATTCATATACACATACATACATGCATACATACATACAAACATACTGTGGCGAACTACCCTCGTTACAAGTTGTCCGATTTGGTTGGTTATCGTTATCTAGAGGATGATCGACCTCGGTGTTATTTCCTAAAATATTTAGCCTCCATATTTGTAAACTGTTTCAGTGTTTTTGGAAATGTTTCATAACATAAATATTTAACCACATGTTCTGTATATTGTCTTAATGTCGACAAACCTGGTTTTAACTGTTCTGCATCGCCTTCGGTGAAGTATGCCCTTGGCATTATACGAGCGGTTCACGTTGCTTCTGCCACGATTCTACGTGTGCCTTCGCCACAGCTCTGCCATCTGTTTTGCTTTTAAATTATTTCCTTTGGCGCCATGATATTTTCAAAACAACAATATACAACATACGGAATTTTTAATTCTTGTTGATATTCAGGTTATATATAAGAATTCTTCTTGGCTTTTATATTTAGTGTTTTTGTTTTGTGTATGTAAATGGTTTCTTCCCCTGACGAACAGCTTGTTTAGCTCGAAACGTTGGGAAACTGTTTTGCATTTGCGCCGTTATCAATTTTTGTGTCATTATATATATATATATATATATATATATACATGTATATATATATATATATATATATATATATATATATAGATATATATATATATATATATATATATATATATATATATATATATATATATATACATGTATATATATATGTGTGTGTGTATGTGTGTGTGTGTATGTATGTATGTATGTATGTATGTATGTATGTATGTATGTATGTATGTATGTATGTATGTATGTATGTATGTATGTATGTATGTATGTATGTATGTATGTATGTATGTATGTATGTATGTATGTATGTATGTGTAATGGTGCAAATTTCTGTCAATTTCTGTAGAGCACATTAGTTTTGGCAGATAACAATTAATTAGATTTATGAGGAAATGTACCGTATTAAATCGCTAGACTGCGATGGTTGTAATGTCCCTGTTGGGGGCGAGATTGATTTTTAATTAAGCATTCGTTTATTTAACGGTCAGACAGAGTGGAAGGAGAAGGCTAACTTTGGTCTAGATATCGGAAATGTCAAAGTTGAGAGTTTGCAGGACTAGATATGACGCAAGTGGAAGTAGGATTATCTTTTGAAATTCTCCAGAATCGGTTAGTTAAAAATCTAGAGGGTTACGCTGTCCGCGTTTTGGCGTGTATTTATAAAAGGCGGTAGATACGTTTAATCTGATTGACTACGCTAAATAAGAGGCGTGTTTCCCAGACGAAATTTCATGTTTTAAATTTCCACATCGCGAAATTTAGTCAGTCTAAGTTTTTCTGCGAAAGGCTGAAGAGATCTTGACTCCTTGAGAATAAGAGGAAATTCTCTCGTATAAACAATTGTTCAAGGGACCAGTGTCTGGAGGTTGAGGGACACAATTCTGGCGGTAGAAGCGAGCGAGTCTCGAAAGCACAAGTTATTTGAATCAATCTCATGTAATTCGTTGATATCAATATAATTATTTGCTTGAATTTATTTGTTTAAATTCGTAGATCAATTTTCTTGATATGAGTATAACTATTTGTTTGAGTTGATTTGTCTGAATTAGTACAATAATCTTCTTTATATGAGTTTGACGAATTGTTTGAATTTGTCGTCTTGATTGTTATAGGAATCATGTATTCTAAGAATTTCATGCGTTACTTTATTTGATATGAGTTCCGAGAATCTGTGTGAATTTACAGATCTTACATGATGTCATATATGATAACGACTTGAGTGAGTATTCACTGAAATTAATGTTATTAAGCCATGAAGGAATTTCATTGATTCATTTGTATAATTAGGACATGAACTGAAACTGTTAGGTCTCATGTGATGTTAATATGATGAAATAGCCGTTAGGAAGTACATTAATCTTCTGAAACTAGGTTTGTTTATGATCTGCCAGGTTTGGCCTGACCAGATAGCCTTTGATATCTGTTTGAATTCCGATATAGACGATATCTGACGTAACGAGAGTGGAGCAATGTTGTATTCACAGTAGGATATTTGACAGAAGATTTAGGTTGCTTCTCTGTTTATTTTGAAAGGGGAAATAGCTCCATCCATTTACCTACGTATCTACATATCCACCTATCCACCTACCTACCTACCGACACAAAGTATGAGGGCCGGAAAGAGGCGAGATAAGAGAGAGAGAGAGAGAAGGGAAACAAAGAGGAGAACATCAATATTGACTGGACAGCAGCATTGAATTTGGAGTGATCAGCGATAAGCAATCTATGCAGTTATGCAGGGCAATGACTTCGATTGTTCACTCGATTCTATGATGAACTAAGTCTATCGTTTAAACAGATAGGCTATTTACATAAGCATATTTGTGTTGAAATTCGGTAAATGATTTATTTAAAAAAGAAGTGTATCTTCCTAATGTAATGTATTATCTCAATTTGTTTTATGTAATTGAATAAATTGTTATATTTCATGTACGGGGGCTCGTGTTATTCTGTTCTATATATCTGCTCAGATCTCTATTTATTCCATCTATAAATTTCATAATTTATTTTATTATTTACTCGATCCGGCCAATAACACCGAGGTCGATCATCCTCTAGATAACGATAACCAACCAAATCGGACACCTTGTAACGAGGGTAGTTCGCCACAGTATGTGTGTATGTATGTATGCATGTATGTATGTGTATATATATGTGTGTTTGTGTGTGTGTGTGTTTGTGTGTGTGTATTTTATATTAACCCTCATCCAGTATATGTAGTGATTTATTTATATTGTAACATAGTCTTTTGTGTTCTGATAATTCTTTTTAAATGTATTGAACATTCAAGCATTTGTTTCACAAATAGTTTTCATTTTTATGTTTATCTGTGACGACAGCAAATTTGAAAGAGCTTTTATTCTAACGTGATGATACCATCTGTCTTTGTTGTTATTAGTACCATCATATTGAAATCAAGCTAACACGTCAACTGTCATTAGTTCCATCATATTTGAAATCTAGGTAACATATCAACTGTCATTAGGACCATCATACTGAAATCTAGCTAACATGCAAACATGTATTTCTCTCTCTAGCTGAGTTTTTCCTAACAGGATTGATGTAGTTTCCCTCAGTTTCCTGTGAAACTCATCTGCTGTATCCTCCTTCCAATATTTCATACAGATATACGGATATATCAAATTCATATTGATTTTTTAAATAACCTTAATTTCTACTGGACATAGCTGAAGCTAATAACTGTATCTATGTAAGTTGTACTTTGATAGTCAATATATAAGACCATTGGTGTATTTAACACAGATTCCAAACAATGAAAGAAACAACTACCGTCTTTATTTTTACCATTCACACATTTTTTTTATTTTTTTATTTTTTTTATTTTTGTTCTTAACCCTTTAAGCAAAATCTTTGTATGAGCTTCCCCGGGGGCACAATAATGAGATAGCGAGTTTGGATTTTTCCAAACATGATTTTTAAAAAAAACTCTAAAGTTAAATGTTAAAGATACATGCATAAAAGTTCAATATATACGGAATATTTCTACTTAAATAAGTCAAAATGAACACTCCAATATTTGATGCACCAATACCAAAATTAATATAAAGACATTATAACCTGCTTTCATATGTATTCAAAGTTGAAAAGAGTTAAAACTCATGAGTAGACACATCTTAAACATAATAACAAAATACGACGACAACAACTAACATTTCCATGAATTTCTGGCGACGTTGAACTATATCTGAAGAAGATCATCATCTAAAAGTTTCGGCACTGTGGTACAGCTAAGGGTCAAAATAGCTCGTTTGCTTCTTCCTCCTTTTTCCTAACTAATTGTTATAGACATAAAAAGCCTTTGGCAACAAATAATACCATTCTGTGAGAATCCGCTTTTGAGAGTTGGTGAGAATCAATTAGTGGCATATTGTTAGAATTAGTTACATATTTTCACTACCTAAATAGTCAGCTATTATGTCTAAGCTGCAAACCTTATTGTCCTCGCTCACCATGGAGCATGTGGACTTTAAGACAACATCCAAAATGCAAACACCCTAACGAAATAGATTAATGTATCACATTCAAGCAGAAAGTTAATCACAGGCAAAATATTAAGATAAGAAAATTAAGTCTGAATTTGCCTGTAAACTGTCAGCTTAAACTTTTTGATATGACAATAGTTCCAATTCTCACATGCGCAGCTGATATCTGGGGTTTTGAAAAATTAGATATGATGGAACGAGTTCATTTAGACTTTCTCAAATATGTGATAAATGTTTTTATAAAAAAATCTGCCCCCACATATATGCTTTATGGTGAGCTTGGTAGAACCCCTCTACATTTATCAATAAAAAAGAGAACGGTTGACTATTGGGTAAATCTCATTAATGGTAAACAAAGGAAACTATCTTATATTATGTATCTGAGACTATTTCATGATTATAATAATGGTCTAGGCAGACGTAAATGGATAGAGAGCATTCATAACATCTTATCGGAAACTGGGTTTCAATTTATTTGGGTTAATCAACATATTCCCAATAAATCCTATTTAGATATAATCTTTAAAGAAAGACTTCATGATCAGTTTATACAGACATGGGAATCATCCATTACTAACTCGACAAAAGCTTATACATATAGAATTTTTAAAACGGAATAAAATTAGAACATTATTTGTTAATAGACTTATAAAAACAAAATAAGGCAAATATAACAAAATTTCAAACATGTAATAATTGTTTACCTATAGAGAAAGTAAGATGGGAAAATTTGCCTAGACATGAAAGATTTTGCAAACTTTGCATGCAAAACTGCGTGGGTGATTAATTTCATTATCTGCTTGAATGTAACAAGTTCAGAAAACAAAGAAAGCGAATACTACCTAAACACTTCTATATCAGACCAAATGTACCAAAGTTTAGGGAATTATTGAATTCTGACAAATTTAGCGTTTTAAGAAATCTCCAAAACGATTGATATTATTTTATCAAAACTTCGTTAGTTTCAAATAATTTTTTCTCGATGTGTTTGTTGTTCTTTCCATTTTTTATTTCCCGGGAAGAGAAAAGTACCATAGATTCATCATTGTAACGTAATGAGTTTACTACAGATTATTTTGTGTTCCATTTATCGTAATTTATATCCTGTCTTTCCCATTATATGAACATCCATGTATTTAAGGTTAAACTTGTTCATATTCCATTGGAATATTAACTGTAATATTGCTGTCAATCTGAGTTAAGTTGCAATTACTGTGAAAAAAGTCATTTCGTCCTTGGCTGAGGCACACGCATGCAAAGTGTGATACTAATATTTTACCTCATATGTTGCATATTGCAACAGGAGCGTAATAAAGAATGTGTCATTGAAATACAACAGCTGGAATTTAAAAACATTGTAGAAAAAAAACTTGCTAAATCAAACAAACGAGTGACAACCGAAGCAGCATACAAGCTGTCAAATGAATTAACACTGCAAAAGAAAACACAGACAGTTTATTTAAAAAGCTACATGCATAGATTCAAATTTGAACAAATTACAAATGTTTCATTTTACAACAGATCGAACAAAGCAAGTGGAAAGAAATAGACTAGGATCTCAAAACAATGGTGAAGGAAAAACAGCAGAGTAAATAAAAACCTAAGACAGGAAAAGATATTGTTTAGGGCACCGTTTTTTTTTTTTTTTTTTTTTTTTTTTTCTTGCTTATTAGTATAGCTTATATCATTTACAAATTGGAGTAATTGGCAAAACAAACTGTTCAACAACAATGCGAAAGGGTGAAGCCTGTGCACACAAAAAAAAACATCTGTACCGCTTGAAAAAAAAAACAAATGAAACAAAACAGCAGAGACTCCTCAAAACAAACCAACAATACAGCCTAGAAAAACTATTACATTCCCCAAAAGTTGTATATTTTATGTATTTTAAATGTCGGAGACAAAGAATATAGTAAATGTAATTTACCACACACTCTTTGACACAGTTTTAACAATTGTATGCAGCATGTTTGGAAAATAATTGGTATCCTATATATATATATATATATATATATATATATATATATATATATATATATATATATATATATATATATATATATATATATATACACACACACACCAGGGCTCTACAAATCCGCTTGCACACTCTCCAGAGACACAGAATACGCTCAAATTCGGCTCCGGCAAGCTCATGTTTGCATGGTACTTGCGCATGGGCAAGTCAAAATTGAGAGAGAGAGAAAGATCTTGCTCAGTTAGTAACACTTTATGTGCTGCAAGTTTTTATACTGGAATAATCGGCGATCTTGCCACAGTACATATATCAGCACCTTTATTTCGCGTTTATATGTACCGCATTCATCAAGTCCTGACCTAGCAACGGACAGTATGTAAGCTCCGAATATGATAAAGATTGCCGACTTTGAACAATCGGTGTGTCCAAGATTCTTTTGATGCTCGTCGCCGCTTCAAGGTGACTAGGTAATAATGGTTAATAATCAAACCCGAGAGATTTCTTTGACAGGTGTGTTTGTAACTAAAATGAACTCGTCTCTGAAGATTAGCCAACTGAAAATCTAGCAACCACAAGTGGTGTTTATCATCTATTGTTCACGTGAAACTTACAGGAGAAGGATACATACTGTCTGAAAAATAATTAAATGGATCAAATTAAGTGCTCTCAAATCATCTCAAAAGTCGGCTTGACAAAGATGCTTGTCGCCTATTTCAAGGTAAAAACTGGACGACATAGAGGCGGAAGCAGACATGTGATTGGACACAAGACTACCCAAAATAAAGCAAAGAATGAATTCATTGACACTGGAATATTTCAGTGAGAGACTCGGTTTATCCTTGTTTTCTTACTGGATTTGACATTAAAATCTGCATGATCAATTGAACTTAGATAAAGAAAAATGGTATTACAACATGATTAAAATTAAGTTCTGTTCTTGGCTGATCAATTGTTCAGTTTAAGGTCTTTTTCCCTAAACATCATTCTCTTGAAATTCTAGCCATTTCCATAAACGCTTAACTATCTCTCCATGTGTCTGTCTTGTTTTATACATGTGCATGCCTGTCTTTGCTCTTCTAACTATATCTGCATTCTAACTGTCCCTTTCTTTCCTCATGTACATATCTATCTACATGTACGTTTTACATATATCTTTTTTGATAACTTTAAGTATTGACATATTGTGTTAAGGTGCAACCAAAAAAACAAGCAAGACGACGAAGGTTCTATATTTGTAAAAAAAATAAACATAATGCGATTTCCTTAAAACATCCTATACTTTATTTTACTATATTTTTTATACTTTAGTTGCGATATTTTGTTTTCATATTTTCGGGCAAGCTCAAATCCCTCAATGGCATGTTAAATTTTCCAGGTAGCTTGGCCTAGGCAAGCTGACCTTTATAAAAAATTTAATATTTTACGTCTATACTGAAATTTGATACCCTCTCTCAAAGGTCCGATGCAAAACAAGTGCGACAGTGATATTCAGTTTAAATTAATCAGGTTTATTGATGTTGCAGTTCCACGGTTGAAGTATTTTGTCATCTACAATCATTTTAGTAAGACTTTAGTTAGATAGCAGGTTTGCCCCAGTAAATATTGATTTTTGTGACCTAGTACTACTGTCTCTGTGAATATCACCATAGTCTAGTGCCAGCGAATATTGATTTTTATTTTACTGTTGTTATAGACTTATACAAGTGGTTTGGTGTTTTGCACTAGTATTGTATTTATAGCCTGCCTCGTCTTAATGTTTCTTTAAAGATATACTGGGGTCTTACAGGTACATTAATTTTTAGAGTAGTGGACATATAGACAGAGCTGGAGTTTAAATTTCTGGAAATATTACGATGTATTTATTTATTTAAAGATCACACTATTTTAAATTTCAATGTGATCCAGTAACATTTTTATTTTGATTTTTAATGTCCTCGTATCTGTATCGGACATAGTAATACGCCAAAATAAGAGTGGTCTAGTAATTTTTAATGATTTTTAGCCAACAGAAAAGTCTAGCTGGTATAGTAGTTTTTAATTTTTAGCTTAAATTTTCTCTTACCCTTACAAGGAACGTAAACACACAAAAATATGAATATTCCATCTACCACATTTATTTACTGCTGATATGTATATAACGAGTTCTTTAAAATGCTCTTGTATACATATTTCCATGACGCATGACGATAACTTCTATAATGTATCGGTCGCCATTTGATATTCTACAATATTAACTTCACGGTGAATTATTCCACTATTACGAGCCTTTTCTCGTGTGCGTGCGTGCGTGTGTGTGTGTGTGTGTGTGTTGGGGGAGAGAGACAGACAGAGAGAGAGAGAGCACCATAACCTTCATCGGGTATAGCTTCAAGAACTTTCCAACGTGACTTCAATTAAGAATTTAGTCAGTTTGAGAGTTGTGTTTATTATACACTTTGAAAGAGGTCCTAAGTTATATATCAATGTAGAAACCGTTTGCATAAACTCTGTAAGCTGTATTATGGTATGTATCTACACAAGGATATTTCCTCTAATATAATTTGTACTAAATAATGGAGACGGCATTCTGATTTTTACGTACGCATACACCTTGTCCAAAAATAATTTATTATTTCGATCTTCTTTTTTGCGTTTTCTGCACAAGCGCTCGGGTCGTGGATTTATTAATTTCCGTAATAAATATTCACATTTTCAGCATTATATACTTTGAATCAGTCATGGTTGAGTCAGACTAAAGCAAGGTTTTCAACAATATCATTGTCCGCTAAAATAACTGTATCCACTGTTCATTCGAAAAACGAGAAGACCGGCAACTCACCGCCATTAATGTTACTTTATATAATACCTACGTGAGATTCCCTGCTAATACTTGCTAAACAGTTAACTTCAGGCTTATACGCGGATGTCGGTCCTCTTCTGCAGAACTTTAGTCCGTAGTAAATAACTTTTTTTGTCTCAGTAGTCTGTCACTTGAAATAAATGTAACTATTTATCTGCTTCATCTCCCCCTGCCCGGAAAACCGAATTGCCCGAGCTCAAAATTAGCCAACTCTGCAATTTTGTTTTTAAAAAATATTTGTATCGACGGGTACTTGGAAAAGAGCAGACGTCTTATGTTTGATGTGAGCGGCAATCGGAACTTTTCTTGGTCAGTTCCACCAAGTCCAGAAATAACTTCGGATGTAGTTGTTGGTTTGGTGATTCACCTTTGACGGAGTACACCACATATGTTGCGACGGGAAAGGCCGACAATGTTCTGATTGTGACTTTGTCTCCTTCCACCACCATATTGCGCCATGTGGAATCAGGTCACAATTAATACTTCCGGTTTAGTACCCATGAATGTAGTCACAGTATGTATGCATTAGAGTTCGGCATTCTTGGTATTTATTTAAAGGAAATTAGTTATTGTTTAGAACATGAGCATTGTGGTGTGGTTGTCTGTGTGTATTTTGGGAACAGAGCACAGTGAGTAATGAGGCATTGGTGCTGATCTGAAAGTGAAATCTGCGACCCATTGCACGTTGTTTTGTTTACAGTCCAGCCTCTCAGAAGAATTCCTGTTAACCTATCACAAGAACTTCACCCTGAGTTCATCTCTGAGGATACTTTACATCAACATATCATTTATTATGATTTGGACAGAGTGGATAGTTCAGAACTGACAAACAAATGTAGAGACTAAATAGGAAAATTAATTGTGGTCTGAGGTTATGTGAACAAAATACGATTCGATTATGGTTCTAAACTGCAGCGAACTATATGCGAGATTTCTTTCTCGACTTGATGCAGAAAAGCTAATGCTGTTCCCATTAATCTGTGCGGCAGACAAAAGCACATAGCAACTTCAGTCAACTCTTCAACGGTGACAAGAGCGCAGGTTAAGGGATTTTTTTTCAATTTCCGATATAAATTTTCTCCAGCACTTTCATGATTTGTGTAACAAAGATCACATGGATTACACCTCACAGAAGTAGAAAAATAAGAATGAATGAATGAGATCAGAAGAAGAAAAAGGCAGATGAAGCAACGAATACTTTAAGGTTCTTAACATGGGAGCTTGATACTTTGAAACAACTACGTTAAAATACACACAGTTAACATAATTACTTAACTATTCAGGAGGTAATATGAAGGTGAGAGTGATAACTGGCATGGTCTAAAGGCTTGCACAAAAATATAACATGTTAATTGATTCATTCATTGAAAAGTTATGCGCAATTAACCGAATTACCTAACTATGACGGGGATGTCATATGAAGGTGGGAATAGTCTCATATTAACTCTCACAGTCAGTAGACTTGCAAAAAGATAAATAAAACATATTAATTGATTAATTAATTACACAATTAATTAGTTTTTTTCCCACCATTACCCGCGAAGCGGATCCCTCGTGACACGGGTATGATCTGGTAAGTATACATTATTTTGTCGCTATGAAATTCTAGGTTTACTTGAGTTTATATCAAGTGAAAATTCCAAATTTAGATATTTTGGGTTTATTTTTTTCCTTTCATTTTTCTTCCCCAAAGAAATAAAATTGATGGTCGATTGTAATTGGACCTTTGTGCAATTGACCACGTTCACATTTCAGTGGAATATGGGGTTTTCAGTGGAATATGGGGTTTTCAGTGGGTTTTAGGACTTTTACTTACTCTTTTGTAATAGCTTGATATGTGTGTAACTATGTGATGTATTGCAGCCTAAAATGGGAAACTGTCACACGGGGAAACATTCTGCAAATGGACACACTGAAAAATGATCATTCCCAATCAGTGCATCACTAGAATCATTCCAACTATATAATGACTAATGTATGCTGTATAAATTAAGTTTTATTTATGTTTGCTGTACATTCTTATAGGCTGGAAATAAAAAGACTCGGATGCCGAACTGACTTTCTCTGCTAGTGCAGCTATTGTCCATCAACTATCGCATAAAAGAAAAGAAAATGAGCCGCTGACCAATCAAATCGCCAGCTGACCAATCAAATCGCCAGCTAGATGCGAATCGTTGGATAAACTGTTCTTGGCTGTTCAGGACATTGTACAAATTGGGAGTGAGCTGGTCATTGTACAAATTGGGAGTGAGCTGGTCATTGTACAAATTGGGAGTGAGCTGGTCATTGTACAAATTGGGAGTGAGCTGGTCATTGTACAAATTGGGAGTGAGCTGGTCATTGTACAAATTGGGAGTGAGCTGGTCATTTATGAAGTTTTCACTACATAACAGACACAATTTCATATCTTTATAACTTCGTTATTTTCATGAAATTTAACTATTTGAAAAACTAAGTTTGTGTCATTCGTAAAAACAAAAAAAAAAAGGGGGGGGTGGGTTCAAAGAGTTATCTAGTGAGCAGGTCGATCTTACTAAATCTCTTCCCAGTGGTGGTGGTGGGGATGTTTTACTACGCCGACACGTAACTTCCGCTTAATGGAGTACCATCCCAAAATGTTCAAGCTTTCCAAGCGCATTTCAAATGATGTCAAATAGCATACAGTATTATATATTTCACATCCTCCGCTTGCATTGATGACCACAGATACACAATCCCCAGAGCAATAAACCATAGGCAATGTCCTGAAACTGCCATATATTCTGTCTGTCTTTTCCTGTCATTGCATTCACGAATGTATGTCTAGAATAGATTTAAATCTGTACCTGTCATAAAATTAATTTACGGATTTGATCTTCTGACCCCCCCCCCCCAACACGAGAATAGTTTGTGTGTGTATCTATATATATATATATATATATATATATATATATATATATATATATATATATATATATATATATATATATATATATATATAGAGATATATATATATATATAAAACACATAACACAATTAACAATACCAAAAAACACTCTTTCCAGTTGCACCGGATCTTCGGGAGATTGTTTTTGTGAAGGATAATTTATACAGGAAACAAACATGACATGACAAAGGACGGCACAGCAAGTCAGAAAAACTGACCAAGCGCGATAGACAGACTGACTGAGAGAAAGTTGGTTTCACAATATTACAATATTACAGACGTTTACTTAAAAAAGGGTGTCGGTATTGTAGTAGAGACTGAGTATCTTGTATTTATGTCCGTTCACTGAAGACTTTATCTTTATTGTTAAATCGTATACAGTCGTGTTTACAAATACGACAACCACAATGTACAAAATAAACGATTCGTTTGCAAAAACCAAATGATACCTTTCCCTAACCGCCCCTTCACCTCCTCCCGCCTTTCCTGGGTATATATTATGATATATGATATTTACATACACCATTAGTTACAAGAACGATAACACTGTAGATAAACAGAAATGTCGTTTTATGTCACCATACTACTGAAAGTTAATATAACAAAATACGTGTGTTCCGATTTAAATCTTCTCCTATTGTAAGTTCAATACAGAGCGTTTTCAAAACCTTAATCATAAAACTCAGAGCTGTACAACTAATGTAATACTGCAAATTATAAAACTCACAGATGTATTCTTGATTTAATACTGTGAATTATAAAACTCACAGCTGTACTCCGGATTTGATACTCTAAATTATAAAACTCACAGCTGTACTCCGGATTTAATACTGTAAATCATAAAACTCACAGCTGTACTCCTGAGGTTATACTGTTAATTATAAAACTCACAGCTGTACTCGTGATGTTATACTGTAAATTATAAACTCACAGCTGTACTCCTGCTGTTATACTGTAAGTTTTAAAACTCACAACTTTACTCCTTATTTAATACTGTAAATTATAAAACTCACAGATGAACCTCTGATGTTATACTGTAAATTATAAAACTCACAGCTGTACTCCTGATGTTATACTGTAAATTATAAAACTCACAGTTGTACTCCGGATTTAATACTGCGAATTATAAAACTCACAGATGAACCTCTGATGTTATACTGTAAATTATAAAACTCACAGCTGTACTCCTGATGTTATACTGTAAATTATAAAACTCACAGTTGTACTCCGGATTTAATACTGCGAATTATAAAACTCACAGATGAACCTCTGATGTTATACTGTAAATTATAAAACTCACAGCTGTACTCCTGATGTTATACTGTAAATTATAAAACTCACAGCTGTACTCCGGATTTAATACTGCGAATTATAAAACTCACAGATGAACCTCTGATGTTATACTGTAAATTATAAAACTCACAGCTGTACTCCGGATTTAATACTGCGAATTATAAAACTCACAGCTGTACTCCGGATTTAATACTGCGAATTATAAAACTCACAGATGAACCTCTGATGTTATACTGTAAATTATAAAACTCACAGCTGTACTCCGGATTTAATACTGCGAATTATAAAACTCACAGCTGTACTCCGGATTTAATATTGCGAATTATAAAACTCACAGCTGTACTCCGGATTTAATACTGCGAATTATAAAACTCACAGCTGTACTCCGGATTTAATATTGCGAATTATAAAACTCACAGCTGTACTCCGGATTTAATACTGCGAATTATAAAACTCACAGCTGTACTCCGGATTTAATACTGCGAATTATAAAACTCACAGCTGTACTCCGGATTTAATACTGCGAATTATAAAACTCACAGCTGTACTCCGGATTTAATATTGCGAATTATAAAACTCACAGCTGTACTCCGGATTTAATATTGCGAATTATAAAACTCACAGCTGAACCTCTGATGTTATAATGTAAATCATAAAACTCACAGCTGTACTCCTGATGTTATACTGTAAATTATAAAACTCACATCTGTACTCCGGATTTAATACTGCGAATTATAAAACTCATAGCTGTACTAGGAATTTAATACTGTAAATTATAAAACTCACAGCTGTACTCCGGATTTAATACTGCGAATTATAAAACTCATAGCTGTTCTAGGAATTTAATACTGTAAATTATCAAACTCACAGCTGTACTCCTGATTTAATACTGCAAATTACAAAATTGTTAAGCATTGTTCCTCAGCATAATCTTCAAAATGTCCAATTTTAAATAATTGTGGCAAGTGTGTAAAGTTTGAATCAGGTCGCGAAACCAGGCCTGAGGAAAAAAAATTGTTTTAAATTTCAAAGATAGTTGAGGTAAACATGTAGGCTTGTGTTGACTTAACAGGATAGCTGACATTAAATTCTTTGGCCTCGTAATTCTATGTCTGCAAATTTGTACCGTACATTTCCCTATTACCGAGCGCACTGGACACAGATCTGTAGTTTCCGTATTATGTCCTGCTGAAAACATAGGCCGGAGGTAACAGGACATTAGGTTCTGTAAGGACTACATAATGGCTCTATTAAATAATTTAGATCCAAGAAATGAGAGAGAGAGAGAGAGAGAGAGATATGAAAATATCTACCGTAGATTTTTGCTACAACAAATAGTTTCGAGCGAATATCAATCGTTTGCCATAAAGAGGCATTCGAAATGATGTATGTATGTATGTATGTACGTATGTATGTATGTATGTATGTATGTATGTATGTATGTATGTATGTATGTATGTATGTATGTATGTATGTATGTATGTATGTATGTATGTATGTATGTATGTATGTATGTATGTATGTGGCTTTAACGACACCTCAGCACCATAGTGGCTATATGGTGTCAACTAAAGGTACTGTTCGAAAATATAAAAAGAAAAATTGCACAAAACTTTACAAAGATAAACTCTTCCAAAAAAATTTAAACATGAAGTACAATATAGAATATAACAACAAAAGTATTAAAATTCAGCGAAAGGTATATAAAATAAAAAATAAATGTAACATATGTAAAATCCTAAAAAAAACACATTTGGTGCGTTCAAAATGAGGATTTATTCTACCCATATGCATGTGGAATAGGATCTACCCATATGCATGTGGAATAGGATCTACCCATATGCATGTGGAATAGGATCTACCCATATTTATGTGGAATAGGACCTACCCATATGCATGTGAAATAGGATCTACCCATATGTATGTGGAATAGGATCTACTCATATGCATGTGGAATAGGATCTACCTATATGTATGCGGAATAGGATCTACCCATATGCATGTGGAATAGGATCTACCCATATGTATGTGTGATAGGATCTAAGATGTTTCTTGCAATCATCATAACTTTGTAATAGGGAGGCACGTAGTAGTGAGTGGTCGCTCTTAATGTGCTGTCTACTACACTTCTTTATTTTCTTTAAAGCAAAATTTTCACTTTCTGGTACTTATGAAACACAGGGTCTGATTATCTCGAAATAGAAACGTTGAATGCTATGACCAAGATGACTGGCATATGGACATTATGGTAAATTAGTAGAAAATTTAATGGATTCAGAAACTGTATGACCAAGATGACTGGCATATGGACATTATGGTAAATTAGTAGAAAGTTTAATGGATTCAGAAACTGTATGACCAAGATGACTGGCATATGGACAGTATGGTAAATTAGTAGAAAGTTTAATGGATTCAGAAACTGTATGACCAAGATAACTGGCATATGGACATTATGGTAAATTAGTAGAAAGTTTAATGGATTCAGAAACTGTATGACCAAGATAACTGGCATATGGACATTATGGTAAATTAGTAAAAAGTTTAATGGATTCAGAAACTGTATGACTTAGATGACTGGCATATGGACATTATGGTAAATTAGTAGAAAGTTTAATGGATTCAGAAACTGTATGACCAAGATGACTGGTATATGGATAGTATGGTAAATTAGTAGAAAGTTTAATGGATTCAGAAACTGTATGACCAAGATGACTGGCATATGGACAGTATGGTAAATTAGTAGAAAGTTTAATGGATTCAGAAACTGTATGACCAAGATGACTGGCATATGGACAGTATGGTAAATTAGTAGAAAGTTTAATGGATTCAGAAACTGTATGTGCTAGATGACTGGCATATGGACATTATGGTTAATTAGTAGAAAGTTTAATGGATTAAGAAACTGTATGACCAAGATGACTGGCATATGGACATTATGGTAAATTAGTAGAAAGTTTAATGGATTCAGAAACTGTATGACCTAGATGACTGGCATATGGACATTATGGTAAATTAGTAGAAAGTTTAATGGATTCAGAAACTGCTGTGTGTGGAATTTGTACAAAGTAGAATAATATAGCAGCAATAAGGTATTACCCATTGAACCCCTGCTCTATCTCTCTCTCTCTCTCTCTCTCTCTCTCTCTCTCTCTCTCTCTCTCTCTCTCTCTCTCTCTCTCTCTCTCTCTCTTTCTCTCTCGTGCGGATGGTGAGTTGTATATGCAAACGCATATTAATCAGAGATTATTTCTCAAAGTGTAAACATTATGGCTAAGACGGTAAAGGAAAAAGTATACATTCTACGGTAATTTTCAAAAGGTGTTTTATCTATATACAGGGATCGTCCGAATAAAGCTACGTTAAAGTGTATACCCCGATATTTGACTGTTAAACAAACAAATCAGGCCAAGTTAACGAGCTTGTTGGTTTGACCTGTAGATCCTAGGTTAAAATGTCAATATTTATACACATTAATTATTGAAGAAGAGATATGACAGCATGCTCAAGTAATACAATGTAGTTCACGGCCAGAGTTCACGTCTTTAACTTGATATGCACTGTAAAGATTTTGTCCTAGGTCACGCCTATGTCATACAACTTGTAATATATACGTTTATTCACATGTGAATTGTTTTGCAAATTATAGTCATAAAAATATGTCTATTTTTCTTAGATAGACAGACGTCTGCACCATTTATTCAAGCATTTGAAAATCGATTAAATAAATATGAAACAACCACTCCCCCCCCCAACCCCCTCCCACAAAAAAAAAGAAAATAATAAAAATTAAAAATCACAATACAGGATCAATAATATAAAAAAGACACGACCCTTACATTCATTACAGTAAATGCCAAACTGACAGGAGAGGTCTGTGAGTGCATGTACATATGAGTAGAAAAGAAGCTGGAATCAACCTTGGACTTTTTCATTTGTAGAACGGTTTGTCTTTTTTGTTTTGTTCGCTTTGAAAAATAGTTGATGAACATCTCAAGTTTGCATAATTCATAACCTTTACTCAGACAAGAAACTCATTTTTTTTTAACAGACAAGTATGAGGGACGAGGAACTAACTCAAAGAGTTTTCCTTTTCTCGCTTAGCTAGCTCCCATCTGCATTGTGTGATCAGGAAAATTTGAGCCTGTTATTTTCGTCTTAAATCTAGCAGGAATGGTTAGACTATGTCAAGTTAGTACCAGAGTGACATCATGTGTGTGTGTGTGTGTGTGTGTGTGTGTGTGTGTGTGTGTGTGTGTGTGTGTGTGTGTGTGTGTGTGTTGTAGAACATAGCAATACCGTGAAGGTTATATCGTGTCGGAGCAATTAAAGTACAATGCCTTGTACAAGGACATCCCACAGTAGGTGATTTGGACTGATTTGCCCCCAACTCCTTTTTATCCGTAAAAATTAACATTTCAGTTGAACTTGACAATGGCGGATGAGGAGGGTGGGTGGAGTGGAGTGATAGATTACATATACACATAGTGTAATCTTCATTATCGAAACAACAGCAATGATATAGACGTTTTTTATTATTTCTATTTGAGGAGAAAATTCTGAGAAGTTTATGATATTGTGCCAAGGTCATGTCGGCAAGAATTTTCAATGCACATATCCTAATCTGGCATATAACAATATTGTTGGCACTGTAGCTCCGACGGCGTGGAAAAAAAGTGGGCCAAACTTTAGAAGCGTAGTTCTGTTGAAAGGGTTTACGCAACAGTTTTGTCAACGGCGAGAAACCCATTGATATAAGTTGTACTTAAGTGGTGGGTTTATTGTGTCACAAATAACGTATCTATTTTAAAGTGTTTACTTCAAAACAGGTAACCAGGAAAAGTGTGAATAGCTAACATCAAAAGTTGCATAAAATATCACTCTAAAATGGTAAGGACTTTAATTGAATTCAGTTTAGAAACATACGTAATACAGTCTGAGTTTATGCACTGTCAACTTAAATTGTCTCATGAGCTTTCATTCCTTTCCGACAGGCATCGCAAATCGAATGTGTGTGTGTGTGTGTGTGTGTGTGTGTGTGTGTGTGTGTTGTTTAAGGTATTTTTTAAGCTCTAATCGCGCTTTTATTAATACATGTTCTGTGATTTGTGTCATATCTTGTGTGGAATTGCTGGGGGGAGTCAATGGACTTAAGTCTTAAATACATTTGTTATTATTATTATTATTATTATTATTAGTATTATTATTATTTAACACTCTTATGTCATCTTTGGTAATTTAACAACTTTTGTGGTGTCATTTGTAACCAGCGAGATTTCTTTGAGTATCTGCAACCGGGCACGGACCCATAATTAAAGGGGTGGGGGCGAAGGGGTGGGGGGTGGGGGTGGGGGGTGGGGGGTGGAAGTGCGATAAATGAGAACGAAATTTTCTGGAGTGAATTGCAAATATTGGGAATGCTTTTTTTTCAATATTGATGTTTTTGTCATTCTCAGATGGGCCTATTAACAGACTCCAGGACCCCATGATGTTTTGTTATTGTCACAGAGGCCTATTTACAGACCGCAGGGTCTCATGATGTTTTGTTATTGTCAGATGGGCTTATGAACAGACTCAAGGGTCCCATGATGTTTTGTTATTATTATATGGGCCTATTAACAGACTCCCGGGACCCATGATGTTTTGTTATTATTACAAGGCTTATTAATAGACTCCAGGGTCCCATGATGTTTGCGTGTTATTGTCACAGGGGCCTATTAACAGACCTCAGGGTCTCATGATGTTTTGTTATTGTCACAGGGGCCAATTAACAGACCCTAGGACTTCATGATGTTTTGTTTTGTCACAGGGGCCAATTAACAGACCCTAGGACTTCATGATGTTTTGTTATTGTCACAGGGGCCTATTAACAGACCCTAGGACTTCATGATGTTTTGTTATTGTCACAGGGGCCTATTAACAGACCCTAGGACTTCATGATGTTTTGTTATTGTCACAGGGGCCAATTAACAGACACTAGGACTTCATGATGTTTTGTTATTGTCACAGGGGCCTATTAACAGACACTAGGACTTCATAATGTTTTGTTATTGTCACAGGGGCCAATTAACAGACCCTAGGACTTCATGATGTTTTGTTATTGTCACAGGGGCCTATTAACAGACCCTAGGACTTCATGATGTTTTGTTATTGTCACAGGGACCTATTAACAGACCCTAGGACCGCATGATGTTTTGCTATTATTGCATGAACTATTAGCACACCCCTGGGTCCCTGAAACAATTCCTGTATATTCTTCTCAGCATCTGTTGCCCCTGACTGATCGCACTAGACCAGATGAAACTGGCATTAAAAAAGAAACCTCTCTTCCTTCTCAGTGTACTTAAAGATGGCACGTTTTCAAAATCTTTTTAAAAAAAAGTTTAGGATTTACGTAGCATGGGTATGTTCAAAAATAATAAGATGAGCATGATATCTCAGTATAGAGATGTGATATGTGGTAGAAAATGTGCTCTGTGTATGTGAGTGTGTGCGTGCGTGTGTGTGTGTGCGTGTGTGTGTGTTATAAATGAGGTCGAGCAAGTGATCGTGTCTTTTCTAATACCTCCATGACCGATTACTGACTACATGTATGCATTTTGCTAGACCTTCACTTGCACTAGGTGCAGCGTGATAAATCATATATACGATTGTGCACTATCTATACCAGGAACTGTTGAGCTGAAGATCTCTGTCACCTCCCATCTGTCCCTAACATTATGACTCAACATACGATAGCATGTACAGGTTAGAGTTTATCACGACCGCCTCTGAAAAATGAACATTCAGACATATACAGCTGGAGAAAATGTATCACCTCTATTTATATTGAAGCAAAGCTATTTCAGGTTCCTTACTTATGTAGACTGTTCCTTAAATTTATAGGTTAGAGTTGCTCTTCCAAAACTGCGGTGGAGCTAGCATTCATGCACATGTTTTTGGAAATGTGGGAGCAAATGGCCAACAGAGAAAAATACATTTTTGTTCTTCTGAGTTCATTGCTGTGATTTATTCCGAATCAACTGATGTTTGTTTTTCCTAATAATTAATCAATGTTCTAATCACTGGACTTCGATGTTACGTCACCAAAAAATCGCGTGCAGGCTTTGGAAACCACAAATATAAAATGTTGGCATAAAAACGAGTACACCATATTAATAAACAGAGACAAGGAATTAATGCGGGGAAAGTAAAAAAAATCATACCCCAATGCAGTGAAGATTCATTTTCTCCTCTCAAAAATAAAAATCAGCAGCACTGATGAGAATAGTGACATTCACCAGAGAGTAATTAATCGACTTACCGACATAAATTATTGAACCAGCAACGTACACACAAGCAAATGATCAGAAGTTTCTCCTGCTGTACTCCAGTGTGACTATTGTTGACATGTACATCACATGTAAAAAAAAAAAATTAAAAAAAAAACAGCACCGCAGTGAATAGTATGTTGACAAGAGGAAACAATAATAAATGACAGGCGTAAATGTTCAAACAGCATCGAAAATGTCTGAATTTCTCGATCTCTTCTGTTTCATTTTCCCGGATAATCAGTCGCCTAGTGTTCACATGACGTGATCTTCCCAGTAAAACATTCAAATAATAATAATAAAAAATAAAAAAAAAATAATAATAATTATTATTACTATTATTATTATTATTATTATTATTATTATTATTATTATTATTATAAGCTGTAATAATGTTATCAGTTTGCAATTTGCGTGCATCTTTCAAAAATTCACGTTAATTCTGAAATATACTCTTTCTGGAACCTGTATAAAACAGTTGGACAAGTGTCTATAGTTGACCAAATTAACAAGAAGGAATAAGTCAAATACAAAGGTGTGATATATATTCTTGCTTTGGTACTATATAGTCTGGATTGTGCTGACATGCCATTAAACTCTATACATACATACATATTCCATGAGTCGTATTTCCCGCACCTTCCCGCTTAGCGGGAATTTAGTGGTCCTGTATAAAAGTGTCGTGCTCAGCAATCTGCATAACTTTTCCATTATCGATATAAATTGTACTGCACAATTAACATGATTTTGTAATGAAACAAGGGTTTTCGGATGAATTTTTAGAAGCAAAATCTGCCAAAATTTAACCTTTGATAATGTTGTTGTTTATACTTCCTCGCCACTGAAGACTAAGAAAACTTATTGATCAGATAGAGTGTTGCGTATGTCAAACATCATGTGCTAAACCAGCTAATTTACAACATAATCTGCCTCCCCTAACTACAAGAATGATATAAATCCTTGTTCAGATCGAAGAACAATATTCGGGCCAGTACCATTTTATAACAGGGTTGTTTGACAACAAATTGTCTCACCTTGGCAGACTTTTAAGTTCAACGTACACAGCATACAGTGCTCGAACGGTCATTCATAATAGTAATTATGATCCGCCGATTTGGATCTCGCCCATGCTATTCACAACGGACTTAAGGTTTGTTTAGTGACAAGTGTATTCTGGTTTATCTGACCAAGTTTTAGGGGACTACAGGAGAGTTCAGCTGTTACATGTTTATACGTTGAAACACGTCCCCTGTCTATCAAAGTACAGGTAATAAGCTTTTTGAAAAGTGTTTATAACAGATTTAAGGATTTTATTGTACTACAAGAAACTTGATACAAATCATTCATTTTTTAGACATAAATGTTATAACGTTGGTATTTCATTCGTTCTTACTTATTTTGTGTATTTACGCATAGATTTAAATGAAAATGTGGATCTTATCCATTAGAATACGCACATCAAAGGCCAGGTGTTTTGTCTTGTGTATTCTATACTATTGTAGAACCACGCACTTATTTGAATTGGCGTATAGTCAATAATTATCTATGAGGATTTAGACGGTAAAATGCACGTACATAGTGACTTTATAATAGAATGTGCATTTTTACTTGACAACAGTGCACATCAGCTGGCTGTACCCACCTGCACATGTTACATTTTGTGTACCTCGCACCCAACAGGTAAAGAATGTGAAAATTCAGATTGATTTTTATCGTCAGATCGAAAAAGACGAAAGCCATAACATTGTTTGACATTCTGTATTAAGGAATACATAGCTGTATACTTGTGAAGCATATTGGACGGTATTCCACCAAATTAAGGTAAATATGCTTACTAAAATGTCTGTCTGTCTCTCTCTCTCTCTCTCTCTCTCTCTCTGTCTGTCTGTCTGTCTGTCTGTCTGTCTATCTCTCTCTCTCTCTCCAGGCACAAAGTTAGAGGCAAAAGCGTTCTTCATTGTTGTAAGATGTTGCCCATGATTAGCTGTCTAATATAGTTTCGTACGTATATTCTTTTACCTCAAGTTAATTAATTTTTTTTAAACTAATAGAATGGATGTAAGGGGGGGGGGGTGTCAATAAATAACAGCAAGAATATATTTTTCACGCTATCTGAGAGGATTTTTTTTTTCCTCTCCAAAATCCCAGCCACACCCCCGTCCCCTGAAAATTAAATGGTCGGTCCCTAATGGTTACATGATGACAGAAGACAATGTATAATACATATCGGCTGCTTAGTAGTATCTCGAGGGGACGGAGCCAGCCAATCATAGTGTCAGCATTAATTATTAGTATTCATAAATATCAGATACATATTGAATATCATATATTTGATAACTGGTAAGATACATTTTTGGCATTTATCACTGCATAAATATGAAAGACAAATTAATAAGTCATTGGATAAAAAGATATACCGTATGTACTCGCGTATAAGTTGATACCAACTGCAAACTGCATAGACCAAGATCTGCCGTCACATAATACGCCGGAAGATCTGGGTCTATGCAGTTTGTAAGGACTAACCAGTAGAACAAGCAACACAGACCCTGATCTGCCGGCGCATTATGCGACGGCAAATCAGGGTCGATGTTGTTTGCATTTGGATCTAGCTTATACGCGAGTACAGACAGTAAGAGTCTGATACATACTTGTATTTCTTGTAAATGAAATTCAAGGCAGAAGAAAATTGGACTCCATTCACCCAGTAATTTTTGTCAAGGATCACATCTATTCTTGTAAGGCATTATTGTTTTATCAGTTTTCGAGGTATGTAAATTTGGGTGCATTTTGCATACCATAGTGCGTTGAATGGTTAGAGCTTTGACTGATTTATGTCGATGGCGGTCGTGATAAGCTATCTGTACTAGCTTGGTCCACCATCCGTCAGAATCATATGAATGACGGAATGTATAGATAAAGGTTTTAACCTGTGTATAAATCATTGGGTTGGATACAGATCTCAGCACATTTTACACAGTTTTGACAGTAACTTCATTCCTGAAAGACACATATACGGATATCTATCTCGGGTGAGTCGGAGCGATGTATTAGTAAAAAAAAAACACAAATGGGGGGGGGGTACAGGGTCAATCAGGTGTGTAGCAACCATTCCAGCATATTTTTAACACTCACCAAACCCACAACTACCCCACCCAACCCTAAACCCCCACCCAACCCCGTTGCGGCGTGTCCGACATTTTAGGAAATATCGGTCAAATTCGTAGTCTACATAAATCAACGATGTGTGTTTGCACGTTTGTCGCGGGTTCAATACCCGCTCGCCCACTCCAGCTTGGATCAGCTGCCACGATGTGCCCTTGGGAAAAGTACTTCTTTTCCTCAGCAAGATATAGCCAATAATTTGTTTAAAGTGCCGTTAAAAACTAACCAACAGCAACCAAAAAAAACATCTTACGTTAGTGTTTTGATTTGGTTTTGTTCACCACAGCTTAATAGTAAATCCCTTATATTTTCGCAGCAGTATTTACTCGTTTTAGTTAGTCAGGGATAATCCGATCGCACGGTGAGGGTTCGAATCAGCCCAAATTGGCTGCCGTGTTGTGTCCCTGGGCAACGCATTTTACTTGCCTAGGCACGATATAACAGTGCCATAAAACATCAACCAAACCAAGTGTAAGCGTTTGTTTATTAGTACTTAGTAGATCAGTCTGCTAACAAAACTGAAGGTCTACAAAGCCACTGTATTGCCACCCTTCCGTATGCATGCGAAACCATGAAGGTGTACAGACGCCATGCCCTGAAGCTAAACCATTGTCACGTTGGCTGACTGAGGAAACTGTTTGGTTTTGTTTTGTGGGGTTTGACGCCATTCAATACATGGCGGTCAGTATATTTTGCTGGAGGACGAACCCGGGAAGACCCTGAGAAGAACCACCGACCCACGGGAACCTACTGGCAAGCTTTCTCACACACTCACGATTGTGGATCCGAGACTAGAACTCACGCGGACAGAGGTGAGATGTGTGAGTGATCTGTCAAGACGAGCGCTCTAGACCAATCGGATGAGGATCAGATGGCAGGACAAGGTCCCAAAAACTGAGGTTCTCACATGGACAGGCATTCCAAGCATCCACGCTTTTCCGATTTTTTTTTAAACAATATCTTCGCTGTGTTTTAAAAAAAAAAAGAAAAGAAAAATCAACGGTATATGTGTGTATTTTGTATTAGATAGTAAAACGAGTCATTTGTTTTTCTTCTTATAGTAGTAATAAGAATAACTGACACATATAAGCCCCTATAAAAAATGATACCTGCAGTTTTTCATAGGTCTTAGGATCTGGTTTGAATTTCAAAAATTCTCCAAGCCCTTGTTCTCATGTGCATGCAAAAAGAACGGAAGTTGCTTTTGTTAAGAGCTGTCAAACAGTCATGCTCTATAAGTTCAGGCCCAAACCGTTCAACAGCTCAAAATAAGTGGATATAAAATGGTTCAAATGACTGCTACCCTAAATGCATCGTAGTATACATAGCCACAGGGTCACAGACCGAAACCATAGAACTTAATAAGTCTCTGACAATTACCATCAGGCTTGTTAGTAAAGTTGCTCCAGTCTACTTTCTTTAAAAGGTAGAGAATTCGTTCAAACAGGAAATTTGGGGTTCGAATTTCTTAAGCAAGGCTTTGTATACATTTGTGTAGTAACAAACCTAAATCGTAGCTACCCACTCGACCATAAATTTCTCCTATTTCCATTATTCTATGTTGGCAAGTGTATCCATAATATATAACGAAGAAAAATATTAAAATGTTCAGTTATTAGACGTTCCCTTTCAGAATGGACAAGGCAGAACTGACAATTAACAGAAATTAAGAAAAACGATTAATTGTCTAATTGGTGTTTTCACAGGAAGTGACATATTTGTGGTATTATGTAAATTAAAATACCAAGCGTGATGTGCGATAGCTGGGGAGGGTCTCATAATTCACCCATATTCTCTCTATTTGTTGGGAAGAATCAAATAAGAAAGGGTAACAGTTGTATATCAGATTATGTTTGTCACTTTACATTCCTGTTTCTTCTATACCTCTCCTAATTTAAGTTATTCAGATCCTCTGACTCGCTTCAGAATACTGTGCGTGTATGAAGTTAGGAAAATAAAAATGTTTTATTGGAAAGGAAAGTCCTTGCTTTTTCACATTACAAAACTTAAAATGTCGGCCACAATGACCTAATTTGAATAGGTTCCTGATTGTACTCACAAAGGGGAATACAATATGAAGGTTTATGATACCATGAGAAAATAAAACACAAAACTGACGTTGGGTTGGGTTGCTTTCGTGTTTTACAGCACAGCCAAACTTTCAAGTTTATTTTGTGCAGAGGCGAGTAGAGAATAGTGCCTTGCTGAAGAACACACTACGGTAGCCGATTGGAGCTGATCTGAAGGTGGGAATCAAACCGCACCCTTCTCATCACGAATGCAACTCCTTCACCACTGAGCTACAGCGGCTTTTAAGTGTAACGGATGGGTGGAATGATGAAATGAAAGTCAAGGAGAAGGACGGTAAGACGGACGCATGAAAGTCAAAGAGAAGGACAGTAAGACGGAAGCATGAAAGTCAAAGAGAAGGACAGTAAGACGGACGCAGAATTTAATACAGAATGATAGTGATATTTCTTATTTTGTATGACGCTGCCCCGGGAGAAAATACAATATTGAAAAATTTGTTGTATTTCCATCTACGCTTCATAATAAAAATGTACAGGGTTAGATTATGTTTTTAGATATATATTCAGAAAATATTTATGGAATTCTTGGTAATTCAATTCAGATTGTTATTGCTTTGAGTATGGAAAATTTTATATAAAAAGATCTCTACTGTTATACAATTATAAAATTTTAATCACGTTTATTACAAAGAATTCATCATACAAAATGTAGGAACATAGCAATAAGATATTAAGTGAATGACCTAACAGAATTACGTACGTGTTATATCTTTAATTAATCTTTGTAATATACCCTTTAAAGGGTTTCAATGAAAGTTACCTGGTCCATATAACCTTCTATAGATCAGTTATAGGGTCTTTGTTTGGCAGATTATATACTCATTTAGTCTATCGACGAACCAGGGGGCAAGTCCATATATCAATTGTAGTGAATCTTTAAGAATTAATTTTGTCCATCCTAGAAGACATATTAAGGGTGGCTGTCCCCACACTTGAATGTCGAGGGGATTTTCCCCTTATTTATTTTGTGTTTGTAAATAATGTGCCCGGAGTACACACGGTTTATCATGAAAGTGCTTGAGTGCTGTTAGTTTAAATTAAACTATATACTGTCTACTTCTAGTCCAAAGTGATCTTGATTTATAAATTATCTTACTGTGGGGTACTGAGGGGTATGCAATCAATGAATCAAAACGAAAAGGGGATAGCAACATATAGCTATCTCCTATCACAAAAACACTGTAATGTCTCGCGCAAATTTCTTTGGAATAATGCTTTCTATGAATATATAAAGATTAAAGTACTGATCAATCGGATACAAAACAGATCTTCAGACTTGTGCGTGCTGAAGAATGAAAGAACCTGGTTAAAGGGTCATATTCAGGTGATCTCTTGTGCAAATTATCTTTACTCAGTCAGGTGTCTTGCTTGTAAAACCAAACAACCAATAAGAAGTCATGTTTCTAAGCAGATTCGGTATAGTTGCCATGATGGTGGATCAAGGAATATAATGTCAGTTTTTAAGAAGAACAAAATCCTTTCTTTAACACTTTTTCTGTAGTGTTTTCACTACTAACGAAGGAGAAACCTTCGATCGAACATATATAGTCCACAATATGCACTTTTTTCGAAGTTAGCGGATCTATATGAGCGCTGCCATTTTGTTTGTCAGTATTCGACAAACACTGATATTTTCGTTAAATATGACCGCGCTCCGAATGACTCGATCTAATTTCAGCATACATACGCGACATTCTTGGCACATTCCTTATGACATTATGTGACCGCGAACGACAAATTTTGGAATTTCTGTAAAAGAAGAGAATGTGAATATACCTTGGCACCTTTGGTGAACAGGTTGGTTACTTAGGCTTATATCTCAAAGTGGACTTAAGTTTGATTAGGGCTGACCCAGAATGGTCTCAGTCAAAACATTATATTTAAAATGCGAAGATAATTTCGGTCATTTTCGGTACGACATAGCCAGGATTGTACTGATGTGCCGTGAAACTATATATGCACATATCATCCACTTTTATCGTAAATTGGCAAAGTGAAAAGGGCGGTGTTTGAACCGTATTCAAGTATACAGCGCACGAACATGTATTGACGTTGTGAATTTAATGCAAATAATGTCTGAATCTGTTTCTCAGGCGTGTATCTTCGCCTCTTTTATAAAAGAGCATACGTTCCTAACGTTTCAGAATCCCTAACGTCACTGTTTCATGGACTGGGTGAAGAGATTAACGAAATATGACCTGTAGCTGGTTGGTTGGTATTGGTTGGTGTTTCACACCACTTTGAAGACATTATCGAATCTATCGTGCTGAGGAAATGGTAACTTAAGGACAAACCGAGTCAGCCGACCAGAGATGGACTGGGCGGGTATCGAACCCACGACGCTTGAATTACGAGCCCGACGCTCTACCATCTGAGCTACTGCCGCCCTGTGACCCATAACCGGGTTTTCTCATATTTTTAACACGCGACAAATCATTATAATGAGCAATTTTGAAGATCTAAGACTGATATATTTGTATGGAAATAATGACATATACTCATCTTCTTCAGTTAAATTGAAATGTAGTAGCTGTGATAATTAAATCCGTGAAAAAGGCTAGCATTGCTAAAATGAAAGACATCAACATTTAAGATGGTATGTGAGCCTAAATAGGGTTATGAGCATCGAATTGCAAGAAAAGTTGTCATGTTACTGGTTATTATATCCAATTCATTTAAGCTCCAATGCTTTAACTATTTTCACTATTTTGGCGTATGGTTGAGCTCTAAATTCCGCTGTAATAGAAGACCATGTCACGTGGTAGTGTCAAAAGGTAATTATTGGAACACCCATGGCAGGCACGCGTTAACAAGAGAGATACCCCGCTGCACATGAAAAGATATGAACAAGGAAATCCTTCTGCCATCAGATCAAAGGTGGATGTCCCGAGTACTAAGATATAAAACACACAGAAACAGTTGATGACCCGTCATTCTAGTATTATCATTGCCTTCATTTATCTGCCTCTCCTGGGGTGTGCATACTTTGCTGGAACATTGATCAAGATGATGTTAGTAAAAGAACAGTAGCTTTTTACATGGAGACGTCGCTAGGGGCAACATTTCAGAAGTTTGAACAGAGTTCTTGTGATATATTATATGTCAATTTCAATAAATGACCTGCGAGAATACATATATATATATATATATATATATATATATATATATATATATATATATATATATATGTATGTATGTATGTATGTATGTATGTATGTATTTATGTATTCAACATGAAAAATTATAAACAGAGTGCAGATTACGATTTAATAAGTTACAAATCAGTTTAATGTAATTATAGATAAATTAAAAATTTGCAACTTAAAACTTGTGTCGTTTTATAACTTTCAGTGCGCTTAAGAGTCGACAATGAAGTTCATGTCAGTTGAACTTAATATTTGTCACGATTTTTGTGAGTAATTTTTAATGTGGAAATTAAATGTGCAAACTTTATATACGCAAGTCCTCTTACCACGGAATCCCAAGTTTCGGAGGGGATTAGTGCTGATTTCTGTATGTCTTCATTTCACATGTCTTGGAAGCATCATGTCGGAAGAAACCAGTGTAATGAATACATTAAGTATATTAACTGTTTAAAATAAATGAATAACGACAGATGAAAAGTATTAGTGTCAAGCGGGAACAACTGGCTTTATAACGAAAGCAATTAGTGTAGAAAATTTTACTTTTATCTAAAATGTATATTAGCGGATGGCTGTACGTGAGGGTTGCTGTATTATGCGGAAATTAAGTAGTCTTAAAATCCGTTCTAGTTAATTTGTTGGCGATAAACGAGGCTGGCAGTATAAGTAGTGTAGACTACACACACACACACACATATATATATATATATATATATATATATACATATATACTTATATATATATATATATATATATATATATATATATATATATATATATATATATATATATATACATATATACTTATATATATACACACACACACGTACACACACAAACAGAAAGAGACAGAGAGGTATATGAGAGCCAGGGTAGCTCTTTTGGTAGAGCGTCCAACTCGTAATCCAAAAGTCGTTTGTTCGATACCCGCCCAGGCCAGCCCGGGTCGGCTGCCTCGGTGTGTCTTTGGGAAAGCTCCCATTTCGTCGGCATAATATAGCCAATAATGTCTTAAAAGTGCCGTTAAAACCAACAAAAACAAAGCACAATAACAGAGAGCTATATGAATTGCACGTATAAATTTTACTCCTTGCATAAAGTTAGTCAAATAATTGGATAAAAAGAAGTTATTATCTAATGATCAGCATATTTGATTGTTTTATTTGCGTTTTTGATAATTTCTCCTTATGTACTCATCGTCTCTCTAACTTAGAAGGAAATTTGTTGGAAACCTGTAAGTATGACTGGGGGAGACAAATGCGCCATCGAACCATAACTTGAAGGAACCCATGGATCCTCCTACCTCTTGATGGGTACCCAACAGCTATTAGAGGTATCCTCTCAGTCGCCTTTTCCATGTTTCTACAGTGATCATAGAAAACATTGCTCTTCGGTACCTGCTGGTCCCACGGTAGACACCAGATGAAAACGGAAATAAATGTGTGTCCGGATCTGACTTCGAACGTGGGATTTACTCATCTCTGGACGGGAGCTATATCGCCTGACATATCCGAGTCGATTCCCTAATCCAGTTATGTGACATAAAGTTCTCTCGCTTTCACATGTGCATGGGAAAAGACTTAAAGGAACTAACTAAATGCAGTGTCTCGTTTCTTTTCTTACTGTATATAGCTCTCTTCTTATCACTACCTCAATAACATCAATACTTTTCTTATTAGTGACTGTAATGAATTAAAAACGTCGATCGCATTCTGCGTCATTATTATAAAACACCGTAGCATATTGTATACCTGAAGATACAAGAGCAATGTAGAATAAAGAATACAACATAAATGGATTTCATAATTCTTCAATTACAGGGGGATGTCTGACAAAGCAGTGGACATATGAAAAGAGGAATTATGTCAACATGTTGGAGATGTTACAGTTTTTCCACGGTCAGGAGGACATCAGAACATTGATTTTAACAGAACTAGGTACTCATAAAAAGTTAAGTGTCCTTTGGTAACAGTACACATTCATGAGATTCAGTCAAGAGGTCAAACACAATCCACACTTGTGTCACATACATTATTGCCGTTGTAATACATCTAATTATCGTTCTGTACACTGACATCAAAGGTTATCCCTCCCTTGATCATAAGCTATTTTTCTGGAGGTGTTTTTGTGTGGTCCTAGGATGTTCTTACCAATGCTGTGAAGTCTTTCCGATGAGATAAATAGGAAATATCTGGGACTCTAAGAGTCCCTTGGAAATTGCCACAAAGCAAAGGGGGTCATAAAAAGGCCGATAGAGCCCCGCGTGGAAGATGAGTTTAAAGTTTGAGAAAACACGGCGCCCTAATTTAGGGATTTCCTCCACCCGGATAAACAGTGGGACTCTTCCAAAGCAAGGTACGGGGGCTTACCAGTCGTCTGCAGCGTCAAAGGAACTTAAGGTAAGTAATACATTTTAACTATGCATTCCAGCCAGTTTTAAATGTAGGCACCATATTGATGTTTCCCAGAACCGAGGCACTGTGTTTGTTTCTTATTCAGAACAGGGAATTTTTTTTTCAAAGATGAATATGGGACATATGGACAGACAGAATGGGAAAGATCGGAGAATGGGTTCCATGCTCCTTCCCCCGAGGATCAAACAGCCCGTCCCCTGTTGAGTCTGTATGCAAGAAAGTTATAACATTTTGTCCATCAGTTATACAACATCAGACAAAAAAGAAATATTTAAAATGTAGGGCAGCATTTTTTTTTTTTTAATTTTTTTTATTATTTACGTGCTATAAATCGTTTTCTTCCATGGATTGCAAGATTTGGAAGAACTGTACCAGGATTCAACACCCAGAAGTGTTTCGGTGGAGGGGTGTGGACATTTGATTTTAGTGTGTGAGTGTTGCCGCGAAGAGAAATAGAGAAATACAAGTAAAACAATGAAACAAATGCTAAAAATGATATAGAAGGTTAAGTGTGCCGAATTCTCTGAAGAAAATGTTATTATTTAGGTTTGTTTTCTTTGGTATCAAGCTTCCAATGGAACCGCAAACAGACTGTGCAGGAGACATGATTGCAAAAATATCAATGGTTAAGATGATAATGTCAAACAAATATTGTTTATTTCATCCTCAACAACCCCATTGCACGTTTTGAAGTAAAGTTAGAAAGTGTAAAATGTTGTGTAAAGCACTATATATATATATATATATATATATATATATATATATATATATATATATATATATATATATTGCTCAAGTACAAGATAAATAAACATTTTATTACCGACGCTTTGTCTGCAGTTGTTTTGTTCACCAATATAATGTAAGCAGATGAAAAGAGCATAAAATGAAAAACAATATAAAACCAGTCCCTGATTATTTTGATCATATAAAAACATATGATAATGTTGCAAAAGATCAGATGGCTTCTATGTAATAATAAAATATCATTGTAGGAAAGAACTTGTAAATGACAGGCTTGTAAATCATAACTTGAGTCTGATTGTAATAAAGAATATTTGTGGATCGTTTGCAAACCAGCGTGCTAGAAAGTTTTTACCTTTGTCAACGTATTGGTAACAATTTGTAGTAAATGTGAATAAGAAAATTAAACCGAGAAAGTATTACGAAAGATGCAAGGAAGAAAATGGAAAAGAAAAAATGATCTGACATTTTCAGCTTTTTATAGAGTTCTGACAGCCAGTATCTGAATCTTGTCAAATCAACCTGTATATGATTCATTAGAATAGAACAATACAGAAGGTAGAACAGAACAATATGGAATGTAGAATAGAACAATAAGGAGTGTAGAACAGAACAATAAGGAGTGTAGAATAGAACAATAAGGAGTGTTGAATAGAACAATACAGAAGGTAGAACAGAACAATATGGAATGTAGAATAGAACAATAAAGAGTGTAGAACAGAACAATAAGGAGTGTAGAATAGAACAATAAGGAGTGTAGAATAGAACAATAAGGAGTGTAGAATAGAACAATAAGGAATGTAGATCAGAACAATAAGGAATGTAGATCAGAACAATAAGGAATGTAGAACAGAACAATAAGGAGTGCAGAACAGAACAATAAGGAGTGTAGAATAGAACAATAAGAAGTGCAGAATATAACAATAAGCAGTGTAGAATAGAACAATACGGACTGTAGAACAGAACAGTAAGGAGTGTAGAATAGAACAATAAAGAGTGTAGAACAGAACAATAAAGAATGTAGAATAGAACAATAAGGAGTGTAGAGTAGAACAATAAAGAATGTAGAATAGAACAATAAGAAGTGTAGAACAGAACGATAAAGAACGTTGAATAGAACAATAATGAGTGTAGAATAGAACAATAAGGAGTGCAGAATAGATCAATAAGTAGTGTAGAATAGAACAATACGGACTGTAGAACAGAACAACAAGGAG
Organism: Margaritifera margaritifera; assembly: GCA_029931535.1. Classification (NCBI taxonomy): domain Eukaryota; kingdom Metazoa; phylum Mollusca; class Bivalvia; order Unionida; family Margaritiferidae; genus Margaritifera; species Margaritifera margaritifera. The sequence goes on from JAQPZY010001561.1 coordinate 884,288, forward strand.
TGTAGAATAGAAAAATAAGGAATATAGAATAGAAAATTAATTAGTGCAGAATAGAACAATAAGTGTGTAGAACAGAACAATTAGGAGTGTAGAATAGAACAATAAGGAGTGTAGAACAGAACAATAAAGAATGTAGAATAGAACAATAAGGAGTGTAGAATAGAACAATAAGGAGTGTAGAACAGAACAATTAGGAGTGTAGAATAGAACAATAAGGAGTGTAGAACAGAACAATAAAGAATGTAGAATAGAACAATAAGGAATGTAGAATAGAACAATAAGGAATGTAGAATAGAACAATAAGGAGTGTAGAATAGAACAATAAGGAGTGTAGATTGAACAATAAGGAATGTAGAATAGAACAATAAGGAGTGTAGAATAGAACAATAAGGAGTGTAGAATAGAACAATAAGGAGTGTAGAATAGAACAATAAAGAATGTAGAATAGAACAATAAGGAATGTAGAATAGAACAATTAGGAGTGTAGAACATAACAATAAGGAGTGTAGAATAGAACAATAAGAAGTGTATAATAGAACAATAAGGAATGTTGAAATGCCGATACTTTATGCTTTAGATACACATATATACAGTTTATTTTATGATCAATCATCCTGAATGTTTTAAAATATATAAAACAACATTGTCTCTACACACACATTGAAAGGTATGTACATGTATTTAGTTCAGAAAACACAAAACGCGTGCGCTTCCACACATGTATAGATATATACGTATGTACATACATACATACATACATACATACATACATACATACATACATACATACATACATACATACATACATACATACATACATACATACATACATACATACATACATACATACATACATACATACATACATACATACATACATACATAAGTAGTATTACGCTGCTAGAACCGTAAATTAATTTTCAAACGTGCAATCACAACAGAAGAAAACACACATTCAAGTAGCAACTGATTTAATATACATAATCACCAATATCAAAGACTTTGAATTTTAACATTTTCATCAAGAAGTTTAAATTTTCATTTAGATCACGTTTATGAATCAACGGTAAATTCAGCGTTCCCAATTCAGCATACATAAAATTAAAGAATGGACGATTTAATCTACTGCCACACATATCAGAGTTTGAATTATTGCCTAGATTCAGTGCGCTAATTCAGTGATTGAGAATGAAGTCCTTATCAAGTTACAGAAGATTATCAGCTTGTTGGTGAGAGCGTAACCCAAGGGTATTCATTTTCTCTAAATTGTCTACTTATCACTGTGGGTAACTACCTTGAAATAAATGATCCATTTACCATTGTCGCGGGTAGTAAAAAAAAAATGTTTGCTGCTACAAAACGGAACTGTGCCCTTTTACACCTCTAAATATTTTGCAAGTAAATTACCAGGGACAGACAGAAATTATTGAACAGGTTTCTTCCAATTATAGGGACACGACGATCGGGGTTATGCGTATGCCTCTTAATTATAGCCGAATGAGCTCTGAAAGTGGATAATTCATTTCGATTCTTCCTGGGTTGTCAAAAAACATTTCTTGCACCTCTGGAATATTTAAGATCATTTTAAATGACTGCTTTTTTCTTCTTTCTTTTCAAGATTTTGATATTTCGTTCTTTGTGAAGGAGAACCATTTGTATTTGTATATGGCTTGAATTTCTAAAAAGTTGTGCTTGAATAGTGACTCTACTATTTGATTGTTAAGATACTGAGTTTCCGTCTTGTTGGAGACATGCTTTTTTTACAATTATTAATATAATCTATTATATGGATCGGTGTAGATAGGATATTTCGACCTGACAGTCAGAATATTGTGCCAGACGCGAGGTTTTACCGCACAATTCTCACTCCTAGAGTGAAATTTTCCTATCCAAGACCGATGCATAACGCACATGCACATTCCTGAGCGAAAAATAAGGGTAGAGGTCAAAATGGCTTATTGTGAATAGTGATGCAACTTTAAAACAGCAAACCACTCACTGGAAATTTCATCATGTTAACATAGAGCGTGAAAAGTTAGGTTTACACTGAAAATGTATGTGTAAACTTTAATTTAAATGACGTTTAAACACATATCAGCATCCAAAGAATAGTCGTTAAGAATGCCAACGTAATGACAATACACAGCGTCCAAATTGTAAATTGAAGGATAGCTTGTGCAATGAAACAAATAATAATGTGAACAGATCAAACAATAAAGTCCACTTTTATCCATAAGATTAAACGAGGCAGACAAACTATAATGATATAGTCCTCGATTCAGCTTTGATCTAGAACTGATTTTCATTTCATAAATAACAACGAGAAGATGAATTTTAAAAATAAAAATAAAAACAACGGCTTTTCAACCCGAAACCGGATATAAGAGTCCATAGTTGTATCTAGGTTGATCAGTGCAACATGTCCTGTTTGAGGGATAGTAACTTCAGGTTGATCAGTGCAACATGTCCTGTTTGAGTGATAGTAACTTCATCCGTTGCATATTTTAGGATGTAAATTTGTTGCAGTTAATAATTGTTTTGAATATTGTGAACAATGCTCAGTTGATGATTGAAATCAAGAAGCTTTCGTCAGTTTATGTGCACTATGATCTCAGTAGAATGACATGTGCTGAGAGACAGCAGTCACGTGATGAAAGATAGATATATTCCCCATCATTGTTCTACACTAAAAAAAAACAAAAAAAAAAAAAACAATCATACAAACGTAGGAATGTGATAGATATTTATCTTTGATCTTAGAATATATGAATATCTAAGTGTTACCAACATCAGTCTGAAGAGACTGTCACAATATGATTTGTTTTTACGAATGTTTACATGCTTATTTGTACTCCAAAAGAGTTTTATCATAATCATATCAATGACATTATTCATGAACACATCAATAAAATGTTGCCTATTTTATTCATGAGGAAATTTTATCTATTTGGTATTTTAACAGATTGCTCAGTAAACTTCAGAGATAATTGCAATCCCCAAACAGCATTGTCTTTTCTTTTAAAAAATGTACATCATGTATAACCAGGAGTGTACTGGGTAAGCAACTCGGCCCTGGACTTATCAGCCAGGACAGGCCCGGGGTTTTGCTCACACCAGTAAAACACCGGTAAAAACGGATTTTTTTGACGGCCCACCGATGCGGCAGTCTGCCGGGACAGGCCCGGGGTTTTGCTCACACCAGTAAAACACCGGGGTTTTTTTGCGGCGGCCCACCGGAATTTGTCCCGGTATGCCCAATGGCCAGTACACCACAGTGTATAACAATTGCAATATTTATTTATTTGTATTATTTATCTGCCCTATCCAAGTCTTTGTTTTCAGTATAGGAAAATAACAATGTTTGAGCATTGAACACAGAACTTTAGATAATGTCCGAGCAGACAGAATTGTTTCACCTATCTGAAACAAGACTCAGTCCTGTATGTATTTTTAAAACTGGTGTATTAATTTTATTTTGAATACGTCGTGTGAATGTGTCTTTTCAAGTCCGTAAGGTTAGAGGTTAATTAGACCCAACTTTAATTATCTATACAGCGTTGTAATTATATACACAAACAAAATGAAGTGACAGACCGGAGAATCCTAGCATATACAAATATGTCTAATGTAAATACTATACTAGATCTAAGAAGAGAGTATACAACTAGATTAGATTGGACTGTGTAATTGGACAGTGTAATTGGACTGTGTAATTGGACAGTATAATAATACTAAATGACATCCATATACATGTATGTCTTTCTCGTTGAGTGATTTTATTGAGAGATTCCAAGAAAGAAAAAAAAAATTGAAAAATAAACTTCATTTGTATTATACACCACCAGCCGTCTCTGAAATCAAGGAATAAAATGACCCTTCAGAAGGTTGCTAATGTTTAGTGTTAAATCCTCATTTCAGCTCTTCATTATTACATTATTCAATGTATGTGCATCATTTTGGCACAATCTTCAGACAAATAAACCCCTGTCAGTAGTACACTTTATGACAGAATCTTCAGACAAATAAACCCATGTCGGTAGTACACTTTATGGGACAATCTTCAGACAAATAAACCCCTGTCAGTAATACACTTTATGGCTGGAGATGCTTACAAGAATACAGATTTTGAATCGAATTGAAAATTATAGGAGCGATATGTTTACAGGGTTAAATTATTATGTATACATTTGTGTTCTATAGATTTAGTTTGTTTTTTTACGGTAACTTTGATATACTTTCTATTACACTTAAAGACGTATATTGGAGTTGTCATATTAAGCTGGAATCATTCTCTTGAAGAACTTACAGATAACGGACGAATAGGAGGATAAACTTCCACGTTGACTATCTTTTCGTTTCATCGCATGTTTGTATTTCCTTGTTGTGGCCATAAAGATGTGTAGTTCATTGTTACTCGATTATGACTAGTTGTAGGCTACATTAGGATAATATGATATAAAAATACCACATGAAAGAAAATTCTTTCTTTCTTCTCACTCTACTTCAATCCTTATCTTCCTCCTGCGGGCTGGGGATGTAGAATAGACCCCATGGGATGGGGGATGTAGAATAGACCCTATGGGATGGAGGAGGTAGATTAGACTATATGGGATGGGGGATGTAGAATAGACTATATGGGATGGGGGATGTAGAATAGACTATATGGGATGGGGGATGTAGAATAGACTATATGGGATGGGGGATGTAGAATAGACTATATGGGATGGGGGATGTAGAATAGACCTGATGGGATGGGGGATGTAAAATAGACCCTATGGGATGGGGGATGTAGAATAGACTATATGGGATGGGGGATGTAGAATAGACCCTATGGGATGGGGGATGTAGAATAGACTATATGGGATGGGGGATGTAGAATAGACTATATGGGATGGGGGATGTAGAATAGACTATTGTTACGACTCTATGGTCTAAGAAAAATGTAACAGAAAGAAAGTGAAACCAACAAATCATGTAAACATCAACAAGCAATTTATTACTAGATAATTAAAATGAAAAATCAAAAAAGTCACTTACAGTAATGTGTTTTGAAATCCTAATAATCCAATAAGAATGATTGTTCTAATCACAAGTCCTAAATATAGAATGTTCCGAATTCACGGCTGTGTCCTTGAATGTTATGATGTGCTAATGGTCTCCAAAGTCCTGATGTACTAGAAATCTTGATGTGCTGAAGTCAAAATGAAGTATTCCAAAATCTCTGAATAAGTTCACATAAATTCCAAAATTGTCAATTAAAAATCCAAAATCCAAAAGTTTATGAGCACTGTTATAATCCAATGAATATTTAAAATAATTCCTCTCTTAGAATTTGGAATGAATTTTCACAACTGTAATAGCTCTTTACAAGACTGATGGTAATGTCGAACTGAAAAAATGTCCACCAAACATGATATATATATAAAGATTGGTCACATGACAGAATGTTCTAGATTGGTCACATGACAGAATGTTCTAGAATGTGTGTCATCTTAATGGAATTTTTACTGTAAACAAAATTCAACCTTGACCTTCAAATTGAGAAAACATATTGATAAAACAACCTAATTCAAGGACACTAGTTAAACATATTTTTCCTGATAACATTAAGATTTAAGCAAATATTAAAGTGAAGAAACATTTATAATTTCCTAAAATATTTATAATATTATATAAACATCATACATAACACTATATGGGATGGGGATGTCGAATAGACTATATGGAATGGGGATGTAGAATAGACTATATGGGATGGGGGATGTAGAATAGACTATATGGGATGGGGGATGTAGAATAGACTATATGGGATGGGAGATGTAGAATAGACTATATGGGATGGTGGATGTGGAATAGACTCTATGGGATGGGGGATGTAGAATAGACCCTATGGGATGGGGGATGTAGAATAGACCCTATGGGATGGGGGATGTAGAATAGACTATATGGGATGGGGGATGTAGAATAGACTATATTTGATGGGGGATGTAGAATAGACTATATGGGATGGGGGATGTGGAATAGACTATATGGGATGGGGGATGTAGAATAGACCCTATGGGATGGGGGATGTAGAATAGACCCTATGGGATGGGGGATGTAGAATAGACCCTATGGGATGGGGGATGTAGAATAGACTATATGGGATATGGGATGGGGGATGTGGAATAGACTATATGGGATGGGGGATGTAGAACAGACCCAAAGCGCCCCCCCCCCACCATGCACGTGATAAGAGGCGACTACTGGAGGCAACTGTTTTGACTTGGTATGGATGCGTTTTGACTTGGTATGGATGCGTTTTGACTTGGTATGGATGCGTTCTGTAATGATGTTCGTGCGGAGAATGTCTTTGGCCTTTTAAAAGAGTTATGTTTATATATTAAAACATGTGACTTTATTTTAACGATTTTGCTATTTTTGCCTTTATTTTTATTTTGCTTGGCTTTTTGGGATACGTAAACTCACTCGTCATTATAGTGTCCGATGTATGCTGACGTGCCGTCAAACCTTATAAATAAATAAATATATATATATATATATATATATATATATATATATATATATATATATATATATATATATATATATATATATATTCAAGCCATACACATTTTAATAATTTTTCTCCCCTAATTTTTGCCACAGAAAATTTATAATTTTTGCCAAAGAGAATTTTGTTCTTATTATAATTGTACAAATTAAGAAAATTATAATTTATTTGTTTGGTACTGATAATTATATATATATATATATATATATATATATATATCTATATATATATATATCTCTATATATATATATATATATATATATATATATTCAAGCCATACAAATTTTAATAATTGTTGTCGTCGAATTTTTGGCACATAAAATTTATAATTTTTGCTAAAGAGAATTTTGTTCTTATTATAATTGTACAAATTAAGAAAATGATAATTAAATTTTTGGTACTGATAATTATATGTATGCCTAGAAAAAGTAATAAAGAAAATGCATACGAACATATTGCAGACTACACTGTGAAAGAAACAAACATGATATGCAACAGGTCAAACGGTTTTTAAATGTTATATGAAATAGGCTTACATTGTATGGCGACATGTGTGCAGAGTAAATGATAAGCATAGTTTCTTATGCAATATGCTTTGACATTTGCCGAGTTGGGAACATCTTGCCATTATAGTTCTAGGTTTGCCATTGTGTAACCTGCTGTTGTAACGCTCGACATATCCAAATGGTCGTGTATGTACAATAGGGTTTTAAGCAAATGTTATTTATGACAAAGAAATAAGAACTAAAACGCCATTTCAGACAAAGTACATTTCCTTCTTTATCTGGCTGCAAAAATGATTTTGTTTTCAACTAAATTCTTTGACCTTATAAGTAACACAGCTTTTGTGAACCAAAGTGACACGACTGGAATGTAAATGTAATAAATAATTTTGTCCTTAACAAACTGAAAAATATTATTTGGGATTGTATCTTTTTTTTTATTATTATTATTTTTTGTTTGACCAACATACACATGTATTGTGAACAATTTTCTGCATCGTTGTGTTTCTTCCATTGTATATAAATTCTCCCTGTATGATTTTGATTTTTAAGCCATTTCTTTTTATCACGTGAAAGTTTGTACGAAGAATATATTAAATACATTAGGCCAAAATCTATTCGGAAATAAAACCATATTCGATTGATATCAAATTTTGAGGGAAATAAAACCATATTCGATTGATATCAAATTTTGAGGGAAATAAAACCATATTCGATTGATATCAAATTTTGAGGAAAATAGCGAACTTCTCTTATGACAGGTTAGATTGTTACTTACGTTGATTTAGGCGCTTTCTATAATATTTCTGTTATCTTTTAGAGGATTCCCTTACTCGGATATTTTGCACTAGTTATATGTTGCATGATAATATTGCCTGACCTGGCAGAAGTAATTGATCAGCTGAAAGGTTTACAAATTCTGATGACTTCCTTTCTATGGCTTGTACCATCCTCTGCCGACCTTTCAAGAAAAATAATAATTACAGTGTGAACGAGATGTACGGTTGTTTGGATTATTACATTTTGACAGGTTGTTTATAGCTGAATTTAGTTTCTTATCTTTATTTGGGTGAAAGAAATGTATCAGGTTCAATGAATATATGCCTTTGCACCTTGAAAAATATATCCCGATGATGGAAAGAAATTACTGGCATTTTACCAAGAAGTTCATTTTCCTGTCAGAATATTTTCAAATGATCCATCCAGATACTAGACAGATAAATATTGAAGGCTTTTTATCAGCTCAGATAATCGTTAATTTGCCACCTGCATACTCTGTCCTTAGATTTCCGTATCTAAAATTTAGAATATCAGGACCTTCATTACCTCGGCACAATTAAGAACATATCTTGGTCTGGATTAGCACAGAGAGAGAGAGAGAGAGAGAGAGAGAGAGAGAGAGAGAGAGAGAGAGAGAGAGAGAGAGAGAGAGAGAGAGAGAGAGAGAATGGTGGGAGGGGTATTTACATAGGAAGAGCAAGCGAATATTGAAGTTCATTTTGTTGACTCTAACAGCAGGGATCAGCGTTGGCACATTTTCTTCTAAACTTAATGTTCTAAGACTATGTTCTTCTGCAAAAATCTGATGCATTCCTCTTTTGAACTCAAAGAAACTATTTATGGGTCAATACCCATATTGCCCTGACACTGACAAGAAAATCACAGTTATTGATAAAATATTTTAGATACCAACTTTTCCCAAGAGATCTTTAAGGCTTCCACAAGGATAGTGCTAAATTGAAATGATATCAGTCTAAATCGCTAGATGAATAAGGGTATGTATGTATGTATGTATGTATGTATGTATGTATGTATGTATGTATGTATGTATGTATGTATGTATGTAGGTAGGTAGGTAGGTAGGTAGGTATGTAGGTAGGTAGGTAGGTAGGTATGTAGGTATGTGTGTATGTATGTATGTAGGTAAGTAGGTATGTATGTAGGTTGGTAGGTAGGTAGGTAGGTATGTGTGTATGTATGTATGTAGGTAAGTAGGTATGTATGTAGGTTGGTATGTAGGTAGGTAGGTAGGTATGTGTGTATGTATGTATGTAGGTAAGTAGGTATGTATGTAGGTTGGTATGTAGGTAGGTAGGTAGGTAGGTAGGTAGGTAGGTAGGTAGGTAGGTATGTAGGTTGGTAGGTAGGTAGGTAGGTAGGTATGTAAGTTGGTAGGTAGGTAGGTAGGTAGCTAGCTAGGTAGGTATGTAGGTATGTGTGTATGTATGTATGTAGGTAAGTATGTATGTATGTAGGTTGGTATATATGTAGGTAGGTAGGTATCTGTGTATGTATGTATGTAGGTAAGTAGGTATGTATGTAGGTTGGTATGTAGGTATGTAGGTAGGTAGGTAGTTATGTGTGTATGTATGTATGTAGGTAAGTAGGTATGTATGTAGGTTGGTATGTAGGTAGGTAGGTATGTAGGTAGGTAGGTAGGTATGTAGGTTGGTAGGTAGGTAGGTAGGTAGCTAGCTAGGTAGGTATGTAGGTATGTGTGTATGTATGTATGTAGGTAAGTATGTATGTAGGTAGGTTGGTAGGTAGGTAGGTAGGTAGCTAGCTAGGTAGGTATGTAGGTATGTGTGTATGTATGTATGTAGGTAAGTATGTATGTATGTAGGTTGGTATGTATGTAGGTAGGTAGGTAGGTAGGTAGTAATGTATGTAAGTATCTGTGCATATATGCAGGTAGGTAGGTCTGTATAGGGTTTAAGGACACATCATCGCTATCCTGGATATATTATATAGTGCCGATTATGTTTAGCCATCCTCCAAAAAGGCATACAGAATAAAGATAAAGACAAAATAGGGTACATTTTGTAAAATACATGGTCATTTTTTATATATAAACATACGCTCCAAGGCCTTCTGTGCCCGAACATCATCACAGGACGCATTCAGGTAAAAAAAGGTTGCCTGCATTACTGCTGATGATGTATGCAGAAGAGATTTGTATTCAGTGTTGCTGTTGCAGAAAGGTAAGATAGTATAAATAAAAGAAAAAAAAGGGGGGGGGGTAGACTACTTGTTCTGACCTCGTCCAGGGGGACACGTAGCATTGCCCTGCCTAGACTTCTAAGTTGATTTTACAACTTACAGAGGTTGTTTGTTTTTTATTTTTTTCGAAGGCTTACTCCCTTATAAATACTTGTATAAGTCTCTTTCGAAGACGTACTCCGTTATAAATACGTGCATAGGTCTCTTTCGAAGGCGTACTCAGAACAACCTGACTATATATTACCGATTAAAATTGAACTTTCCAAAAGCCTTTCAGTGCGCGAAGGGAATCCGAAAAGATGAAATTTGTTTTCAGAGGTATCAATGCATTTAAAATATTTGAGTACAGCTGTAATTTCTGAGGTAAAAATTGAGGCTTTATCCTGTAATCGGGACGAGATAGTGACACGGTGTGTTGCAAATGCATCTGTAACCTTGTCTCCATATTTCGAACCGTCTACACAGGGACGTATGCCTAAGATAGGAGGCTCTGCTTTCATTTAATTTACTCCGAGAAACGCGAGGCTTTGTTGAGGATTTTTTGTAATGGCATTTCTCTTTCTTTTTTTTCTTTTTTTTTTTTGGGAGGGGGTGGGGGGTAATAACCAAGGTGATAATTCAGGGATAGATAATTTTGCAGTATTGTGCAGAAGTGATTTTTTTATACTTGCAGACGAGGCTGAATTCGTATCAAAAGGTGGAATGAAATTTGTGTTTCGATTGTTCACGTGCACTTCATGTGCAGAATAAGATGGAGGGGGGGGGGGGCAGTTCGGTAGAATTTTAAAGTGCCAGTATTGTTTCTTTGAGATAAAGTGAATTTGCCTGAACATAGAGGCTTTATTAAGGGGCTGTTCTAAATGCTCTCAAGCAAAGTCTGACCTTGACTGTGTATCGGATCAACCATCTTCAAGCAAGATTTGCAAGCTGATCCGTGCACAGTCGAGACATGGTCAAGCTGAGATTTTCCATTCTGCTTCCCGATCGGTGTTTGTCCCGATACGTAGTAAATCCAGGGTTTTTTGTTACATTTGTCTCCGATGTGTCTAATATGTGAAAGGACAGTTACTTTACGGTAAAATATAAGTCCTGAAAAGTTGAACTCCTCCACAAGCGGTATAAGAGAAATGTTACGATAGAGCGTTTGGTCATCGTTAATTTTATGTATCTGGCAGAAGTGCATTCAAACAGTTTTAAATATTTCAAATAAATTCGAACCCGGTGTCATCTAACCATTTTTTAAAATAATGTTGAGGCACATCTGTAGTTCACGTTCAACAGCATGCATACTCTTTGATATATAAGAGATCAAAAGATCATCGTCGACGTATAATGAACAGTCTTTTCATAGATTAACGCATTTCTTTATGCTGTTCATTGATGCTGCAAAGGGTGACTGATATGCTGTCTAAAGGTACACCCGTATTCTGAGGATAGCTTTCAGAAAGGGTGGGACCTACATAAACTCAGACATTTCTATATTTCAAAACGTTCCATTTAATGACAGATAGGCGATCCCTTATGCCGTACTTCCAAGTAGTGTCATACACTTTATCCAAGTCCTTCCTTATACAAATTTTTCTGATGAATTTTTCAAGTCTGACTAGATGGTCAGTTGTGCTTAACTGGCGTCTGAATCGACATTGAAAGCCTGAATATAATTTGTTGGATTCAAGATACCATTTGAATCTGTCATTTATTATTCGTTCCATTGTCTTGCAAACACAGCTTGTTAGTGTTGAAAGGGTCGGTATGGTCCTGGCCAGGTTTGAGTACCAGCATCATTCTTGCTACTCGCCATCATGGTGGGAAGATTTCGGTTTTCAAGAGTTTGTTTACAATGTCTAATAGTATATTGAGAGCTGTATCTGCTAAAAATTTCAGGAGTTGATAGTGGATATCATCTGGTCCTGGTCCTGCTGAATTGTCATGAACTCGGTTGGACTCGATTAAAAGAGTCTTATGGTTCTCTAAGAATATGCGGTTGTTTTTGTTTTTGTTTGTTTATTTGTTTGTTTTATTACGTTTATATTTTATTACGTTTATATTTTATTACGTTTATATTTTTCCTTCAGGTTTTTGACTCAGGGGAAATTCTTAATGTAGTTCTCTGGTAAAAAAAAATATTTGGAGAATATTTGGGCCAATGTGTTTGAAATTTATAGTAAAGTTATAACCAATTTATTAGGTTTCTGTAATGTTTAATACATATAGTTTTTATTTCTGCCATTGATATTTCGTACCGCGTTCCATTCTGATTGAAAATAGCAGCGAGAGTTCAACCTAGAGACGTATGATCTCCTTGGTTCCCCCCCCCCTCTCTCTCTCTCTCTCTCTCTCTTGATTGATTGATTGATTGAGCTTTATATATATGTATATGGTATTTATTCGCATTTTTAGGTATTGCATAAAACCTCCAATAGCCTCTCCCTGATCGCGTCCTTACAAACAGCATCAAAGCATTATTTGTTGACACGTTCAGGAACTGCTATAGAGTCTTGTATTGTATTCGCATCAACATCCTGAACTATGTTAGTGAATAAAAGTATCTTATCTGCAACGTTTTCAAAACGATCGTTTGACAGATTTGATTCGCGGAGGGACTGAAACGTCTCCCACTATGCCTTATTCAATTTTCATCTAAGAACTACCCTTGGAGATTCGGGTGTATTACTTCTTAAGTATATTGGAATGTGTTCACTTCCACAGAGGTCGTCACCAACTTTTCTAGAGAAGTCAACTAAAGGAGATGGATAGCAGATAGTCAGATCTAAGAATGAGGAGAACTCTGTGGCAGAATGTAGATAGGCACACAATCTATCACCAAAAAGACAAAGACTGCTCTTTTCAAGCGAATTCCTTTGTTTTCCTACCTCTCTTGTTGATATTTGTGCTGCCTCAAAGGGCATGGTGACCACCAAAAGAGCCAAGTAAAACAAAAGGCGCTGCCAACCGACAGACAAAGGACAATCAAGATCTGATAAATTATTTGACGTGCACCGAATAAGACGTATTGAGCAGTGTCTGTTTTATGTATGGATGTACAAATAAAAAATAAAAATAAAAAAATAAAAAAAAGTTTCAGCATCAAATGTAGCATTGAGAGATTAATTTGGCAGTGAGGAGTTTTGTTATTTATGATGATGGATACACCTCCAGCCTTATTAATATTTCTTGAAAAGTTGCTGTAGGTTGTGAAATTGGATAGATTAACTTTATGGTTTTCTCTTCACATGGTATTCTGAAGGCAGATAGCCACCGGGTCATGCATCTTATGTAGAAGACTTATTTCGTTAATATTTGCTACAAATGTCTCCTGCAGGCTCAGGAATGTAGAATAGTCCCGATGTACCGTCCTGCGTGTCGTAAGAGGCGGCAAAAGGTGGCATGAGCTGCGGTGGCGCATTGGTTAGTGTGCCGGTCTCGAGACCCAAAGGCTGCGGGTTCGAGTCCTACTGCCGGATCAACTTCGGGTCGGCTACCGTGGTATATACTTGGGCAAGGCACTTTGCTCCAGTTTCCTCAGCACTAAATAACCTACTTGTTTTGCTGTGCCGTAAGGCCCCAAACCAAACCCAAGCCTCAGCAATTCCAGTGTATTATCGTATCAGTGATCACATGTATGGACGTGGTAGAAGCAAGGGACTTCTGTGAGTTTTTCCTGGTGTGGTATCACTGATCATATGTATGGACGTGGTAGAAGCACGGGACTTCTGTGAGGTTTTTCTGGTGTGGTATCACTGATCATATGTATGGACGTGGTAGAAGCACGGGACTTCTGTGAGGTTTTTCTGGTGTGGTATCACTGATCATATCTATGGACGTGGTAGAAGCACGGGACTTCTGTGAGGTTTTTCTGGTGTGGTATCAATGATCATATGTATGGACGTGGAAGAAGCACGGGATTTCTGTGAGGTTTTCTGGTGTGGTATCACTGATCATATGTATGGACGTGGTAGAAGCACGGGACTTCTGTAAGGTTCTTCTGGTGTGGTATCAGAGGGTTCTTCAGTTTCCATACTCTCTATTAAAGACTTATTTATAGGGTTGTCAGATCATTTCAAAAGGCTGATACACTCTTTAATTATGTCTTTATTTGGTGTGTATCGTGCATTAGCACTTGGCCCAGAGGTTTACTGCTCTTTTTGTGGACCGGATCTAACCAGATTTTCACCGGTAGTACTGTTTTTGTTGTTGTTCTTGTTGTTGCTTTTTTATTATGAGACTTTCAAGCATCTGAGACACACTGAAGCCAATTCAATTCAGTCCCTGAGCCAGTGCAGTCCCTCAGTAGCTCGACATCTTTGCAGTAATTAAGAGACTTGTGTCTTAAAATAGCTCATGTCGGTAAAATAGCTCGTACAGAACTTATGTTTCATGTATGTATCCAGACCACCGACGTTAAATAAAATGCCTTGTATCCTTCTTGTATCTTATGGACATACCTTGATGGGTATCACATAAGATTGCTTTGAACGAAGCAGATTATTAGAGTGAGCTTTATAGCTGCAATCTCATAGCAGTTGGCTAGAGCTAAGCTTTTTAACATTCTTTGGCTCTTCAGGCAGACACTGTATTGCTTTCAGAATCATCAACATCGAGTACTTTTTAAGCCTTAGATTCTCATCACTTGGTTCGATGATCATAAATTGTGGCCAATTATATTGTCACAGAACAGTTTCTTCTTCCGAGTGTATAGTTGAATTGTTCCTGATCCTTTTGATACCAGGTCTCAGAGTACTTGTTGTAGTTTTGTTGTGTTTTATCATAATAGATGACAATAACTTCATCAGCTGTGTTCCCCACCAGGCTCGGAACCAAGAAAGGGACAGAGATTAACGCAGATTCATTGCGTTATTGTGTCAGGGCTTCAGAGTGTAATATACTTGAATAAAGATGAACCAATACCCGATTTACCCCCCCCCCCCCCCCAACTGCCATCATCGAGCCTGAAGTTGAAACCGAGGTAGTGTGTTGCATCGGAATTACTACAAATCCGGCCACTCCTCTGCTTAAATAGCAGAATCCGCTCCTCCACCAGCACGGGGACTCAATCTATGGCAAGCAGGTTGACTCCATTAGTCTCTTCTTACAACATGCAGGAGGGCGCATCGGGCCTATTCTACGTCCATGAGACCGCATGAGTGTTGTAAATTAAGAGGCAGAAAATGTAGATATAATCAGCATGTTCCTATACAGCAATCACAAAACAGTCACCTTATTGTAATACACAATACTAACAAGTCCCATAACTCACATCTCAAAGTAATTAGGCATCTGATGTATGTGGTTCATTAGGTGTTTAAACATGACCTCCTGTAATAATTAATCCAGAAATTGTTGACCTTTCCAATTTATGTTAGATTGTAGAGATTTCGTTTTCTGATAGGATTGTAGAAATTTAACAATGCAAGAAATATATTATTGTTAACTCCAACACATTTTGAAGGAAAAAACTAAACAAGTACTTATCAGTGACTTCATTTTTAAATCAAAGCTGTGGGAAAATAAAAAATAACATGAATGGTTACTATTCCATCCCAAATCATAATGAGTCGGTATTGTCTGGGAGGTGGTTGTACATGTGAATTTGTCTGCAGATCTTCCAGAATTGAACCAGAATTGAAATGGGATATGAAAAAGGTTTTAATGCGATTGTTTGATTGATTTATGTACGAAGATTGCACTACGAGTTCTAAGAACTTTCAATATATTACTCCCTTTGGCCAGTTTGCTGGAGATAGATAGTACAAAACGAGCGAGCTCAGAAATCACCGACCATGCATAGGTTACCACATACACTTGTCTAAGTCAACTTTGGCAATCGAACCTTCGATACAAGTGTGCGAAGCGAATGCGTAGATGATTGCGCTATCTATGCTATATATGGTTTCATGAGTTGAAGAACACATGCATACATACATAACAACACCCAACTAACGAAACATTACATGATACATAGCATAAAATAACATAGCATATCGTAGCCTAACATAACATAATTTAATACAACTAACACAAAATAACATACATACATGTACATGCTTACTCTTGCATTAACATGGAACTTGGCCCACAACCTTAATAACATAAGCTGATATCACGCTTCCTTTAGGTGTTACAGTCAGAGTCAAAAGTTGACCATTCTTATCCACGGATAAGCCGTACTCAATGATTACAGTCTGAATAAAAAGTTGACCATTCTTATCCACGGATAAGCCGTACTCAAGGATTACAGTCTGAGTAAAAAGTTGACCATTCTTATCCACGTATAAACCGATCTGTATTCAGGGATTCATTCGAAGGAAATGTATGTGACTTTATTATTTGTATAGTAAGTAAGCAGCATGTATTTAAATCTAAGACTACAATAAAAGTACATTTATTTAAATATATAACTACAATAAAAGTACATATATTTAAATATATGACTACAGTAAAAGTACATGTATTTAAATATCTATGACTACAATAAAACAATAGTTTTGTTCTCAATATCATTCTAAGGTGGCTTATTAACTGGACAGATATTTCCTTTACGTGCAGTTAAGTATGAACATAACAATTTGGGTAGATTATTCATTTCCATAGAATCAGGTTTTGTTGGAGCTATTTAATCCCATGGACTAAATTTTCATTTGTTTATAATACTTGAAAATGTCCCTACTACTATTTTAGTCAGAAATAATGTTTTCTTCCAAAATGTAGAGACTTTGTTTAAATGAGTTTTCAAGTCCTGTGCCAGTATTAATATTCATTCACGAAAGAGTTTGTTCGTTCCTGCATGGATGATTGTTTTCTAATCAAAACACGTCACAGCCTATACCTTGGAAACTTTAGAGTGTAATTAATGCACACCAAAATACGTTTTATGGAACTGCTCCGGACCCCTAAAATGAATAATTTGACCCCTAAAATGATTAATTTGACAGAATATTCGTTGCATACATAATAAAGCAAATGTACATGTATTACCCTTCGTCTGGTATTCGAATTCATGTCTCAAAGAAAAACGCGCTCATTTTGACAAAGCGATTTTATTTAATGTAACATGTGTAGAATATTCGGTACTTTTTTAACTGAAGTTTTGCCTTTCAGTACGTTTGTAATGGATAACTTCTCTGTTTCAATTTTGCAATCCACGACTTTCCCAATGCACAGCATGTCGTTATATGTGTAAGCTGTTCGGCTGTAAAGCAGTATACTTCCGGTGTGCGTGAAACCGCAGAATACTAGCATAGTGAAAGTACTATATCTCTGTACCTTTTCCATGATGCACAGCGCCCTTTGGTCTGGTTCCCTACTGCTCATGCTCCATTCTACGCACTCCGCTACAAGACTAACTAATTCGGAGATAAATATTGTTCTAATTACCCGTCTATCATATTGGTCTGCAATTAGGCAGGGTACCAGCGAACCTGCTACCTTGTTTAGTCCATTCCGGTTATCATGTGACCAGATGACAGTCGGTTGAAACTCACACGGAGTTGTGATATTTGTTCGAAGTTTGGATTTAATTTAATTTCATATGAAAAAGTACATGTCTAATGAGTATCTTGGGTTGCCTTGATAAAATGTTCAGTTTACGTAACGAATCATATATAGCTATCTTGGCGTTGTGAAAAGCTGTCGGTTCTCGGAGTAATCTGCACAAAACTGAGAGGCTTATAAACTGGTATAAACTGGTTCCTCTTATATCTCCATAATCTGAATTAATTTTCATTGTTTGCTATATAGTTACACATTGCGTAATATTTTAACAGTTGCAAACTGAACTGTATGACCCCAGGGAATCGGTAGACCGGATACGACTTAGTGACGTCACAACTGTATGACCCCAGGAAATCGGTAGACCGGATACGACTTAGTGACGTCACAACTGTATGACCCCAGGGAATCGGTAGACCGGATACGACTTAGTGACGTCACAACTGTATGACCCCAGGGAATCGGTATTCAAATGTACCGGGGATAGACCGGATACGACTTAGTGACGTCACAACTGTATGACCCCAGGGAATCGGTAGACAAATGTACCGGCGATAGACTGGATACGACTTAGTGACGTCACAACTGTATGGCCCCAGGGAATCGGTAGACAAATGTACCGGCGATAGACCGGATACGACTTAGTGACGTCACAACTGTATGACCCCAGGGAATCGGTAGACAAATGTACCGGCGATAGACCGGATACGACTTAGTGACGTCACAACTATATCCATCACGGCGAATTTCCTATCAAAGACTATCGACGCAAGTGTTTGAAATTAATTGGCCATATCTCTAAAAATGCTCAGAGCATTTGAATACAATTTGTATAGTTGCTTATAAAATAAGAGTCTGTTTTCCAATGACCGGCTCAAGGGTTTTTGGCACCCTAGGCGAACTATGCAAAAACAATTCACTTCAATATAATTGGCGCCCCTTAAGCCTGGCGCGCTAGGCGACCGCCTAGTTCGCCTATATGGTCGGGTCAGCCTTGCGTTTCCTTTAATAACCGTAAAGACGTTGTATCCGTGATCGTACTACTGTGCCACGTTATTAATAGTCAACGTTCAAGAACCAAACAAATACAAGACAATGTTGGATTGAAGAGGCAAATTCCTGTGATAAGTATGTAGCTGTTGAACACAGTGTTACATTTGCATTATTTGTTGTATTTAAATGAAACCTACATAAGTAGTATATACTATCTCTCATTTCAATAAAAACCAAAAATGGTCCACTTCAGGTTGATTTGATTTCCATTTATTAGATTTTGTGCTTTACTCTGTCTCATTTTGATGTAAGCCTGAGATAAGCACAAAATGCGCGCTATTGTAAATGTTCAGATCATGTAAATCATCAAACGGTAGCTATAAGAGGTTTCTCCTTCCATTGTGAGTCATTTAGGTGCATTAGTTACTTTAGTTCACAATTTTTAAAAACGGTTGAATCAGATTCTATTATAAGGAATCCTTCTGTGTGAGATATGAACAGCTGATTAGATTGGGAAAGGGATAATATTTAGTGCTTCATTAAACTGTGGACAGCTGGGATACAACCGGATAGTTGTGACTGAATGGTATACAATTCTTAATTCTTGATTATCATCTTAAGTGCTCCATGGTGGGTACAACCGTCTGTCTCAGATTGTTACATAATTGGCCTTGGAAATCGATAACATTGATGCTACCATTCTAAAGATCAAAGATACTGTCTCCTAAGAGATTGGGTCTTTGTTTTGGGTTTGATCATATATTTTGTATAAATAGAGGACGGAAATTCTGCAGTCTGTGTTCTTCTGGAATTTAAATAAGATCAATAATGGTAAAATGTGTTTGTTGCATTTTTCTGTTAATTAAATTAAATTATTCGATAAAATCTCTATTACAAAGAGTGCAAACTCTTCGGTTTGGGTTTGTGTGTGTGTGTGTGTTTTTTTTTTCTTCTATTTCTTTTACTTGCTTTTTTATTATCTCAATTATGTAAGCATTTTGAGATATAGTAGTCACTTTTGCAGAGGCGTTGGCGACGGTGGCGTCAAAAATGGTAAAGTTTTGCGATCAAGATTTTGAAAATCACATATCTGCTACATTTGCTGTATTCAAGTGAAACTATGTGATGATGTCACTGTATGACTAAAGTTTATGCCGTGATATGTTTGACACTCACGCCTGTCTTACCTGCTTAAGCACCGTGGCGAACCATGTCAAAGCTTTTGCTTTAACAGTTTTCTCTAAAGTCACATATCTTTCTACATCAGTAGCTGAATTCAGCTGAAACTAAAGGATAATATTACAATGGGTCTAAAGTTTATACCCTGATATTCCAGGAGTTTCTCTCTTGCTTGTCTTGCCTGCTTACGCATAAAGCTTGATTCGTCATTCAGAACAATGTTAACGTTTTTGAAAGTCACATGTCTTCCACATTTACTGCTGCATTATCTTTGGTATACTGTTACAATGGGTCTAAAGTTTATACCCTGATATTCCAGGAGTTTCTCTCTTGCTTGTCTTGCCTGCTTACGCATAAAGCTTGATTCGTCATTCAGAACAATGTTAACGTTTTTGAAAGTCACATGTCTTCCACATTTACTGCTGCATTATCTTTGGTATACTGTTACAATGGGTCTAAAGTTTATACCCTGATATTCCAGGAGTTTCTCTCTTGCTTGTCTTGCCTGCTTACGCATAAAGCTTGATTCGTCATTCAGAACAATGTTAACGTTTTTGAAAGTCACATGTCTTCCACATTTACTGCTGCATTATCTTTGGTATACTGTTACAATAGGTCTAAAGCGTATACGCTGATATACTAGCAGTTCTGTCTTGTCTGTCTCGCCTGGCCTTAGCAGAAAGCATATTTCATCGTCGTAAACAATCTAAAAGTTTTGTTACAATTTGTAAAAGTCACATATCATCAGCATCTGTTGCTGTATTCACCTGAAACTTTAGGATAATATTACTATAGATCTAAAGTTCATACTCCGATACACGAAAAATTCCCGTCTTTCCTGTCTCGCCTGCTTAAAAGCGATGGTAAACGGTGTTTAAGTGTTTTGTGAAAGTTCATGAGAGTCAGATACAGGGGTTATATTGTCAAACATGCGCAGGCAGGTGAGACATATTGAACTATGGGAATCTTCAGAGATTTTCTCTGACTTTGCTGTATATTCAGTCTTGAAACTTTATGTATTAGTATTGGAGGGTGCTTTGTATAGCCACAACAGGTAAAAGTAGGTCACAGTTACTTGCATTTCATGTTTCAGTGCCTACGTTATGTTCTTTGCATTTAGCTTAGTTTTCTGACACTGTCTTATGTAAGGTCCTGAAACTTGACGAATACTCTTGTCATATTGGAAGCTGTTACCATTAAAGGGCAAAGTAGGTCAGTTTCCTGCTTTTCACATTCCAGTGTTCGTTAAGTTGTTGCACTTAGATCTGTTTTTCTGACACTTTTGTACGTACAATCATGGCACTTAATGGCAGGTCCATCACAGAGGGTATTACTAACTATCGGCAAAAGTAGGTCGTGGTGACACTTTTGTACGTACAATCATGGCACTTAATGTCATGTCCATCACAGAGGGTATTACTAACTATCGGCAAAAGTAGGTCGTAGTGACACTTTTGTACGTACAATCATGGCACTTAATGGCACGTTCATCATAGAGGCTATTACTAACTATCGGCAAAAGTAGGTTGTAGTGACCTACTTTTCCAGTTCAAGTGATCACATACAATGTTGGATATTCAGTCATGAAATTTGATAGGTTAGTTCTCATTTGAAATCGAGGGCCGGGTGGCCGAGAGGTCTAAGGCGCTCGCCTAGAACACTCACACATCTCACCTCTGCCCGTGTGAGTTCGAGTCTCGGCTCGACCAACGTGGGTATGTGATAAAGCTTGCCAGTAGATTCCCGTGGGTCGGTGGTTCTTCACGGGGTCTTCCAGGGTTCTTCCTCCACCAACTATACCGGCCGCCATGTGTAGTCTATCATGTGCTGAAAAATGGCGTTAAAACCCACAAAGCCACAAAGTTTCATTTGAAATCACCATAGGCAGAAGGTACATTTCTGTAGAATTGATATACTTCTCATACTACATTGATTTGCATTCTTTTTTTTTTTAAATCGTGATTGTACTTGCCTACATTTCTTACTATTTAAAGGGGCTATGCTACAATTGTGATTGTCCTTACCTACATTTCTTACTATTTAAAGGGGCAATGCTACAATTGTGATTGTACTTGCCTACATTTCTTACTATTTAAAGGGGCTATGCTAAAATTGTGATTGTACTTGCCTACATTTCTTACTATTTAAAGGGAATATGCTACAATTGTGATTGTACTTGCCTACATTTCTTACTTTTTAAAAGGGTTATGCTAAAATTGTGATTGTACTTGCCTACATTTCTTACTATTTAAAGAGGCTATGCTAAAATGTGACTGTACTTGCCTACATATCTTACTATTTAAAGTGGCTATACTAAAACTGTGATTGTCCTTGCGCACACTTCTTACTATTTAAAGGGGTTATGCTAAAAAAAATTGTACTTGCCTATATTTCTTACTATTTAAAGGGGCTATGCTAAAATCGTAATTGTACTTGCCTACATTTCTTACTATTTAAAAGGGATATGCTACAATTGTGATTGTACTTGCCTACATTTCTTACTTTTTAAAAGGGTTATGCTACAATTGTGATTGTACTTGCCTACATTTCTTACTACTTAAATGGGCTATGCTACAAGTTTGATTGTGCTTTCGTACATTTCTTACTATTTAAAGGGGCTATGCTAAAATTGTCATTGTGCTTGCCTTTATTCCTTACTAATTAAAGGGGCTATG
Organism: Margaritifera margaritifera; assembly: GCA_029931535.1. NCBI lineage: Eukaryota > Metazoa > Mollusca > Bivalvia > Unionida > Margaritiferidae > Margaritifera > Margaritifera margaritifera. The sequence goes on from JAQPZY010001561.1 coordinate 906,679, forward strand.
CTAAAATTGTCATTGTGCTTGCTTTCATTTCATACTATTTAAATGGGCTATGCTAAAATTGTGATTGTGCTTGGCTTCCTTTCTTACTATTTAAAGGGGCTACGCTAAAATTGTGATTGTTCTTGCCTACATTTCCTACTATTTAAAAGGGCTATGCTACAATTTTGATTGTGCTAGCCTTCATTTCTTACTATTTAAAGTGTCTATGGTAAGGTGTATGTGCTGGTGCAATTCTCAACAATTCTCCTTTAGTTCACTTTTATCACATACATTCCAGTTTTATGAATTATAAGCATGAAAGGAGATACCTTTTTTAAAAAATTTGGATTGACTTCATGGATGTGAAATACAATAAGCACTCTTTGTTGTGTAATTTCACTCGCGTCCTCTCTTTTACTTTCCTAAAGTACCAATGTTATTTTTGTTTTGATCTGTTTGTTCTAATTACGTTGTTACTCTTGCCAGATCTGCAAGGATACGATCGATTAACTGAAAACTTGACAATCAATCAATGTCACTTTGTGAAATTGACGCCAGTCATATACAAAAGGATGACACTGTGCAAGACAAAGGCATGTTTTATGCTTCATTACCTATCTTGAAATTAAGGTATACCCTTATCTATCTCAAGTATACATGCCTTTTATCCCGATCTAGCGCCAATACCGTTATCTCTCGGTGGATCACATACTTGGATCACATCGAATACCATATTCAACCTTGTAAGAGTCACCTCGAACCTGTTATGGAAAGTTAACCAAACTGGCATATAAATGTCACTTAAAATAGATCGGTTTATATTTATTCATATTTTGAAGAGAGAAAAAAATAAATAAATAAACCGAGGGTTGTATTGAGATGGAATCCTTTCAGGCTGAATCTCTGTTGCCTTAACAGATTGTAATGTTACCAATTGCGCGCTTAATTCTTTAACATTACAGTACATATCTAGTTCCGTACATATCTTTGACCCAACTAACTGTCCTGTTTACAAATATAAAACTTTGTCTTTAAAAAAGAGGTCATGACTCACTGTGGACATTTAATATTCCTATTTTGAATATGACACTAATATCAATAAAAGATTTAAACCCTAAAGTTTACTTTGATTTAAGGATAAAATAAATTATAATAAAAAATAGTTGTAAAACAAAATATGATAATCCCCTCTTTACACGCCATGTCCATACAATTTCAAGTTATGAGAAATACATATTATTAGTAACAAACTTTTGCTCTTAAAAGATTTTGAAAAACCTGTAGGGTATTTTGTTTAGCATGTGCATTTTTAATATCGACGAACCTGACATTTTTGGACTAAAATGTTTAGAAATGTACCCCCCCCCCCCCCCCCCCCCCCCCCGCTCCATAGGATTTACTTTGATATATTTAAAGTTGTTATCATCGACGGGGCATTCATAAAAAAGGGGAAAACAAAGACTAAAAACAAAACAAAACAAAACAATTTAACAACTCATTCACACTAATAAAACGTTCGTGGTTTGTTTTGAGTTTTGATCCTTTTTTATTTTCCTAACTCCTATTTCTGTATTTTTAATATTGCATGAGAGATATGTGCGAGTGGAAAAGGGGACGGAGAGACAATCCAAATGGTAACCGAAGAGATGTCAGAGCGGCGGAATGACAATAAGGCTTCGGCACACTCAGCAGCCCTCTTACTAAATCAAACAAATTTGGGGTCAGCCTATAGTAGAAGGTGTCATTTGTGCGTGCAATCGTTTGAAGCTCAGTGTAAAATTAATGTTAAAAAGTTACAAGAGTATTGAGCTTTTCAAAAACACATAGTAATACATAGTACTCCCTGATTTATTCATTCAAAAACACATAGTAATACATAGTACTCCCTGATTTATTCATTCAAAAACACATAGTAATACATAGTACTCCCTGATTTATTCATTCAAAAACACATAGTAATACATTGTTCTCCCTGATTTATTCATTCAAAGAATTCCTAGGCGATAAAGTGCAGGTCGTTATTATAACAATAGTGTTAAACTCTGGATCTAATTGTTATAATAAGTAGATATGACACGCATCGAAAAAGTTTCATGTTCTTGTGACATTTGGATTACCCGTGTCCACTGACTTTTAGTAACCTATCAGATAAAGCGTTGCATTTCGTGTTAGGGAGTGTTATCTTGGGAACGTTATGTTCTGAATGACGTTGTTCACGTTCATAAAATGTGAAAGCTGTAATTTGATTGGTGAATCGAAAGGTCAACAGAAAATGACCGCGTATCGGTGTCCGTCGGATGTCCATTATGTAGGAGATCTCGATTTTAGTCAGATTGTAATTAAAAAGACTGTATACACATGTCGCATATAAAGATATAGCTGTGGAAATTAATGATTATTTTCTTATTGCATTCTTGTCATTCTCAGCAAGCCATCGCGTCTATGTGTATATATTAAAATATGTTGTTTCATACTTTATACCGAAATACACAATCATCTAGGCAGTTGATAAGTATGCAATGTGTCCATTGTGTATTGAGATAAGTTTGTTTCCATGTCAGCTGTCTCAGTAACCACTGATGGACACATACTTAACCTGCAGTAGACCTTTCCAGATGTTGCCTAGCAATAATCAAATCCTGACACATAACTCATACAAAAATGTGAAATATTCAGGTATTATTTTACATCTTATGGAAATGAGGGAAAATATTTGAGATCTGTTTTAAGTTGGAAGGGAGGTGGTAGGGTGTTGTTGGGGGTGGGAGTGGGGTACTAACGTCATATAATGTGCGTAGAATGTAAGAGCAAAACATTTGTGTGAAGTTATCTGTTTCATTGTAAGGGATCATGCACATGTTTGCCGTAAGCAAGCTTTTGCCGGAGCACGAGGAAAAAGTTTGAGCCTGATGGTTTAAAGTTTGTCTTTAGTGTTCCGGGAAACGTTTGAACACAGAAAACCGTGTATGGTCGTTAATTTTACATTATCAGTTACCAAATACATATTAGCTCATATACCAAAAACAATATACAATGAGTGGGTTCAAACACACACACACACACACACACACACACACACACACACACACACACACACACACACGCGCGCGCGCACACACACACACACACGCACACATTGCACTCAAACAACACGTGCAATTTCGCTTGAGTACGGCTGAAGTCTCATAATTGCACACATCAAACCGGCCCCATCATATTTAAGAGTCATTGTTCTACACATGCCGACTTAAAAAGGAGATGCATTATTGTTTCCAATATACATTTAAAAATATTATTCGTGGACTAGTTCCGTGAAGAAAAAAAAATTAATTCTACCGATCACCCATTTGCTGACATTGTAAAACAAAACTCTTACATACACGATTTCCATTGGTTGTATTGAAAAAAAAGTGTACATTTTCTTCAAAAGGTCTGTGCTGAAATACATGACTTTGTAGCCAGAAGCAGTAAAAAAAACAATAGTTGATGAGCAAAGGCATTAAAGGGCATGCCATTTCTCAATTTGCAAATTAATAATAATAATAATCATAATAACATCGTCATCGTCATAGTCATCATCATCAAACCATCGCCGCTCCCATTTGATCTGCCCCTGCAACAATGTACGTATGCCAAAGGAAAGAAAAATCGTTCTATATTAATTTTATTATTCACTCTCAGTGTGATAACCAAAAGAATAATTGCATTGAGAGTATGAATGCAGTTCGACTATTGTTGGGGGATTTAACTTAGAAAGTCTGTAACAATTCAAGGTAACTATAAAAAGGCTGTAACAATTCGACGTAACTAGTAATCCAGTTAGATTAAACAGTTTAGAGGGAGCCCATCCAGTTCGGTTACACACAGTTCGAGGGAGCCCCATCCAGTTAGATTACACACAGTTTAGAGGGAGCCCCATCCAGTTAGATTACACACAGTTTAGAGGGAGCCCCATCCAGAAGTCATCGAATATCAAGATGAGTGACTAGCCTGAATACATAAATAAAAATGAATTACACATTTCGGTCCTGACTTAAGCTGAAAGAAAAGTGTATAAAAGTCCAGCTTGCAATCGGAAAATAAATCATTTGTTGTGAAATAGGGACGGGGCTGCCGACACTCCACAGTTCCCTTCTTACCCGCAAACCAGGACTTTGCACACACACACACACACACACACACACACACACACACACACACACACACACACACACCACTTTCTCCAGTGTTCTAGCTCAGCTGATGGCTACAGCTATGTAAGTTCATAACATATAAATAGATAGATAGATTTTGCAAAAGGTCACATGACCCTCCTGAACAACATATATATATATATATATATATATATATATATATATATATATATATATATATATATATATATATATAAATGACTGTGACATGGTAGATATTAGCAGTAGTTTTGTCTCTGACATTCTGTTAAATATCACTCCATCATATACGACATATTGCAGAGTTTGGGAGGGAATATAGCACATACTAATTCTGTGAATATATGTGTGAATATATAACAGAAAATCCCGAAATTAATTATACCAACCTATGTCCGATAGATCATTTCGTGTCTTACTTTTCTTCTTTTTATAGAAAAAATTGGCATATAACGAGGTAGGACATTAACATTGTTATATTCATCAAATTCAATAATATAATATAATATAATATAATATAATATAATATAATATAATATAATATAATATAATATAATATAATATAATATAATATTTGAGTGCTTATAGAATTATAAAAGAAAACGGTGAGATAGGTATGTATGTGTAACACCGTGAAATAGATGCAGTCTTGAACTTACGTCGGTCAGCTGTTTCTTATCGTCAATATCACAAAGAACATATGTTTCATCTCGTACTCCACACAGCTGCTGTTAATTTGTAAAGAAACAAGACTACCAATAATTCTTGTCATTCCTTTCTTAATTTGCCGTAAAAATGCTGTTGTCACTGCAAAAAGAGGACCGATTGTATAAAATTACAAAATTAGACCGTACAAATAGCTGCTGCAGTTTGCACATAGCGTGTAATAATTATGCAAATAATAAAAATATATTTAATCATAAATTGTGTTAAATATGCTCTCGTTTCTTGTTTTATGACTTACGAACAAATGAGTCATGTGTACACTTTGTAGGGATTGTAACTGCTAAATGCATTTCGAGCAAACTGGGGCAAAATCATCTGAAGGAAATATGTATTCATTTTAATTAGTGAATATGGTATTATTCTGTTCCTTTAGGGAAAACTCATCTAAAACGATTTAAATGGTACTTTACATACAAAAGATATATTATTGAGAAGAAAAAAAAAATTTCTTACATTTTACAAAAACATCCTTCTGGAAATAAAAATGAAAACTACTTTATTCTAAACGTAGAAAATGTATGTTTTCTCAGTAGTGAAAGAAAAAGAAACAACTCATGGAAACAATTTTTGTTTATGACAGTGTGGTTAGTAAGCCTCTGGGAGTTGTCTCCCTTAGTATGGTCACTGAAGACGTTTGCCTGTATCTGCATCGTTGATTTTGTTGCGTTTAAAATACCAAAAGTAAATTTATTAACTTAATGGTTTTTTTAATAAATATTAATTAGAAAGAAAAACAAACACACACACGCAGACTACTCATTCAAATGAGAAAATGTTCATTCGAAATGCTGTATAAATTCTGGTAATTTCTAGGTTTCATTAGGTCACCTCATATCTAGGCACGTGTTCGCACTATTACGATTATGCATGCACATGTTACCGCATCGTTTCTTTAGCGTAAAAGAAAGACGATGATAGAAAGAAAAATCTGTGGATGAATATGCTATAGGTTTCTCATTTGTGTAATTACTCCAAATCTTTGCAAGGGGATATTGTAATATCCTCCGTTCGACATCCATCTATACGTAACCAGGTCTTTCCTTTAACCGCTGTTTGGAAATTCACCACCATGGTACATAGGTGACCAATGTGGTGACCATCGCGAGAGGAGTATAAATTTTGGGCCCCTGCCCTGTAATCCTAGAGAGGGGATCAACGGTCAAATATACCAAAACAAAATATGCAATTATTGGGGGGGGGAGGGTACCGAACTTTGTACATGCATTCTTAGGAGGAGGACACATGACACATACATTGGATTTTGGGTTACGGCCGCTGGGTCACGGTCCAAATGGGGTGGGGTGGTTGAATAAAAGGCATTTGAGATTTACCATTGTAAGCCATGAACGTAACTCAGATTGACTTTGTTTTATATGAATCAAACAATTAGGCTGCTTTTGAAGGTGTAAGCTAGACACCGTAAGGGAGTCCTGACTCCAAAGGGGAACCTGGCGATTATATTACCAATTGCACTCACTCACTCCGTGGCGTCGTCCACTTGTAAACATGCCAACTGAACAAGCGCTTTCCATATGTTTCTGTTGGCGGTAGAAGGCATTGCCTCATGCAGGTTTAGACAGATAAGGTCCATATCCCCTCTCTAGAGCATTCGTTCCATGTCGTCTTTCTTCTTTCACGATGTTTTCGCCCATGTGTGGCGTTCCAGTTTAGTAGATGTTTAGGGATTATGTTGTCCTTCATTCTCAGTGAGTATCCCCTCTATGGAAGTCCATACCATAATATTCCTATAACAAACCTTGGGTATTTGTATTTAGGTCTCATTTTATCGACTTGTTACTTGTTTGATTATGGGCAGCTGGAAGATATTTCTCAAACCGAGTAATTAGCCAATTACTAGGTGTATACGTCATAATGAAACGTATTGATGTGACTTTATGGTAGCACGGATTAGTTTCGTAAAATTATATCTGAGGATATTCTCACATATATTTTTATACTAATTAGAGATAGGAATAATTCTGTATGTCAGGTGTTTGGGGTCTGTTTTGTGGTACCTGTCATAAAATACCAATTTATGGCTTAGAATTGCGCACTGCTAAATCATACCAATGAGAAACAAGAAAAAAACATACAAGTGTGAAATTAGCCACTCACGAATATGTGGTCTTAAGTTTGATTATAGGAAAATTATGTCGCTAACAACCTTTCAATTGACACCGACTGTTGTCTTGAGGTCCCTTAAAATATGAGAAACAACGACATCAAGCCAAATGCACGAAGTGGGTTCGACATTGTTATTTTTTGTGGGGTTTTTTTCGCTCGGTCTTGAGGTGGGCTTATACTAAAGTTGTTTTTAGATTCATGACGCGTTACAATACCATATACCGGTACATTTGGTTTTTATCTACCCTTAGAATTCCCACAAAAAGGAAGAAACACCAGAGTTATTTCTCTTGAGATTTGATTGTCAGATGATCACACACAACAGTTCCCATAAGGGACTGACCATTTAATATTTTGGAATTGGGGGGGGGGGGGGCTGATATATATATATATATATATATATATATATATATATATATATATATATATATATATATATATATATATATATATATATATATATATATATATATATATATATTCCCGACCCTTTAAGCTTAAAAAAACAACAAAAAAACAAAACAAAAAAAGTACTCTTGCTCTGATTTGTGGTAAAAAGAACTAATTCTATCAGACATATTAGTTGAATATTAGTTGGGGGAAAAAACGAGATAAAAGAAAAATGTATTCTGGTTGGAATGAAAATCCCAGCCCCCTCCCCACCCCACCCTCCAAAAAAATAAATCAAAAATGGTCGGGTCCTTACATGAACATACCATGAAGTATTAGGCATCATACTTTATATCAAATAATAATGTGTTTTGAATTGATGAACTCCAGAAAAAGGCAGCGCGAATCATTTTCAAACGGATTATTTTAACTCCCTCTGCTGTATTTTTCTCACGTCATCAACATTTACAAATACAAAAACATATATTTTATTTTAAAGACATCGTGATATATAGTCTTTAAACTACCTTTCTCCAGATTATATATTCAACCTATCTGAACTAAGATTATCCAATACTGAGGATAATCTTATCTCTACTACTAATAATTAACATCAGATTATGAGATCGAGAACTATTTCAAAAACTCTTTTGCTGAATCAGCACCTATCTTTTGGAAATCTCTGCCCCTGTCCATACGTAATTACCTTACTTCATTTAAAACTTCATTAAAGAAATTCCATCTTGACTAACTTGACTGATATATTACAGTCTCCCTGTACCGAATGTTTGCATGATATCCGTATATAATATGGACGTGTACCTAGATATAATATGGACATGTACCTAGATATAATATGGACGTGTACCTAGATATAATATGGACGTGTACCTTGATATGATATGGACGTGTACCTAGATATAATATGGACGTGTACCTAGATATGATATGGACGTGTACCTAGATATAATAGGGACGTGTACCTTGATATAATATGGACGTGTACCTTGATATAATATGGACGTGTACCTAGATATAATATGGACGTGTACCTAGATATAATATGGACGTGTACCTAGATATAATATGGACGTGTACCTTGATATGATATGGACGTGTACCTAGATATAATAGGGACGTGTACCTAGATATGATATGGACGTGTACCTAGATATAATATGGACGTGTACCTAGATATGATATGGACGCGTACCTAGATATAATATGGACGTGTACCTTGATATAATATGGACGTGTACCTAGATATAATATTGGAGTGTGCTAGAGTGCATGTGAACAGAACATATACCGTATATACTTGCGCATAGGCGCGTACCAACTGCAAACTGCATAGACCCAGATCTGCTGTCGCATAATGCGCCGGCAGATCTGGGTCTATGCAGTTTGTAAGGATTAATCAGTAGAACAAGCAACATAGACCCTGATCTGCCGGCGCATTATGCGAGGCAGATCTGGGTCTATGTTGTTTGTATTTGGAACTGGGCTATACGCGAGTATAGACAGTAAGTGTTCCAAGACATTTTTTGTATGTATGTTTGTGAATTCAAAATCGTGTATACATATAATTATGTAAGACTGCTAACGTGTTGAAATGTATATATCTGTGAATTGTATATGTGTATATGTTCACCTGTATACTTTCAGAAAGTATCAGAAGTCGGGCACCAGGCCAACTTTAAACTAGAATATTTTCCACAGTGCTCATTATTTTCTATTTCCACAGTGTTCATTATTTTCTATTTCCACAGTGTTCATTATTTTATATTTCCACAGTGTTCGTTATTTTCTATTTCCACAGTGTTCATTATTTTATATTTCCACAGTGTTCATTATTTTCTATTTCCACAGTGTTCATTATTTTCTATTTCCAGGATACGATTATGAATAGTTTCGCGTTGCCAGGGCATTAGTACCTCGTTAGAAAATTAGGTCAGAAGGCATGTTTACAAATTATGCATTATTATTTGTACTGGCAAATTAGTGGCATGCTATAGACAACAATTTTATATTATTTTAAGCATGATAAAATGTATTTCCTTGCCTTAATTGTGATATGGTGTGACAACTTTTGAATCATTTCAAAGTGCTTTCATTTTCTGTTGTAGCTTCTTTCGTATATTTAAATAGGAAATAAACACTGTACAAAAACAAAACAAAAAAATGTTTTTACCAAATAAATGTACCGCAGCATACATTAATAGCTATGATGAAGAAGATTTTTCCTTTACCAGAAAGATTATTGATATTTTGATTAAGATGCAATGCTAAATATCTTTTATATTATATACTGCATAAATGAATATTCCGTTGCTTTGAAAGGGAAATGTTGAATATTTAGATAAAAGAGGTTGTCTTAGGTACATTTGGATAAATACATTTGTAGCCCATTTGATCTATAATTTCCATTTCAGGAACTTTCAAATGCACAAAACGTTGTTGTAAAATGATTAGTAATTATTAATTAAAATATCCACTAATCATTATATTATAAATATGTTTTTCATTGTACCGATGTACTCGCTTATAAGTCAAGTCCAACTGCAGATTGCATATATCCAGATCTGCCGTCGCATAATGCGCCAGCAGATCTAGGTCTATGCAGTTTGATAGGAGTAATCAGTAGAACAAACAACACAGACGCGGATTTCCAGGCGCATTATGCGACGGCAGATCAGGGTCTATGTTGTTTGCAGTTGGGTTCGACTTATAAGCGAGTATAAACGGTAATTAACGCTTATTTCAACTCTTAATTTTACGCTTAAAAAAAAGGTATCCGTTCCAACTGACTGATAAAGGAAGAGAATCGTTACCACACATAGTTTCTATCTGAAAGCTGTTCGCCCTGATTCCCAAACTTTTATTCTACAATCTCCATGCACCCGAGATTGTATCATATGTTTTTAGGCTCTGCGTCCTCTCTTGCACGTTGTAAGAGGCAACAAATGGGAGCACGAGCAGCGGTAGCTCAGTGGTTAGTGTGCCGGCCTCGTGACTCAGTGGGTGCGGGTTCAGATTCTTCCATCAGATCAACCCAGGTCAGATACCGGGATGTGCCCTTTATCAAGGCACTTCACACCAAATGCCTCGACACTAACTTACCTCTTTATGTTGCTGTACCATAAAATAACAAACCAAACAAGTTCTCAGTAACAGATCTAGGTGAGAGTTAAATTGCAAGTTAACATTGCGAAAAAAATTACTCTAGAATGTATTACAAATGTTATTTTCACATAGAATGTATTACAAATGTAATATGCACATAGAATGTATTACAAATGTAATATGCACATAGAATGTATTACAATGTAATATGCACATCAAATCTGTAGGAGTTCCAAGGTTCATTGCAACTTGTATTCATTCCCTATTTTAGAGTATATTCAAACAGATACATTATTACATATAAAACCATATGCCTTACGCTGGGGGACTACCCTATGTTGTGGTCATGTAAAATATACCACCATAAAGCCAGCCTAAATGGCTTAGAGAAATGCATCATACATTCTGAAATATGTTTTCCACAAACTTTATAAAATGTTACAAAAATGTAGAAACTTAAAATAAATCCTGTTATATACAGCCCTGCAAATAGATATAAAGGGGGGGGGAGGGTAACTACCCTCTGCTTTATATTTACCCCTCTCCGTCCTTAGCTCCTTACAAACTTCGTAACTACTCCACCCCATCCCACCTTACCCGTTTGTTACTGCGTGCACATCACTAGTACATAGCATCTCAGTCATTTCTAATTTTAGTGTGTTGGATTCATTTTGTGACAAGAAAAAATAGAAAATATAGAGTGTGATGATTATACGTTAGTCCACTCCGTAGTAGGAATATAACTCTTCCCCAATACACATGACTAAAAGACACTGATTGGTGAAAAATACCTTCAGGCTTGAGATCGTCAATGAATGCCGCTGAGTCACCCGAGACGAGAAAAGAAAATATATACTGTTATGTGAAACAAAGTCTTGTGATAAGAAGTGTTTCAGACAAACCCAGATCGCATAGTCTAGAATTTGTGTATATAGGGATGTCTAGATAACATGTGTAGAGTATAACATGCCACATTCGCCATCTTAAATAGGCTTAACTATTGCAGTGTCTTTTTTTTTTTTAACAATTACTGAAATAATTGTAAATTCTGCTGATTTCTAGAGGGATTTGGCAGTCGTCGTGAGTGACTGCTGGTCCTGAATGACATGACAATTGCACAACTCTGGTTCCTTTTAGATCAATGTAATGTCAGTCGTTCTCAAATTTGTGGGGGAAAAAAAGAAGAAAAGATCCCATACAAAGACAGTAAATGTTCATACACGTCAGTCTGTAAACCTTAAACTTAAATATAATGATACCGGTCAAACTGTGCTCCTTGCAAAACAATACATTTAGTAGCCCCAGTTGCTGAGTGGTTAGTGTGCCAAACACGCGACCGAAAGGGTCCGGGTTTGAATCCTACCATTGGACCAGCCTGTGTGGGCCACCGTGTTGTTTCCCTGAGCAAAGTATTTTATTCCAATTGCGTTAGCAAGCAGTAACACACTTGTATTGTTGTACCGTTAAACACCAATACAAACCAGTCCCTAATGAAACCACGACTTTATTAGAAAGTTTTCAAAGCGTATAATCCGAATTCCATGTTCTCCACCTCCTTCCATTTCCTTCATTAATAGGGGATAAGTGACGCTGCACAGTACACCAGAAAGTGATGTCAGATGTGTTTTTGTGTAGATAAAACAGGGGAACCTAGAAACAAATAGTTGGTCATAGGTTGGCAAACATACATATAACAGTTGATCATAGGTTGGTAAACATATACATATAACAGCTGATCAATAGTTGGCAAACATACACATATAACAGTAAATAATAAGTTGGCAAAATATACATATAACAGTTGATCATAGGTTGGCAAACATACATTTAACAGTTGATCATAGGCTGGCAAACATATACATATAACAGTTGATCATAGGCTGGCAAACATATACATATAACAGTTGATCATAGGCTGGCAAACATATACATATAACAGTACACAGAATTATAAGATACCTAATAACATGACTCCAATGTCATACCTATAGCGACTGTAACACATCAGAAACAAGGATGAAAATCTACTGGGGTGGGGGTGTATGGAGTGAGAGAGAGAGAGAGAGAGAGAGAGAGAGAGAGAGAGAGAGAGAGAGAGAGAGAGAGAGAGAGAGAAAGACACTTGCTATTGGTGGAAAATGAGTAGAATTTCTCTCTCTCTCTCTTTCTTTCTGGCTCATCCATTAAGGAGATGATGTGTTTAGAGTAATCGTTCAGTAATAGTGTATATTTTCATGTAAATTTTAAAATTGTTTATTATCATTTGAATCCTTCAGTCAAAAAAGCAGAAATTAAAACATTTATGTTTTTGTTGTCTGGTTGGAAATTTCCATTGCATTAAAACTACTGCATATTATATAACTATGGGTCATGTCGGCAAAAGAAAAAAAGTACTACGAGGTCAATTTTTGTCACTTGAAGAAGATGATTTTATCTAAAATAAATATCAGCACGTAGAGAGTTTTATTTAGACTGGTTCTTTTACATTGGCTCATGCTGTGATGTTTTTCTGACCAGGAATTTACCTCGCGTATACAATTACTTAAGAAACTTAACTCTTGATCAAAGACATGTGCATGGCACATTCTTGATGGTTCCATTTGCTTGGCTGTGCCCCATCATGTTTAACCCCTGAACCGTCGGGTGCATTGTAGACTGGTTTCTTTGCTGAACATTTTGTGTTCTGATCCATGTCTTGTATGTTGATGTAATTGATACGTTGTTTAATTATCTCAAATTTTGTCAGCAGTCCAAATCTGAAAAGAATTGAAACTATGTGACTAGGAGTTTTAAGTACACGAACTTGTTACATTAATTTACAAGGGTTAGTATGGTTATGTGTTCTGGTAATAGGATTTTAAAATGGCAAGGCGATGATATCTTGTTTCTCAAAGACTGACTTCATTTAGACATGAAACAAAGAAATTCACGCATCTTCATAAGCCATCACAAGGAGATCTAAACATTCGGAAACAAATTGCTTTATCTAAGTTCACAAAATAATATTTTCTCAAATTGACATCGCAGGGATGCATAATTAATTGACAAGGATGATTTCTGCGCCGAGTTACACTTCAGAGGTAAGAAACTTAATTGTATCTATGCTGCCTTGCTTGAGACAATACGTAGAACTGGCAGAGACCAGCAGTTTAACATTACAGGTAATAGTTGACATCACTATTGTCCCTCTAGGTTAAAACAGTATATTTTGATTTCTGCCTCAAAGTTACACATTATATGTAGGAAATCGTTTCATCATGGCCCTGAGGCAATACGTTTTGAACTTCGAGTTACCAATTGGAGGTAAGATATTCATCCTTTTTTATGGGCTTGATATAGTCCGTTTTAAACAACAACTAGGGCCAAAATCGTCCTTTTTTATGGGCTTGATATAGTCCGTTTTAAACAACAACTAGGGCCAAAATCGTCCTTTTTTATGGGCTTGATATAGTCCGTTTTAAACAACAACTAGGGCCAAAATCGTCCTTTTTATGGGCTTGATATAGTCCGTTTTAAACAACAACTAGGGCCAAAATCGTCCTTTTTTATGGGCTTGATATAGTCCGTTTTAAACAAAAACTAGGGACAAAATCGTCCTTTTTTATGGGCTTGATATAGTATGTTTTAAACAACAGTTATAACCAATTGCAGCTCTTAATGGGTCTGAGATAGTCTGCTTCGAAAAACAACTATAACCAATTATGGTTCTTTACAGGCCTGATATAGTCCGTTTTAAACAACAACTGTAACCAATAGCAGCCTTTTATGGGCCCAATATAGTCCGTTTCATACAACTAATATACAAACTGCGGTTTTTTATTGGCTCTGTATATTCCATTTAAAAAAAAGAAAAAAAAAATAAGACTAATTGTAGCTCTTCATGGGACCGATATATTCTGTTTTAATTAACAACTATAACCAATTGTCGCCCTTTACGGCGCTGATATAGTCCGATTTGAAAGACTATAGCAATGGCCAATCTTTAAATAAATCCATTTAATTTGTGTGTTTAATGTTTAGTGATAAATTAAAAACCATAAGATGTTTTTCTAGTACTAACATTTACTATTTTCTAAATCTGCAGCAATACGAGTTAAAAGTGTTTTTTTACATATCAGGAGTCAATCATGGGTACATTTATAAATACTAATTATTAATTAGTCAATCATGGGTACATTTATAAACACTAATTAATAACAAGTCAATTATGGGTACATTTTCAGACACACTAGAGAGTTTGTTAACTTTGGGGACAACTGTCAGTCGCCTGCCAGTTTTGTATTATATTATGATTATATCAAGCATTGCTTATTTGCAGTAAGGCGCCGATCTTTATAGTATAATGGATGGGTAAAATCGTATATATTCGACGTCGGATCTGATTGTAGAAATTTTAACAATCTATACAGTATATACCCGACGGTTTCAGACGCTAGTTACGTCATCGATGAGGTGGATTGAACCAGAGAAGAAGATGAAGCCATATATGGACAGCCACTTACCTTGCGCTTTATGTAACTGGCGATCAAACTTGAGATTGTAAAGGTGCAGAGCGATCACATAAACCTTGCGCTATCTGATGCAGGCAATATAATTTAGTTTCCTTACAGTGAAACCCCGTTAATTCAAACACCTTTGTTCCCACCCATTTGGACAAATTGACATGGAACCCGGAAAAGCGTATAACTTGAAAGAAAAATATTGAAACCTGTTTCCAGAAGTTACCGTTTAGATCACAGGACAACTGGTTAGACGGAGTACGGATAAATGGGGTTACACAGGATTTGTATTTCATGGTTAGAGGGAGTACGGATAAATGGGGTTACACTGCATTCGTATTTCATTTTAGCAGTTTAGAATTATTGGCTTTGGCTGACGATTGACATTCGTCCGTGTATAAGAAAATTGCTTGTCAAATCTGATTCTGGATTCGCCTAGTATCCTGTCTTGATATCTTGAAAGATACTTTGGATTCAGAGAATTTTTCGTTGCTCAAAAAAAAATTTGTTAAAAAAATGTTGGCATTATAGTTGACTCTTAACCGTATGGATATGACCCTGACTAAAATGGAGTGCTATTTTTTGCATCTGTGGACCGTTTTATGGTGGGTCTATAAATTCATAGTCTCGAGCACTCACATAATCCACGAAAATTGGTACCTCCAAAACGAAAAGATCCAGTCTCATATTGGAAGAAAACAACATCAAAGGATTTGGGATATATATATAATTTTTTTTCTCCTCTAGTTTGGTTATATTCAATGCAAAGGGAATTTTAAGTTTCTAAATTGAGAGTGTGTGTAGTTGTATCTGTTTTATATTTTTTATATATAATTTTTTTTTTCTTTTTTTTTCTCATGATTTTCCAAATTCTTGTTACTCATCGTAGCATTAGAATAATCTTATCTGAGCGATATGTAGTCATTAAGCGCCCCGCAAGACACTGATACTGTCTGGGCAATTCGTGAGGTGCGTGAAAGTTTGCAGCCCAGGAGGCTCCAGACCCTATAAACCTGATGATACTTCTGTGTGATAATGATGGATTTAGATGTATACTTGGCGGCACTCATAAACCTATATCTCACCTCAGTTAATAGGTATACTTACCTATGTGTAGCACCTGTGTTATATCACAAAGAGAGGTGATGCATTTATCAATATAGAACACATTCGTATGATATAAACCACGCTGCTTTGCTTGAGAAACTAGGCTATTACAAATTACAGCTGCTTGAGAAGCCAGGCTATTACAAATTACAGCTGCTTGAGAAGCCAGGCTATTACAAATTACAGCTGCTCAAGAATAATTGTATCCCGATTAAGTCAGTTAACTTCAGCAACTTTATAATATGTAATTTAGGCTGAAAGAATAAGAGCGAGTTCATGTTGACCTATTTGCTTACATTTGTACTTTTGCCATCGTGATTTCTCTGCGGTACTTCTTTTAAAAATGCATAACTACACCTGTGTGTGTGCGTGTCTGAGGTTGGGGTGAGATGTGGGCAGAGGAACACACACACACACACACACACACACACACACACACACACACACACATATATATATATATATATATATATATATATATATATATATATATATATATATATATATATATACATTCATACATACAGACTGGTGGGGTTCCAGTATATTTCGAAGTTGGGGACATTTAGATCTATATATTCCGTTATATACGAGATGACACAACAGTTATTTGATAGAATAGTGACATATTACACATATACATCTAAATATGTGATCGGTAGATTAATTAAGAGCGATAAGTAAACATGCAGAAATTAACATGAACAAAGCAGCAGCGACTCTAAATTTTCATAGTTACGAAGATATTAAATATGTTTAAAGAACGGCAATTATATTTCACTTGTCGTCTCGGACTATGTGGGGAAAATATAAACAGATCATGATTGAAACATGGCACCTCTCATATATAAATAATCACAGAAATGCTGTGGTAATGTGCCACTCGCGTACAGAACACACGTACCTGACCCATGCATACCTCCTGAAGGATGTCCACAGAGAAAATCTTACTCATTTTAAAGAATGCAGTTTTATAACAAATTGACCGTATATTTTAAGGATTTTATTTTTTCAGCTTTATTTCACTGACATTTGTACTCATGTTAATTATCATCTATTGCTTTGCAGTAGGGGTCAAGCGCTGTAAATTTTTCCCACCTCTCAGTTCGCTTCTCTTTTTATGGATGTCTTGTAAAACTATCTATTCTTTCGTGTTCAATTTTAGAGAGATTTATATCAGCTTTTACCTATCGACTATTTAAATGTCATAAATATACAATGACTGACCAAAACCTATCATATAAAGGTATTGTATTCACCTCTCCCCACCCTGCAATCACGACAGGAGAACAATAGTGACAAATGCGATTTCTCTGCAAGGGCAAAAAAAGCCTCAAGGCCACAATTACTCAGATAGAGTCTAATACTAACATTTACATCGTTAATTAAAATGTCAAAAATGTGAGTCCATGTTTTATTGTAGGGTTGGGAACGGCGGAAGCAGGGTCTGGATCCTCCACTGTTATGTGGTTATGTGATAAATCAGCCCCCAAAACTGTACCGGTACTGAAGGACGGTAAACCCGTTCTTCAGTATCAGGTGATTTATCAGACTAGATTGTTTTGTGTGATCGTGTTGGTATGACATAGAGCAGAGAATGAATAGACAGGCACACGGGCTTGAACTGTCAGAAAGAGCCCAATCTTGACTTTGTATAACTTTTATACAATAATTGGTTAAAAAGGAGACTGTAATTATTCTAGTCCCAGAATAAGATTTAAAAAATCTAATTCACATGATATCCGTCTAAAAACATACATGTTATCCTAATTTGCTGTAGCACTGGTATTGGTTTAAGATCTTTAACAAATTACATAATAAGTTTCATCGTTAAGGATTTAAACGTTAATGTATCAAAAGGTTTAGTATGTGTATGCGTATCTCTTACAGACACAATTATGTTGTATTAGTTACGAATACCGTATTTATCATAGCATAGATGCTCCAGAAGTTTGTATATCAGAAGCTTAGTATGTGTATGCGGTATCTCTTACAGACACAGTTATGTTGCATTAGTTACGAATACCGTATTTATCATAGCATAGATGCTCCAGGAATTTGTATATCAGAAGCTTAGTATGTGTATTCTTTATCCACCTTTATTGCACACATGCATTAGTAATGTAATTTCATAATACAATTATGCATATATCCATAAGGTTTAACAGCACATCGGCACAACAGTTTACAAGTTTTAAAAAAATGGTGTCAGATCCGTAGGAAGATAAACCCTTCCAAGTAAACGTAAACATTTATTCCTACAATATAAAATATAAAATGTAAAGATGTTAAAATTCTTTACAATTTATAAAAAATAAAAACAAATATAACTAAACAAATTATGTCCTCAAAATATTGGGTCAAATTGGTACATAAACAGCATCTATTGTCTCTGGTCGTACATCATCAGAAAGCATCTTAATCAAGTTGACTTAAAAGTCGTCTGTCCTACAGGGTACAAGTCGATATAGCAGACTGAGCTGTGTTCGACTGTCAGTTGACACTGGCAAGATATGCAGTCTGGTCGAGATTCGCCTTTCAGGAGGTATGCATGGGGTCAGGTATATACACCATATAATCTCTGCAAAGTATTCTTTACGAGGGGTGGCACTCTCCAATTATGAGTTTGATGTTTTGAAGCTGGTTTGTGGAGTTTTCATTCCACATATTTTGCCAAGTAGATAAACCATGCCAATTTATTTAATACTGACAGTTAAGATATGGAATCTTTAATTCAGAAACTGATGACAGTTTTGACTGATGTATCTGCTGTCTAATTAACGTAAACAACAATGTAACTAGGCAACCAACAGTGCTGAATACTTTTTCCATATTTTATGAGCAAATTTAAATCATGTTTATGTAAAACTTGGGATATTAACGAGTTGTCAGTTGAAGGTCTTGCAATACCTTCAGTTTCAAAAGGGAATCTGAAAGATAATGAAATTGATTTTTGTTTTAAACATATTTTATTTCATAAACTTGTTGTTCAATATCACAAGAGGTAACATATAGAAGGTAAAGGATTAGAACGAAAACAAATGGCTTAAAATGTTCTTCTCCTTATTTTTTTATTTATTTATTTTTTTTTTTGAGAGGTTTCGATATAGTTCATTGATTCGAATATGTCTATAATTTCTGCGATACAAATAGACGCTGTATCCGCTAACCGGCTAGAGATGGCGCCATTTGGTGCTGCAATGGCAGCTGAAACCATCTTTCGAGCCGTCTGTATACAGGGATGTATGGCCACGATATGAGGCTCTTATTTAATTGATTTTACTCTGGAAAACGAGGGGATTGGTACAGGACTTTTTGTATTGGCAAAAATCAAATATTATTTTGAGGGTTTTAATAACCAAGGGGGTGATTTGGTATGAGGAATTTTGCAGTGTTGGCAAGATTGATTTTTTCTTCTTCTTTATGGGGGTGAAATATGGATGCAAGCTCCACTTCATTCACAAATCAACGTCTTTCCAATATACTTTATTGTGTTCGAGTTTCTTTTGCAATGCACACAGTCTTTGATCCTCTCCAAGTGGCTCGGATTGAGAAACTTTTGAGAATTTCCTTCAAAGCAGAATATTTATGTTGCTCTTTAAGACAGTTTTATTTTCACTCATCAAATACAATAGTACATCTGGACAGACGCTTAGGAGCTAATCTAGTTTTCTTCTAGAACAAAAAGACAGTATATTCCCATAATCACACCGCCTCTCCCCCCCCCCAAAAAAAAGATATACCCCCCCACACACACACACACACACAAAAGAAGAAAATGTCTGGAGCCTTACACAATCTTACATAATTATTTTCAAAATTGTTGCAACACTTGTTCATGCATATAATTTTGTGTTTAGAAATGACAGCAAATTTTGTTCCCCCCCCCCCCCCCAAAAAAAAAAAAAATCAACAACAACTGTTGTATAGGAATTACGTCATCATTAACTACTAAAAACAAAATTCCCCTCATTCCCCTCCCCCCAACCACCCTAACAAAAAATGGTCAGTGCCCTTACATAATTATGTTCAAATTCTTGATACATTAGTACATGCAAATAGTTCTATTTTTATAAACAGTCTCTGCAAGGGTAGCATCTTCATCAGCGTAAGCTTGTATATGCACACAAACCCAAATCTTTCATAAATTAACCATAAAAGAATCTTGCAATATTGTTCGTCAATTATTAAAATATAAAATCCAGTATTTCTGTTAAAACTTGTTCTAGCAGGGTGTAATAACTCCAACAAGGTCATAACTAGACCATTTGACTTGCAAACGTCGTGTAAGACACACAGCGATTGGCAATACACAAACTGCGTTAAAACAGACCGAATGGCAGACAACTTCTGCTTCAAAAGTGAAAATGGAAATTTATATTTTATGATCAAAATACATGAAATGATTTAATTATATGTTGAGATGAATTATGTGATTTATTTATCAGTGGAAATTATCCCCCCAAAAGCTAGATAGACTTTAATTAAACAGCACTGATTCGTCAGTTGTTCGGCAGTGTTTTGGCACAAGGGAGGTAGCTGCTACAACTAGCACGCTGTTTGTAAACAAGTGTCTGCATAGCCAACAATGGCACCAAAGAGGTTCTTATGTGCAACAAGCAGGTTTATATAAGGTTTGTGAGGTAATAAATTCATTACACAGCAGGTTTATATAAGGTTTGTGAGGTAATAAATTCATTACACAGCAGGTGTATATAAGGTTTATGAGGGAATAAATTCATTACACAGCAGGTTTATATAAGATTTGTGAGGTAATAAATTCATTAAACACCAGGTTTATACAAGATTTGTGAGTTAATAAATTCATTACACAGCAGTTTATATAAGGTTTATGAGTTAATAAATTCATTACACAGCAGATTTATATAAGGTTTATGAGGTAATGCATTCATTACACAGCAGTTTATATAAGGTTTATGAGGGAATAAATTCATTACACAGCAGTTTATATAAGGTTTATGAGGTAATAAATTCATTACACAGTAGTTTATATTAGGTTTATGAGGTAATAAATTCATTACACAGCAGTTATACAAGGTTTATGAGGTAATACATTCATTACACAACAGAGTATATAAGGTTTATGAGATAATAAATTCATTACACACCAGGTTTATACAAGATTTGTGAGTTAATAAATTAATTACACAGCAGTTTATATAAGGTTTATGAGGTAATAAATTCATTACACAGCAGGTTTATATAAGGTTTGTGAGGTAATGCATTCATTACACAGCAGTTTATATAAGGTTTATGAGGTAATAAATTCATTACACAGCAGTTTATATAAGGTTTATAAGGTAATAAATTCATTACACAGTAGTTTATATTAGGTTTATGAGGTAATAAATTCATTACACATCAGTTATATAAGGTTTATTAGGTAATACGTTCATTACACAACAGAGTATATAAGGTTTATGAGATAATAAATTCATTACAAAGCAGGTTTATATAAGGTTTATAAGGTAATAAATTCATTACACAGCAGGTTTATATAAGGTCTTTGAGGTAATAAATTCATTACAGATCAGTTTACTGGGGTGTTCGAAATGTTATCATCGTCTTGAACCACACACCCTGAGTCGATTGTCTACAAATAGCGCCCTAGCAGTTATACCTCCATTGGGGAAGAAAAATATTCTGCTGGACAGCTGACGAATCAGTATTGTTTAATTAAAGGCTGGCCTTCTTTGTAATTCGTACATTGCCGTATGTCCGCACATGAGTATAATCCAAATAACTAACTAACTAAATAGCCTTTTTTCGAGGAATACTTCCCATTGTGAAATAAAGCACACAATAACTCACTCTTATATATATATATATATATATATATATATATATATATATATATATATATATATATAATAATAATAATAATAATAATAATAATAATAATAATAATAATAAAAATAATAATATTAAAAACAGAAATCCATTCACATATTTGGACCATAAATTAGATATTTAAATTTTAACTTTTTAAGCGGAGTTGTGTAATGCCGGTCGTTATGTGTCTTACTTTAGCTCACTAATAAGTCTCATGATCTAATTACAGTTTTGTTGCAGTTCTTTCACCTCGCTAGAATACCTTGTGACAGAAATACAGGATTTGATATCTTGATAATTGACCCTTCATATTCAAAGAAATATATTTATGAAATAATAACGTTCCGTACAGCCCTCTAAACTGACATGTAACTAGTAATATCACTGTCTTAGAAGAATATTCTTCCAACGATACAACTGTTGACAATACCAAAACATTTCTGTCTGATATTACAACATATTTAATACTTGATCTGGTTGACAGCATGTGTATAATACAGTAGAGCGTTGGCTATATTAGAACTGTTCCGATTACTCGATTAGGTTGAGCATTGGCCACTTTCAATGAAATTACCAATTAATCGATTACAATTTCTGTAGTCAAATCGATTACAATTTCTGTAGTCAATTTTGGTTGAAATTCAGTTATAAACCATTGTCACTCTTGTGCTGTTTCAGACTTCAGGTTATTGGAATGTTTTTTTTAAGGCTATTTGAAAAAATAGCCCTGATTTTGGCTAGACATATTACTTGCAAATTAATTGATTATTGATCGATCATAGATCGATTAGCTTCAAGTGATAACCCGATCATGAAATTATATCCGATTTCCAGCACTGTCAAATGGATGCCAAATTTACCGACTAGTTTGACGACCCCGCAATACAGACTATCCCACTGACTTAAAAATCGGTCCTCATGCTATGGGTGACAATACATTTTCCCAGATACATTTTCTGTTTTGCGCATAATTGGCGTTTACTGTATTTACTTATTTCAAACTCAAAATTTGCCTCAAATGCTTAATAAATATGAGAAATAAAAAAGCTCAAGTTTCTTTCACGTAAGATGTTTGGAATAGAATACAATCAGAAATAAAATTATGGAACACATATGGGGGTGGGGGGAGTGATGGGTGATTTTTAAAACAAGTTATATAGTATTAGACTCCTGGCATGTTGCTTTCAAGTTAAATCTGCATTTATAGTTATTTACCGTATATACTCGCATAAAATACCAATCCAAATGCAAACAACATAGACCCTGATCTGCCGTCACATAATGCGCCGGCTTATTCAGGGTCGATGTTGTTTGTTCTACTGATTAGTCTTTACAAACTGCATAGACCCAGATGTGCCGGCGCATTATGCGACGGCTGATCTAGGTCTATGCAGTTTGCAATTGGTATAGACTTATACCCAAACACATACGGTAATAGTGGCTTGATACAGTAAAACAATGCATGATACCATTGCTAAGTTTTCAATACCTAAATTACCATAACAATGGGTGCACGCTTACGAGTGAAGACGTGTTGCCAATATTAAAACCCGATACGCGTCAATCTATATTTTTTTAGCAGGACTGTTTTGATCTTACTTCAGCCTTGTCTTTGTATATTTAAAGATGGTATCCATATACAATGTAAGCATTTGTGTTCATCACGTGATCAATTGTTGTTGGCAATATGATATAGGGGTATATTGACTTATCTATCATAAAGGGGGTGGAACATGGTACATTTCTTCAGTCAGCAAAAACGCAAGTAGCTGAATTTTTATTGATTTAATGATTGATTGATCAGTGTTTAACAACACATCATCACATGCAAGACTAGTGCTTAGGAATGGGAGCGAAGTGCTTTGCTGAGAAATACAACACGGCTTCCGACCCGGGCTAGTCTATGCTTGATTTTGAACCCGCAGCCCACAGGCACACTAACAACTGTGCCAGTTTGTTAAAGGTCATGAAGTCCATCAGTTACCTGGTTTAATCTTGGAAACATAACTGAAATTTTCTCTGTTACAAATGAAAAGTTCTAAATTTCTATTAACTGAAACTATTGCATAAAAGTTCAGATTTTTCTTATCCGCTTTCAGCTATACATGTATATACCGTATTTTATTTGTTTCTTTAAGACATGATGGGAAATGTGATTAAAATCAGTAGTTGATTCGGGGTGGGGAATAGCCTCCTCGAAGTTACAGGCGCAGTGTTTCTCACATTTTTAACACCTTACATTTCACAGATACAATCTTTAATTGTTCTATTACTCTTCTCCGATAATCTGTTATGACATAAATCTAATTTTATCGAGTTATGTTGAAATTATCACTATTGAATGCTTGATACATTTAAATTATCACTTACTAAATGCTTGATACGTTTAAATTATCATTATTGAATGAATGATACGTTTAAATTATCACTTACTGAATACCTGATACGTTTAAATTATCACTATTGAATGAATTATACGTTTAAATTATCACTTACTGAATGCTTGATACGTTTAAATTATCACTATTGAATGAATGATACGTTTGAATTATCCCTTACTGAATGCTTGATACGTTTAAATTATCACTATTGAATGAATGATACGTTTGAATTATCCCTTACTGAATGCTTGATACGTTTAAATTATCACTATTGAATGAATGATACGTTTGAATTATCCCTTACTGAATGCTTGATACGTTTAAATTATCACTATTGAATGAATGATACGTTTGAATTCTCCCTTACTGAATGCTTGATACGTTTGAATTATCACTATTGAATGAATGATACGTTTGAATTATCACTTACTGAATGCTTGATACGTTTAAATTATCACTATTTAATGCTTGATACGTTTGAATTATCACTATTGAATGAATGATACGTTTAAATTATCACTTACTGAATGCTTGATACGTTTAAATTATCACTATTGAATGAATGATACGTTTGAATTATCACTATTGAATGCTTGATACGTTTGAATTATCACTATTGAATGAATGATACGTTTAAATTATCACTATTTAATGCTTGATACGTTTGAATTATCACTATTGAATGAATGATACGTTTGAATTATCACTATTGAATGCTTGATACGTTTGAATTATCACTATTGAATGAATGATACGTTTAAATTATCACTATTGAATGCTTGATAC
The DNA here is from genome assembly GCA_029931535.1 of Margaritifera margaritifera. Taxonomy (NCBI): domain Eukaryota; kingdom Metazoa; phylum Mollusca; class Bivalvia; order Unionida; family Margaritiferidae; genus Margaritifera; species Margaritifera margaritifera. The sequence continues at coordinate 931,819 of JAQPZY010001561.1, forward strand.
GTTTGAATTATCACTATTGAATGAATGATACGTTTAAATTATCACTATTTAATGCTTGATACGTTTGAATTATTACTTACTGAATGCTTGATACGTTTGAATTATCACTATTGAATGAATGATACGTTTGAATTATCACTATTGAATGCTTGATACGTTTGAATTATCACTATTGAATGAATGATACGTTTAAATTATCACTTACTGAATGCTTGATACGTTTAAATTATCACTATTGAATGAATGATACGTTTAAATTATCCCTATAGAATGAATGATACGTTTAAATAATCACTTACTGAATGCTTGATATGTCAAAATTGTCACTACTGAATGCATGGTGTGTTACAATTATCACTTTTGAATGGTAAATATGTTAAAATTATCACCAGTGAATGCTTGATAAGTTAAAATTATCACCAATGAATGCTTGATATGTTAAAATTATCACTATTGAATGCATGATGTGTTACAATTATCACTTTTGAATGGTTGATGTGTTAAAATTATCACAAATGAATGCTTGCTATGTTGAAATTATCACCAATGAATGCTTGATATGTTGAAATTTTCACTATTTAATGCTTGATATTTTAAAATCATCACCAATGAATGGTTGATATGTTAAAATTATCACCAATGAATGCTTGATATATTTACATTATCACCAATGAATGCTTGATATGTTAAAATTATCACTATTGAATGAATGATGTGTTAACATGATCACTTTTGATTGGTTGATAGGTTAAAATTATCACCAATGAACGTTTGATATGTTGAAATTATCACCAATGATTGCTTCATATGTTACAATTATCACAACTGAATGCTTGATATGTTAAAATTGTCACTACTGAATGCATGATGTGTTACAATTATCACTTTTTAGATGTTTGATATGTTACAATTATCACTATTGAATGCTTGATATGTTTAAATTATCACCAATGAATGGTTGATATGTTACAATTATCACGAATGAATGCTTGACATGTTGAAGTTATCACCAATGAATTCTTGTTATGTTAAAATTATCACCAGTGAATGCTTGATGTGTTAAGATTGTCACAAATGAATGCTTGATATGTTTAAATTATCACTACTGAATGCTTGATATGTTAAAAGTTTCACAAATGAATGCTTGATATGTTTAAATTATCACTACTGAATGCTTGATATGTTAAAAGTTTCACAAATGAATGCTTGATATGTTTAAATTATCACTATTGAATGCATGAAATGTTAAAAGTATCACAAATGAATGATTGATATGTTTAAATTATCGTTATTGAATGCTTGATATGTTAAAATTATCACTAATGAATGGTTGATATGTTTAAATTTTTACTATTGAACGCTTAATATGTTAAAATTATCACCAATGAATGTTTGATATGTTTATATTATCACTACTGAATGCTTAATATGTTACAATTATCACAATTGAATGCTTGATATGTTACAATTATCACTATTAAATGCATGATGTGTTACAATTATCACTTTTTAGATGTTTGATGTGTTAAACTTATCACCAATGAATGCTTGATGGGTTAAAATTATCTTTTTGAATGTTTGATATGTTAAAATTATCACTACTGAATACTTCCTGAATCTTTGATATGTTAAAAGTATCACCAATGAATTCTTGATACGTTACAATTATCACTAGTGAATTCTTGAGATGTTAAAAGTATCACTAGTGAATACTTGCTACGTTAAAATTATCATCAATGAATGCACGATAGCTTTCAAGAAGATCATTTAACATAGATACAGTTGTTTTTATTCTTTTATTTTTCCTTATTTTTTTCTGATTATCATTAGTGAATCTTGCAAGAGTATTAATTTCGTATAAAACTTTATGACACTAATTTAATTTTTCTAGATTTGACAAGCAAACCAATATATTTGAAGGAAGTCATAACTTTTATTGAATTGAGCACAATTTTGAAGCTCTTTTTATAGCGTGATAAAATACGTCTGTTTATTTGTTCAATGAACCCACTACAAAAAGCTCATTGAAACGACGAATTGCATTCTGATGTTCCTACTAGGACGCTTGTACCTTGTTATGACGTTATGACTTGATATTACACGTGTGTAATATCACTAGAACGAAACGGTTTTATTGATCAACATGTATTTTGTCTCAAAATAATACCTATTATTTCTCATGTTTTGTGTTTTCTACAGGATGTCCTTGAGAGAAAAATTGAAGACCTCAGCCGTCAGCTGGCAGATGAAAAATCAGTGTCCAGGCGGGAGAAAATGCAGGTGACTCGACTCCAGAGGGAACTGTCTCGGTACAAGACGGACAAGAATGGGGTAAGTAAATACAATGTACATGATTATTTTGATATGTGCCTCAGGCTAAAGGTTTCTTTCCATCAAGTCTGCATCTTCGTTTTTCTTTGCTTACATTTCCAGGCGCACGATATGTCATAGGCAATACACTGAATCAATATTTATTTTTGTCAAACCTGCATTGGCGGAAGGTCGACATAACGATAACATTGGCGTCCGTGTGCATGTCCGTACGTCTGTACGTCTGTCCACAGCCTAGATTAAGGTTAATGTTGAAGTGTTTTAGATTAAGCCTAATGCTGATCTTTTTACCCTATAGCTAAGTAAAAGGCGAGTTGGACAAAAAGGGAATGTTCTGTCGGCATATTTGTGCTGACACATAATCTAATTATTTAGAACTCCAAAATGCAACTTCTCGCAACTTATTGCACCATATCTGTGTGTTCTAGACTGGCTAATTTGTCCAGCATTACATGTGTTAGTGGCGATATATTCACTCTGTATCCACAGATTTTGCATGTATAAGTTTTATGAACACCTTCCTTTTTAAGTGTTTGGTCTCTCTTACGTCGGTAAGGATCTTTAGTTGGGTTTTCTACCGATAAAACCCTAATTTTACAAGACACTTGATCAACCCAGAGTTGCATACCTCATGTTGGTGAAAATAGTTCAGTTTGAATGTTAAACTGGCGAGAGTGTTTGTGACATGTAGATCTTATATTTACCGTATTTACTCGCGTATACATCGGGTTCCAATGCAAGCAACATACACCCTGATCTGCCGTCGCATAATACGCCGGCAGATCAGGGTCTATGTTGTTTGTTCTACTGATTAGTTCTTACAAACTCCATAGACCCAGATCTGCCGGCGCATTATGCACCAGCAGGTCTGGGTTTATGCAGTTTTCAATTGGTACTGGATTATACGCCAGTATATACAATACATCGCAAGAATCGGTCATCTTGCTATCATTTTTTATGCCTAATGCTGCCTGACTGAAATTTAGTTTCATTCATTTTTTTCACTACCCTGGTCTTTTCAATCCCAAGAGGGTTATTCATCTATCGAAAGGTCACAGGGAATCGACCAACAGACGCCACAACCAAGACTAAACTTGACTGCTTCCCTTTCAGATGATACATTGATAGAGACAAGTCTTGTTATTTATATGTCGACAAAACAGATAGTTGTTGCTTCCAATTTGTGTCTCCTGATCGAAACAGTGGTGATATATCATGGGGAAAAAAATCTTTGTTATCTTGCATGATCGTATACCAGTCTAAGTCAAGGTTCCCCGTGACACAGTCTCACTTAACAATATTCTTACAGCTGTAGGAATCAAATTATCTAGTGGTCACCGTAGCCTCATATTCTCCAGCCAAGAGTTGTTGATTCACTTCGTTTTACAGTTATGTCAAACGAGTAGATCGAAAACCCTTAGCTATAGAAGATGCTGTGTGGTTTTATTTTTATAACAATATGGCTTACTGAAACTAAAGCCCATTCTAATCATAGTTCACACAAAACCTTCCAATATAAATATATTGGATCAACTTGCCAATTAAATTAACGAATTTGAATCTGATTGACTTATGTGACGTAGTAGCGTTTTACGGCACACCATCACAATAGTGACTATAGGGTGCCAACCGAAGGTACATTTTGAAAAATGTAAACTGAATTACACAATACTTTAGGAAGATAAACCCTTGGAACTAAATGTAAACACGAACCACAACAAGATAACATAAAAAACGAAAAGATGTTAAACTTCTGTAAAATGTATATAAAATAAAAGATAAAGTTAGTTAGAATTTTTAAATGTCAAATTAGTTCCTTTACGCACTATGTAATATAGTTATTTGACAGGGCTTTTGGGTCATAATCTGATGGCAGAGCAATAAACTCAGTTTTGCACAGGGGGATATTTGCTTTCCGTATTTTATCGATTTATTTGAACAAATTAAATCTGTCAGTTCTCAATTAGATGACAATGATGCTTAAATTCACTAATATGGCATTCTGATGATAAATATGCAAAACTATATCCAATTGTTTAATTATTTTGATTTATTTCCCGCTGTCCTTCTCATCACTCGTATTTTTTGTCATCCATCTGCTTTGCGCTGTGACATCATTGTGCCTAAATAGTGAAATTCCTAAGTAACAACAAGAATCAAGGCGGTGACAAATGATCTACGAGAGTTACAAGAAGTTCTGATTTTCGTAAGTTTGGCAACATGATTGCAAACGTTAAAACGTAGTTACATTTTCATAAAAAAAGGCAGCGACCAGCTACCCTAGCGGGTGCAAGAACAGCGGCGCTTAAATCAAGACGGACCAAATTCACATCCCTAGGAAACAATTTTTTTCTTCTTCCAATCTTTAAAAGAAAGACTTCAACAGCAAAGGTGACAATAATGTATGTGGGCAAACATTTATCGCATACGTAATTATTATAGGCTCTTTATGTTAGAATTGCAGCACATGAGATTTAGTAGATATTGTCTTGAACATACTCAATAATGCTTTGCAGCAATTATAAGTGCGGACTGTTCCTTTCGTATGTATGTATGTATGTGCGTGCGTGCGTGCGTGCGTATGTATGTATGTATGTATGTATGTATGTATGTATGTATGTATGTATGTATGTATGTATGTATGTATGTATGTAGTTATGTATGTATTTATGTATGTATGTATGTATGTATGTGTGTGTGTATGTATGTATGTATGTATGTATGTATGTATGTATGTATGTATGTATGTATGTATGTATGTATGTATGTGTGTATGTGTGGTTTAACGGTGCATCAGCACATTCCTGGTTATATGGTGCCGAGCAAGGTTAGGCATCCCCAAAAAGGCATACAAAACAAAGATAAAAGCAAAAAGCGTACAATTCTTAAAATACAAAATGATTTTTTTTTACATAAACCTAACTCTTTTTAAATGTCTAAGACTTCAGCGTGAACATCATCACAGAACGCATACCAGATCAAGAAAGGTTGCCTCCATTGGTCACCATTTACGACCTTTAGGAGGGCGCAAAGCATAATGCAATCTATGTATCTAGAGTACACGCGTATGGAAAATGTTACCAGGTGATATATATATATATATATATATATATATATATATATATATATATATATATATATATATATATATATATATATATATATATATATATATATATATATATATATATATATATTGTTACGTCTCTGGGTCTTAAAAAAAAAATGTAACGGAAGGAAAGTGAAACCAACAATGTAAGTAATATCAACAAGTAATTTACTTCCGTACAGTACAAAGTGAAATTCAAGAGATACTTACAATATTGTGAATCAAATTCCAAATAATCCTCAATGTCCTAATCACAAATCCAAAAATACAGAATGTTCCTAATGAGTTCCAATTGTCTTGAATGTCCTGATATAACACAATGATACAATCCAGAATGTCTTTGGATGAGTTCACAAAAGTTCAAAGTAAACGTATTAATTCAAAAGTCAATGAGCACTTTAGTAATTCCAACGAATATCTTAAATAAATAATTCCTCTCGAATTATATCTCATTTGAATGGGACAAACTGTAAAATCTGATCTCAGATGGAGTCCCACAGACTGATCTAAAACAGAATGAATTATTTGTTTACCTAATCCCAATGTATACACATTTTCACTTGACCTATATCATAACAGGATGTGAAGCAATCCGATGAAAAACAAACCAGTCTAACTGTAAACAAGACTGGCCTTGAACTAAATGCTTCTAAACATTCTGTTTACAAGTGACCAGAATCTAAAGTACTACTTATCATGATGGACAAAATTTAAACACATTATATATATATATATATATATATATATATATATATATATATATATATATATATATATATATATATATATATATATATATATATATATATACCGGATATCTTCACTTCTGTAATATAAAACAGTTTTCTGCAGTGGTCAGATCTGTTCATACATATTACAATATCACTACTTTCTTTCTCATCTTTAATTCTCATTTTCAACATGTCATAATATATTAATATTACCTAAAATGTATTTATTTTAAATACAGAAAGATACTAAGTAACAAAACAGATGAATATCTAGAGAAAGACATGATTTCTATTTTCATTTGTCTAGATTTATAATTTTCCACACGTCTGCCGTAACTTTTAATATCATTAATTATGTTCAAACAGGATGGCAATGGGACAAAAAGAAACCCTTCATAAATAAAGGGACAAAGAGATCCTAAACTGACAGAAACAAAGGTTGAGGTTACTGTTAATAATAAATATTGAATTTAACAGTGTGTAATCATCTTCTCCAGCACAAACTACCTGTGACAACTGGGATGCAGAGAGTTAACCAAACAAAAGGCATATGGATAAATCAATACCAGTCTTCCAATGCTGAAATTTAATTTTCAGAATTTCCATTTAACCTTGGTCAATTTGCAACCGCCTGATTAGAATCAGGAGGAAAAAAATGCATGATAGTATGTCAGTATAAGGCTTGATTTATTTGTCTTAAATAATAAGTAAAGTTCTGTGATAGAACTAGATTAACCTGGAAATACGCACTAAAAGAAGTTTGTTTGTTTGTGTTTGTTTTGTGGGTTTTAGCGCCATTTTCAGCACATACTAGGCTGTTCATGGCGGCCAGTATGTTTTGGTGGAGGAAGAACCCGGGAAGAACCACCGACCCACGGGAAGCTACTGGCAAGCTTTCTCATATACGCACGTTGGTCGAACCGAGACCCGAACTCACGCGGACAGAGGTGAGATGTGTAGGTGATCTGTAAAGGCAAGCGCCTTAGACCATTCGGACACGTGGGGCCACTACTAAAAGAAGACAGCAAAAACAAAAACTTGACTGCTTACAGTTTATAAATAAAAAGTAATAACTATATCAACTGCAATGGCTTTCCCCAACACAAATTCCCACGCGTTTCTAATGAATATTCCAACCCTTCTTCCATACCCCTCCCCCTCCTCATACTACCCTCACCCCTTGAAAAAGTGACCCGTGGGTCATGATGCAAAATCCGTTACATATGATACATCTTCCTGCTATGACTACATATATAAAGTTTGGTCAGAAAATATTAAAATATTTAAAAATGTATATACATTTGAAGTTTTTGTACATCTAACATTTGACCCTCTCCTAAAAATTCCAGGGATGGAAGCCAAGGAAAAAAAAAAAACTCTTTCTTGCAGATGGTTACCCCAAGGGCAACATAATTACTAGACGGGCGGACGGATGGACAAATGGATGGATTGACAGACAGAAAGTATCACAGTATCCTCTGCTAAAGTGTGAGGACAGTAATAAAAGATCAGGGATACTTTTAAGTTACTGTTCAATTATCGGTACCTACCATCGGCAAATTAATCTTTACATTTTCATGATAAATTTAATTCTCTTGGTGTTCCTTTTTTCCCCCTGTCATCCATTGGTTTAACGTTTCCAACTGTGAAAAAAGAGGGATTTATGTTTGTACTGAAATAACCTAACCTATAATAGGTTCAATGTCGATTTCTTTGTTTAGATATGTTGTCATACTATGTTGCATGTAGATACTCGATACATAAAAGAGATTCAACAATGCAAAGTGCATCATCCTGACGTACTGTTCATACTTCCTTAATATTTCTGTAGATTACATAGTTGAAGGCAAGATTTTTCTGTCTTACTCCTTTTAATTTGTCTCATCTTATCACCTTGTCTCTTAATTTTTATATTACCCTTACATATTTCTTTAATTTATTCATGCAGATACAAACATCGAATGCATTTTATCAACATCCACCCTCCCGCCCCAACTCAGAGCACTGATAGCGCTAAAACAAAACAACATCCATTCTTATAGCGATCTGCTTCCTGCTGTAATCTTGCTAACACAGATAAGCGACAATGGGCCAGTTTGGGCCTTTTGTAAAGAAGACCTGTGCACCTGCTCCTAATGTACACATCTCCTAGCTTATTATCATGCACAGTAACAAAGATGTAATATAAAACTGTAGCTTTGTTGTAATGTACAGTAACAAAGATGTAATAAAAAACTGTAGCTTTGTTGTAATGTACAGTAACAAATATGTAATATAAAACTGTAGCTTTGTTGTAATGTACAGTAACAAAGATGTAATATAAAACTGTAGCTTTGTTGTAATGTACAGTAACAAATATGTAATATAAAACTGTAGCTTTGTTGTAATGTACAGTAACAAAGATGTAATATAAAACTGCAGCTTTGCTGTACTGCACAGTAACAAAGATGTAATATAAAACTGCAGCTTTGTTGTAATGTACAGTAACAAATATGTAATATAAAACTGCAGCTTTGTTGTAATGTACAGTAACAAAGATGTAATATAAAACTGCAGCTTTGCTGTAATGTACAGTAACAAAGATGTAATATAAAAGCACAGCTATAGGGAATATCAATACCTGTTAGTTTTGCAATCTTTAATACATGGGGTACTGATACAGATGGTTGTTATCAGTCCAATCTAACTCATCAACATTATAAATTAAGGCATGTGACTCATTCACAGCTTCCTTCTTTACGAAGATTCTAAAGTGGCTCTGCATCACATTGCATGACCAACCTAACTATTCACTAGGATTACTTAATGAAGATCGGGTGATATTGCCTTCAGTTACATAGTATAATATAAAATGAAAACCTTATCAATGCAGCTCTTGTGAACAATGTGGAAGCACACAATGGCTTTCTTGCATGGTTGAAGAGTCTAAATCTTTTGGGAATGGCACACTTTTTTTCTCCGTAATTAGATTTTTTTTGTTCAGGTATTTTTTGTTTAAAAAATGATTAAGCTGGCTGTAGTAAACACAAGATTTCCTGGTATATGACATCAGCGTCCTTCTGTCGTATCGTGCCGATCGCGTATTGAACACACATACCTGACTCATGCGTACCTCCTGAAAAGTGAACCTCGACCGGAGTGTGTACCCTGCCAGTGGAGCACATTCTTGTCGAGTGTGCTGATTTCCACCCTTTGAGACGGAAGTTTGTTAACGTGAACTGCTTGAAGAAAATGTATGAGGACATGCCACCCGAGACAACCTTGGACTTTTCAAGGGAATGCCGTTTATACAACACATTTTAATCACGTTTTAAGGATTTTACATATGTTACCTTCATCTGTTATTTTATATTCATTAATAACATTTTGTAACATCTTTACGTTTTATATTTGATCTCTTTGTACTTAATTGTTTTATATTTGATCTCTTTGTACTTAATTGTTTTATATTTGATCTCTTTGTACTTAATTGTTTTATATTTGACCTCTTTGTACTTAATTGTTTTATATTTGATCTCTTTGTACTTAATTGTACATTTTTTGGAAAGGTTTAACTGCCTAAGTTTTTGTGCAATTCATTTTTACATTTTTTAAAACTTAATCTTTTGTTCGTACTCCATAGCAACTTTTGTGTGGAGGTGCCGTAAAACACTGCTACATACATACATGCTATGTCACGCTAAGTGGTTAGCTTGCCAGACTCACCTCCAAAAGAGTGCGGGTTCGAATCCTACCATCGGATCAGCCCTAGTCGACTGCCATGGCGTGTCATTGGGCAATGCACTTTACTTCAATTGCCAGGGCATTCAATAACCTGCTTGTGTTGCTGTGCCGTAAAATATCAAACCAAACCTTCTATGTCTTCAAACACTTTGCCTGAAGTACTGGATGTGATTGGGATTTATTCCAGTCTAGCAAAATGGTGTCTCTCTCCAATCGTCAGGTTTATTGTCAGTGAAAATGGAGATTTTCTAATCAGCAAGAAAAACACGTTTAAATCGCCGCACATTTAAAATGTAGCCTGGGCATATACTGTTACCTTGTCTTCCTGTCCGTCTACCCGTATATTTAAGTTTTATATTTAAATCCATTTCTCATGCCTTGAAATTTTACTCCATTAATGCATGTCTAGTTTTATAATTCATTCAATAGTGTATTATAATAAGCATTTTCATGCTTATAGATTACATAGTACAAATATTGACTGGTTATTAAATGCTATTTATACAACGTTAAACATTAACTCTAAAAGGTAATCCTTAAAAGCTGGAAAGGAGAGGATGGACAAATATACACAATCTTTATAATAAATTACTGTAAAAATAATAATTTATATCTTATTTTAAACGCTTTATAAACAAATTTAGCTGGTGAACATATTATGTTCTTATTACTAGAAATTAATAGTTCAATGCACTTGTGCATGGATGGTTTATTCCTGAAGTACTTTTGGATTAAGTTTACACGCAAGTGAGTATACACATGGCATACTAAAAGAAAATAATATTCGTCTTCAATATCATGCTTGTCACATAGCATACAATGTCTTTCACTTCTATCGATTATATTGCTTCCATATCTCCCAGTTTAAATTCTCAGATTATGGGAAGACACTCGAAGTTTTGCCAAATCTGATCGATGTTTATGCTTACACAAGAATTTGAAATAAACTTCGAGGCCGAAGTCAGTTTTGATATGTTTATATCAAGACATTTTGTCAGAATTTTGTCATTTATTATTCCAGTCTGATAGAAAAGTATCTGTAACTCTTTGTTTAAAAATTGGAATAAACTTGGAGAAATTTACAGAATCAGGAAACGTCCACACTTCACCAAAACCAGATCTACTTAAAGTATTTTTTTAGGAATGTAACCCAATTTATACTGTTATTTGATTCATCCAATTTATACTGTTATTTGATTCATCCAATTTATACTGTTATTTGATTCATCCAATTTATACTGTTATTTGATTAGTATATAGCTGCCTATAAGTGTATAGTTTGATTCGAAATCCCTGTCTCCGAAGAATCTATTATCCAATAAAGGGATAATTCCAACACCCGTAAAATGTAGAATTTTAATTGTTTGTACAAATAAAACATGTATGTCAAGGCTTAAGGCTGAAAAGCTAATATTCCGAAATTCTATACAACTATATTAAATTTGTACTAACTCTTTCTCGTTCAATCTGATCTTTTTTGAGGGGTGGGGGTTGGAGGTGGGGGTGGGAAGCAGGTGGAGGTATACAAGCATAATTCTATACATTTCATTTAGATGATGGACGAGCTTGACACCTGGGTCTCTGACCTTTGACCCAGGGATGGTTGTCCTGATTGGATTATCGTGTACAAAGTTAAGTGGCTTAATCAGAATTGTCCATTTTAACCGGATCAATAACTGTTCATGCTTACATGCTGGGTACGTGGTCAACTGTACATTTCTCCCTGTCCTACAAAATCCACAGTCATACAATATCAGGGACTCGGCACGGTTCCTTACAAATGGGCATGCTCTCTGTAATGCCCCCAGGAAATTGATTGCCAGGAAGAAATATTATCTTAATTGTAATTGGTGCATTTTTCTTTCTCACTCAAATAGTCATATTTGCCTAATGGAAGTTTTTGTAGAGTTAATTGCAAGTGTTATCTCAAGGTCACATTCAGTTCCTACATATCAATATTATAGATTTTATTTACAAATTAATGACATGGTTACTATGGTAACGGAGGTAGTAAAATTTAATAAAGTATCAGTTGTGGGGCTATTGATTTGAAATTTTACTAGGGGAATATGTAAGGATTATGTTGTTGTTATCAAATAATTTGTCTCTGCATCAATGAATATAGCTTTAAGCACCGTGTACAACATAAAATTGAGATGTATTTAAAAAGCGTTCATTTTACATACCTTATATTTTCAAAACGTGGTAGATTGATTGGTGTTTAACGATTACAACAACACAAGAAATATTATTTGTGTCGAGGCTATTGAATTAAATCGTCTTGTACAGAGGCACACCGCGGAGGATGATCTGGCTTGGTCCCGGCAGGATTCGAACCCGTACCCTTCTGATTGCAAGTTCAGTATGCTAACCTCTGACTACAACCAAAATGTTTAAGTTAGCGATAATGTAGGTACTAAATCATGACATTTTGGACAGCTTCAAAAACGCCAAAAGTGAAAACGTGAATTTTTCAAACAAGGTAGAAATCTGCGAAAATTTAACTACGCTCAAATTTCTATACGGTATTACGTTTAACACCGGATACACTTTAAAAGACAGCAGATCAAATATGATTAATTTTCAACGGTTAAAACATAGCTTAAGTGAGAAAGCAATTTTCGTCTCTGAACAGTGTGCACTGCATAGTTTGATGGGAACATTAAATGGCATTTATTTACATGTGACATGGTTATGACAGTCAAACCTGAATAATAACTGCAATACATCTTTCATCAATAGGCCATACACCGTCATAATCATTATCCCAGTTATGTCATAGCTGACATATTCTCAAGACCACTTCAAATTATCTAGGTGGGAAAATGTGAGGTATGGTTTTTCCACATTTAGAATGTGAAACGATGTGAGAAATTCTGAAAGTGAAATTACCTAAGTATGGGTCTTTGTATAAATTCATCCCCTGATTCTAGAGATAAATCAAATTTATTCTAACTGGCGCCCCTCGTTTTAATATCCTATACAATCTTTCAAATAGGTGAATTGTTTGTGTAGCTCATTTAATTCTATACTTACGATGATGTAGGACATTGACATTCTTGTTTCTTTTCATCCAGAGAGAGAGAGAGAGAGAGAGAGAGAGAGAGAGAGAGAGAGAGAGAGAGAGAGAGATAGAGAGAGAGAGAGAGAGAGAGATGCAAATGTGTATTACAACAAACACACTGCAAAACAATAGCCTGTAGTCCTATACCGTTCATTTAATTTGTGAAGCTGCACACTTTTATTATTATTATTATTTTTCTTAAAAATGTTATTTGAACAATAAAAAGTGTACAATACAGTTGTTTTTCCACATTATATCTACTGTTGAACTGTGTGGGGAGACCCCCAACATTCCTTTCACATGCAGAGACTATACAGTTTACAGAAAAGAGCGACCAGGGTGACTTCAAATGTCAAGGATATTTTAACACATACATCATCTCTTTTCAACACTCTTAGACGGATGCCAATTAAGGATTATATTATTTTTAGAATAGATGCTCTTGGTTAAAAGGTCTTAAATAAATTAGCGCCAGAGTATCTCAGTATTTTTAACTTTGTAAGGAACATCAGCACAAGGAGTACACGGTTTAGTGAAAACATATATATATATATATATATATATATATATATATATATATATATATATATATATATATATATATATATATATACCAATAGTTCCGACAGAGTATTTTAAGAAATCTTTTGCTTACGCTGGTACTGTTTTATGAAGTAGTTTGCAGCATGGTATAGAACAAGTACCGAATGTTTTAGCTTTTAAGAATCTATACCTCTGTAGATATTTTAATGAGCAATCCTGATTTTTTTTTACCACATAACATTTGTAAATGATAGCTGTGATACATCTTTGTGGCAACGGTATTTTAACCTTGTATAATTTGTATTTTGTTATACAGTTATATTTGTTTTCTTTTATGCAGTAGATGTTAACCTTGTAGTCTTTTAATAATTACACGTATATTTGTTGTATATTTGTTTTAATTGCGGAGCCGTAATGTAAACTATCAATTAGCAAATTATGTCAACCTGGATAAATAAAAGATATTATTATTATTATTATTATTATTATTATTATTATTATTATTATTATTATTATTATTATTAAAAAGAATACAAAATTTGCAAGTCCCTAAGGCCCTGATTTGCAAGTCCTAAGGCCCAGATCCATACAATTGTCTAAGTATTTACAGTGGGTTGTTAGACTTAAATACTGCAGTAGCAAGAGTATTATCCCTCTAGCTCTCATAGCCCAGGTTCAATTCCTGCTATCATCATTTGATATATGTGTACTGGTAGATTTTTTGCTTATTTAAAAGAGGACTTTCAAGTACCCGAGAAGCCACTCAAACACCATTTTACTATGTGAGAGATCATTCAAACACTATTTACCATCTAAGAGACCATTCAAACACTCTTTACCACCTATGCAAACAACAACAACAACGTGCTAGAACTTTTCAGGTGCTATTTCTGTAAGTAAAGTCAATGAATGAAACAACTACTTTAGCATCGAACATATTCATTAGTAAAACCAGTTGTGTGTGTGTGTGTAAATTCTGCTCATTATGTTTCATTTTCATTTACTACGATTATAATTGAATGGAAACATATCGTCAATGTGTTATTTCACATCAAATGTGTGAACTACCATCAATTGTCATTGTTACAGAACTGTATCAGGGTATGGACCATTCACAGTTGAGTATTTATTGCTCATTGTGCCATTTTTATTTGCTTCCGTTAAATGAAACGGGCCCCACTCAGCGTGCTACACACACCATGTGCTTGGTGGGGTGGTATAATGTTTACTGATCTGTGATGGGAGAATAAGCTAACATTTCTTTCGTTGAACTGGGAAATAACAGTCTGTTGATTTAATGGGCCACAGCTTCACTACAGCAGGCTACTGGTGCAGTTGGGAAAGAGGATCATGTGTAGTGTATTTTTTGCATGTGTGACATGCATGTACATGCATGGACATGATATAATGGATGCGTGAAGCTGTACCGTTATTATTGATGAAAGAGAGGGTCCACTAGGGGTTTGGAGACACAAAGGGCAGCAGGATTGCAGAGTCTGTGAATTTATAACACAAGGAAGTGTAGGATGCATGACTGACCAGACAATGGATTTTATGACCCAGGTAATCAAATCAAAGAATATACAAGCTAGCTCTTTATATGTTTTCTTTGTTCCGATATGGTTGAATCATAAGCAGTATTTTCCCAGTATTAGATTAACAGTCCCTATTAGTATCATTGTTTGACGAATCTAAAGGGATGCTGTATTTGACTTGAATACAATTGTCATACGTATCTTTTTTTTTCTGTTTTATTTCGTTTAAGCGTCCAAAGTGCATCCTTTCTTAAAGTTAACCAACCATTAGGAGAGGGGGTATGATATATATATATATATATATATATATATATATATATATATATATATATATATATATATATATATATATATATAGTTTATCACCAGCTATAAGGTATTTACTACATAAATTTATTGTTCTTGTACTAAGCCGTATTGGATTTTATTCCAACAAACTTAATTGAATTTAATAGTTGTGGTTGTTATAGGAAGCGGGGGGTGGGGTGAGTGAGGGGTGGGGGTTACTGGTCAAGAAAGGTATAGAAGGGTCTGTTGAGGCAAGATGATCTGTGTATTGAGGCTAGGCTGTAATTTTAAGCTTCTATTTTAATTAACCTGCGTATCAACAGTGTATGAAAATATTACCAAATTGGGTATTTATGTTTGTAAACTATATTAGTAATTGTGGTCATATAATGTGTAAATTTTGAAAAATTGGTTTAACCAAAGAAGATAATGAATGCACTGTGATTTTAGACAAGGTGAAAATATCCAATATATTACTTGTAACCTGAATGTTATAATAAGATATTTGTACTATTTGATAATTGAAGACTTTGCTATGTTTTTGATATTCATTACATAAACGAGTTTGATTGTTATGAAATTATCTATGTTAATGTATGTTAATAGAATTGATATTAATGTCAAACAATGGAAAAAGTGTCAGGGTAATTTGTTATTTTGCAGTTGACCACAGAAAGCTTGTATACTACTACTACTACTACTAATAATAATAATAATCTTTATTTAATGATCATGACACACATTTGGTCTTGAAAGCTCCGTCTGCCACGTGGTCCTCAACGTATTAACAGGTTATGTTGTACAAAAGTCACTTTCACACAGTCAGGTATACTCGCATACGCATTCACACAAATTTAAAATGGATTAATTTATATAACTATAGTGGTCAACTGATACATATATGAACATATACTATACACAGGTACGCACATTTCAACATGTCAGAAGTCGTACTATCAGCAATAATAACAATATTTCAAAGGATTTGCTAGTTTATGTAAAACGTTTGCATTTTTAAAAAATGTCTTTGAGAGTACATTAAAAACCAAACCATGTTTAGTCAGTCTGTCCACATCACCTATACCTTATATAATGTATGTAAACCAAACGCATGTTTAGTCAGTCTATCCACATCACCTATACGTTATATACTGTATGTAAACCAGACCCATGTTTAGTCAGTCTATCCACATCACCTATACGTTATATACTGTATGTAAACCAGACCCATGTTTAGTCAGTCTATCTACATCACCTATACGTTATATACTGTATGTAAACCAGACCCATGTTTAGTCAGTCTATCTACATCACCTATACGTTATATACTGTATGTAAACCAAACCATGTTTAGTCAGTCTATCCACATCACTTATACGTTATATACTGTATGTAAACCAAACCCATGTTTAGTCAGTCTATCTACATCACCTATACGTTATATACTGTATGTAAACCAGACCCATGTTTAGTCAGTCTATCTACATCACCTATACCTTATATACTGTATGTAAACAATTACACTAAGACTTTATATAGCTGCAATACCATAATTGATTTTTAGGCAACTATTAGTTTTAGTTTAAAATGTGATTACCTTATTTGCTTAAATATATTTAAAGATTATGTTGGCATTAACTTAATGTTTAATTATAAACTCGAACATTGTTATGTACAATAAAAAGATATAAATCTGTGAAATTTAGCTTCAATGTTGTATTGACATTGTCTCTGAATAGCAGTAGTTACCGAACGAATTACACCAATCGCTGTCACGTTTCGTTTCTGGAGAAGTTGTAAACCTTATTGCCCATGGATTAAAGAATGGAGATTGGATTGTTGGGTTGGACACATTGTCTGCTTGACTTTCCTTGTTCGGTTGGATACATTGTCTGCTTGATTTTCCTTGTTCGGTTGGATACATTGTCTCCTTGATTTTCCTTGTTCGGTTGGATACATTGTATGCTTGACTTTCCTTGTTTGGTTGGATACATTGCCAGCTTCATTTTTATTGTTTGGTTGGTTACATTGTATGCTTGATTTTCATTGTTCAGTTGGATACATTGTCTGCTTTATTTTCATTGTTTGGTTGGATACATTGTCTGCTTGGTTTTCCTTGTTGGGTTTGACACATTGTCTGCTTGTTTGGTTGGATACATGGTCTGCTTGATTTTCCTTGTTGGGCTGGACACAGTGTCTGCTTGATTTTCCTTGTTGGGCTGGACACAGTGTCTGCTTGATTTTCAGTGCTTGGTTGGATACATTGTATACTTGATTTTCCTTGTTCGGTTGGATGCACAAAGTTTTCTTGATTTTCCTTGATGGGTTGGATACATTGTCTGCTTGATTTTCATTGTTGGGTTGGATACATTGTCTGCTTGATTTTCCTTGATGGGTTGGATACATTGTCTGCTTGATTTTCCTTGATGGGTTGGACACATTGTCTGCTTGATTTTCATTGTTGGGTTGGATACATTGTCTGCTTGATTTTCATTGTTGGGTTGGATACATTGTTTGCTTTATTTTCCTTGTTTGTTTGCATACGTTGTCTGCTTGATTTTACTTGTTCCGTTGGATATATTGTGTGCTTGGTTTTCCTTTTTCGGATGGATACATTGTCTGATTGATTTTCCTTGTTGTGTTGGACACACTGTCTGCTTGGTTTTCCTTTTTCGGGTGGATATATTGTCAGCTTGAGCTTTCTTTTACAGGTGGATACATTGTCTGCTTGATTTTCCTTGCACGATTGGATACATTGCTTGATTTTCCTTTTACGGGTGGATGCATTGTCTTCTTGAATTTTCTTGTTGGGTTGGACACATTTTCTGCTTGATTTTTCTTTTTCGGGTGGATACATTGTCTGCTTGATTATCGTTGTTCGGTTGGATCCATCGTCTGCTTGATTTTCCTTGTTCGGTTGGATGCACATGTTTGCTTGATTTTCCTTGTTGGGTTGGATACATTGTCTGCTTGATTTTCCTTGTTGAGTTGGATACATTGTCTGCTTGATTTTCCTTGCTCGATTGGATACATTGCTTGATTTTCCTTTTACTGGTGGATACATTGTCTTCTTGATTTTCCTTGTTGGGTTGGACACATTTTCTGCTTCATTTTTCTTTTTCGGGTGGATACATTGTCTGCTTGCTTTTCCTTGTTCGGTTGGATACATTGTCTGCTCGATTTTCCTTGTTTGCTTTGATACACTGTCTGCATAATTTTCCTCTGTAAACGTCTACCAAGTATTAACATATTGTGTTTTCTTGACTCGCATGTTTATTCGTATAGAAGCAAGTTTTACAAAAGTCTAAAAGTGTAAAATTTGTTTTAGATAAAATAAGTTTTACATAGACTTTGTATTCAGTATGTTGATTCGGTTAATATTTCTTCTGTCTTTCTTCTTTGTGTCATCAGTCGAAAGTAAATCTCTTCTGAATGCATATTTACATGCCTATTCCGAGCATGCCAAAGTTTCAGGTTTATATATATTTTAATGTAGGAAAAAGTAAACAAATTTCAGCTAGGCACATAAAACTATACAAAGCTTTCAGGATCACATATTGGAGGTGAAAGTGGTGGTGGAGGTGGAGGTAATGGTAGTTGTTGTGGTGGAGGAGGAGGAGATGGTGCTGGAGGTGGTTGTGATAATAGTGGAGTTGGTGATTGCGCTTTGGCTTTCTGTGTGCCAGGCTTACCTTTTAATTTACTTTGTACAGTATTCACTCACTATAAAGTAATTCAGTTTAAGCTGTCCATTATAACTTGGGTATGGTCATCATCATGGATCCCTTTCAATTATTTCAACTCATTGCTGCTTGAGTTATTTAAATTAATTTAACTTCTTGGCTAATGAGAACCATTATGATGTGCTTTCACATCATTAAATACACTGTGTTTTTAGCTATACTGGTCATAGACCAGAAGAGCTTATGGGATGGTCTTTCGTCCGTCGCGCGTCCATTAGCACAAGTTTGTTATCGCTACTTCTCTTAAAATGTGTGGAGGAAACTTGACACAGACATTCATCCAATGGTCTAATTGGTCCTAAATAAAAATGGTGCTGCTCGGACATCCAGTATGGCCGCCACAGCGGCAATCTTGAAAATCTTGTTATTGCTATTCCTCCTGAATGAATGATCATATCAACATGGAGGTTTCACTAAAAACCTTTCTATGATGTCTAGTTGGTCCTAAATGAAAATCGTGCCGATCTGAAGTCCAATACGGCGGCCACAGCCGCCATCTTTAAAATCGTGTAATCGTTACTCCTCCCACATGGGTGGTCATATCAAGATGTGATTTTCACCGAAAGACTTCGTATATCTAGCTGGTCCTAAATAAAAAAAAATTATGCCGATCTGGCATCCAATATGGCCGCTAGAGCAGCCGTCTTGAAAATGTTGTTATCGTAACTCCACCTAAACAGAAAGTCATATTGACGTTTGGTTTTCACCAAAAGACTTCTTATGATGTCTAGTTGGTCTTAAATGAAAATGGTGCCGATCTGACGTCCAATATGGCTGCTACAGCGGCCACCTTGAAAATCTTGTTATCGCTACTCCTCATGAATGGATGGTCGTATCAACGTGAGATTTTCACGTAGCAGCCATATTGAAAATCTTGTTATCGCTACTCCTCCTGAACGGAAAGTCATATTGGCATGGAGTTTTCACCAAAAGACTTCTCATGGTGTCTTGTTGGTCCTAAATAATAATGGTGCCGATGTGAGGTCCAATATGGCCGCTATAGTAGCCACCTAGAAAATCTTGAATGGAAGTTATATAGACATGGTGTTTTCACCGGAAGACTTCTTATCAGGTCTAGTTAGTTCTGAATGAAAATGGTGCCGATCTGATGCCTCATATATCTGAGCATCCTGTTTTCGCTACTGCTTGTAAATGGAAAGTCATTTTGACATGGGGTTTTCATCAGAAGAGTTCTTATGGTGTCTAGTTGGTCCTTAATGAAAATGATTAACCCTCAATATAGCCACCGTGGTGGCTATCCTGAAAATATTGTTATCTCTACTCCTCCCTATATCAGCATGGAATTTCACCAATACACTTCTTATGATACCTAGTTTGCCCTCAATGAAAATGGGGCCAGTCGTACTTCCAATATGGCTGCCACGACGGCTGTCTTAACATGTCTTGTTGTCACTACTCCCCCTGAATGGATGATCATTATGACATGGGGTTTTCACCAAACAAATTCTGATGCTGTTTACTTTGTCCTAAATGAAAATGGTTCCGAGCTGACAGTCAATGTGTCCACCGCAGCAATTAATTTGAAAATTTTGTTATCGCTGAATAATATCAGAAACGGCTAAAACATTCTGCAGTTAAAATGGAAGAAATGGTCTTATTTTAATTCCTGGAAATTATTCTCACCCATTGTAGCGTCAGTTTCTTCGAGGAACTCTTGTTTAAGCATTATAATGACACAGCCTTGTTAGAACCTCCCTCATTATAAGATTCCCTCACTTATAACGCATCACTTTGTCTGACTCCCATGAATAGCGTTATAAAGAGGGAGCACTGCATTAAACTAGCTCATATTTGGGTCTCATGTGTGATGGCCAATGGCTCAGTTAATATTCACTTACAGCAAACAGGTTACCAGGCTGAAACATTTATTCTGATAATCACACACTTTCAGTTACAATAGACAGATAACCATTCTATGAACACGGCTTTTCTATCTTAGGTAATTAAATTTGTTGCAGGATATTGGAGAATTTAATAAGGGCAGAATTCTATGCCAATTATTTTTCAGCTCGAATGTTACCTGGTTATATATATATATATATATATATATATATATATATATATATATATATATATATATATATATATATATATATATATATATATATATATATATATATATATATATAACTTTTTATGTCTGTATACAGGGGTTGTCTTAAGTGGGCTGGAAACAAATTAAGTGCACAAATCGCACTATGATTATTAATATTTCACCAATGGCAAGTCTAAAGAAATAACTTTTAATCTGCAATATTATTATAAACACTTGGTTTGAACATTTTAGAAATATAGGTGTGAATAATTTTTAACTTTAAATACATATTTCTCATATACAGTGACATGTACTATATAAAAATATTGTCTTTCTTATACAGTACACATACTGCCAGCATGGATATCACTATATAAAGTTATTGTCTTTCTTATACAGTACAAATACTGCTTGCAATGATATCTCTATATCAGGGATGCTTGTTCATCTAGAACACTACAGGGATGTTCCAAGTAATAACCATTAACTATGTAACGTCATGTATACACAACCCATTGAACACGTACGGATACATATACACTATTTATACAAAGCATATGGGATAACCATTGAACACGTACTGGCAAGAGTCGTCGTTCCACTTTGTTCTACGTCGATGTGGAATGCAGCAGATCGACGACCCGTGGCTAATGAAGATGGTGTGGAGGTACTTCATTTTGACCCAAATGTACATTCGTACTTCATATAAACGACATTACATTTCGTCTGAAAAACGACGTTTTCACAGAAAATGTTCATTCTTACTTCATATAAAAGACATTGTATTCGTCTGAAAAACGACGAACATTTTCATAGAAAATGTTCATATTGAATATTTTCACTTATTCGCAACATGCATTTATATAAGATATATGATAAGTTATGTAACGTCGATAGTCGAGGCAACATAAAAACCCGAGCTCTTGACGAGCTATTTTACCGACTTTGTTTGAATATAATTCATGACACCTAGTAGAGTCATTTTTTTAAAAAAAATGTCAATTCTTGTTATTAAACAAGAGCATGAAAAACTATGAAAATTGCCGATGTTTACTCATTGTAAAAGGTACTTATCTTATTCTAAAGAAAATAATTAGTACTCTGTCCCTTTACTGACATGTTACACAGGTTTCAATGTACATTGTGTACAATCAAAAGTGTGCACATTTGACGTTCAACATAAGCAGAACTATGTATATGGACTTGACGCCTGTCTGTATATGGACTTGACGCTTGTCTGTATATGGACTTGACGCTTGTCTGTATATGGACTTGACGCTTGTCTGTATATGGACTTGACGCCTGTCTGTATATGGACTTGACGCTTGTCCGTATATGGACTTAAAGTTACATGTTTATGTTTTAACAATGGTTTTTCATCAGTTATTTGTAAAAAAAAAAAAAAAAAAAAAAGAAGAAGAAGTAGTTAGTGTTAGTGTTAAGCTCAAGTATTTAAGCTCACAAATCAAACCCAGCACCCAGCACTCCCAAGTATCTATTGTGTTTGAGTATTTTTTTTTATATGTCAATGAAATCGCACACTTAGTATATACAATACACATAATAGGTTTCGGAGTTCCAATTAAATTTTTAGAATGCTAAATTAATTGCGAGAGAAGTTATTGGAAATGATTTTAAAACAGAATAATTCAGAGTCCAAATTTGGTGGCTGAGATGCTTTGTAAGGATATTAAAAAATAATTATAATCATCCATATAGTCATAAATCTTCAGTAAAAAAATGTTTTGAAGTTGACTGAAGTATGGTGATGATTCACTGATAGAACTTGTCCTCCAATAGTATATTGTCAGGTCTGATTTGAGTATTAAATTGCATTGATTAGAGATATATATAAAAAAAAAAACTTGCTTCAATCTA
The DNA here is from genome assembly GCA_029931535.1 of Margaritifera margaritifera. Classification (NCBI taxonomy): domain Eukaryota; kingdom Metazoa; phylum Mollusca; class Bivalvia; order Unionida; family Margaritiferidae; genus Margaritifera; species Margaritifera margaritifera. Next base: position 954,820 of record JAQPZY010001561.1, read on the forward strand.
ATGTTTGTCATGTTTCATCTCATGGACTCCCAAGTGTCTGAATCGCCACGCTACAGACTGTTTCCCTGGCTCCAAAATAATGTCTGTTTTGCATGACCTTTGATCTTGTGGTGGGTTCTTGATAACAGAGAATTACTCTGAACCGGCGGTCCCTATTGACACAGTACCAGGCTCAAATGACATAATGCTAGCCTGTAATTATTGAATACCAGTCTTATGATTAAAAATTGATAATATGAAACCAGGCTACGAATATTAGCGTCTTTCTGTCAATTCTCGAATATGGAAATTTTTTTTATTAAGACGAAATCTACAATAAATCTTAATAAAAAAAAAAAAAAAAAAAGAAAGAAAAAAGGCTTGTCTTGTATGGCTAATGGGAGAGATCGCCATCATTTTAGACGTCTTTGCAAATCTTGTCTCTTTTCAGTTTATAACAATCTGGTCTACATATGTATCTGGATGTATCTCTCTCTCTCTCTCTCTCTCTCTCTCTCTCTCTCTCTCTCTCTCTCTATATATATATATATATATATATATATATATATATATATATATATATATATATATATATAAATACATATGGGGAGAGGCTCCCAGTATTCATCTGAGCTCACAGTATTTGGGAAAAAAAACAATTTAAGAACAATTTGACACATTGGAATATGATTGGAAGACGTTTTAACTTTGTATATGCCCGCCAATTTATTAGACTGATTGTATCATGTTTTTGTATCATATTGGATTGATTGTATCATGTTTTGTATCAAATTAGACTGATTGTATCATGTTTTGTATCATATTAGACTGATTGTATCATGTTTTGAGGTCAGTCCTTCATTCTGTTTTTCTATTTTGGTTTCTGCTTTATAACTTTAGTTCTAGACCATTTACATCGACCACACTTTGAAAATGACATTGGATAAGGAAAAAAACATATTTAATTTTGGGTGGAAAGAGTGAAAAGGTACAGTTAACAGTGACTGCAAGAAGATAAAAGGTTTCTTCACATTTACTTTCATTCTTAATTAGTCAATATATGCTTGCTTAACTTCATGGATTGATTGTATTTGTGATAAGGAAGAATTGATTTGGAGTTGAAAATATGAAAATTTAAGGTCAGCACGAAACAAGTTACCGTATGTACTTGCGTATAAGTTGGGTTCAACTGCAAGCAACATAGACCCTGATCAACCGGCGCATTATGCAACGGCAGATCAGGGTCTGTGTTTTTTTGTTCTACTAATATGTTTTAACAAGCTGTATAGGCGCTTTATGCGACGGCAGATCGGCGTCTGTGCAGCTGGATTCGACTTATAAGCGAGTACCGTGGGTAGGAATTTAGTTTTTGTAAAATCACTTGAACCACAAGCCACTTGCCTGCACCAAATTTTGTGAATCCCGTGTTGCAATGGTACGATAGTACGCTATCAAAATGTCAAAGGTCATGGTCACAAACAACAAAAGAGGAAGCAAAAGAAGTTTCTACATTATAACTTCCATCTTACAACATCATCTTTCAACAAACTTCGTGATAGGTTTGGACTTGGGTCGAACATTTTGCTTTAAGGTTGTATGCAAGATTAAGAGCAATGTGACCCATCGGTCAATTCTCTCCGGAGTCAGGAATGTTCAGATTAATGCCTTGATACAGTATTATGAAAAACAGGTCACAGGGTGGGTGGGTCTTACCTTACATGGCTCACAGTACTCTTCTTTGTATTGGTACTAAAGTTTGACAAAAATAGGACGATCAACATAATTAACAAATGTAGGTCGTTTACTTTTCTGTTGTACTTTTACACATGTAAGGGTTATTTTTGCTGCAAACATACCGGAAGGCCCGCGTGCGTTAATTTTTAGACTGTGCATAATTTTACACGTGGTCTTATTATCCATATTTTACAGTAATATATTCTTTTTCTAGTATTAATAAATATTGAAACCAACCCATAGCAGACACTCAGGTGACCAATATTTTCTACTCTGTGGGCAAGTCATCTTGATATAGAGGATGAAGATGACAATGTAATTATAAAAAGGGATTCATAGATATTGTTCTAATAAAACAGGTGTCCTTTATCAAATTATGTGCATGTGTCATCTAATGCAGGTTGTCACTCAATTAATTATGACCCAGATGTAATTGGGCACCAGCTTCAGTCGAAGGTTATTAACCTCTGATGGACTGGCGTTCTGTATATAGTGATTCTTGTACTATTATACGCTTCACGGCAATTGGCTTATCATAGGAATTTGCAAAAGATCCTAACTTTTGTCCGCAGCCAGGGAAAAATGTAGAGGAAACCGTTGAATGTAGTCAGTCATAATTCGAGGAATTCAAGGAATACTGTATTTGCGATAATGACAAAAAATCAGCATTTTGGGATTATCTGTCCGCAAATCTGTAACTATGACAAATAATCTGGACCAGATGAGAAGAAATCTGTACACGTGGTCAGACTGCATCACGATACGGTGTATCAGGTTATTAGGCTCTTGTTTTCCGAGTTATTGTAAACAAGGAACTAGATAAAAAATACAGAATGTAGTTATTCAGTTGTACGGGTTTGGAATACTTTAACCTTCAGTCAACATGCAGCATCAAATTTAGGGTGAAAAAAAATTTATAAGGGATGTAATGAGGTGCATGTGACTAGTGGTAAAGCAGGCCGTCATTTGGAGGCTTAATACAAATGTGCATGTAAAATGGACCCCCTGATGATACAGACATCATTTGAATGAAATGGGAAAACTGGATATGTTTATCATCAGAGATTTCCTGAGAAGTAGATCAAAGTTATCTAAATGTCTCTTGACTCCAATTATAAAAGACAAAAAAGATGCAGGAAGCTAATCATTAACTGTTGAACGATGCTATGTATTCATGTATGAGCTTTTGGATTCTTTTAGGAGGAAACATGTATTCATTTATAAAGGGATGGGTAGAGGGATTAGTTTAATAAAGGCATATAAGCTCACATGAGAGTTTTCTTTTGAGGAAGCACAAAATAATCTTTAACATGATGCAATTATACTATGTCTCTAAAACATGAAAGAATGGGAGCATGAATTAGAATTCCAGCAAAAAACAAAGTGTAGGAAATGTCAAAGTAAATTTTGCGGTGTTAGATTTCCTGGTCAGTATGCTCATAAGTATAAGCAGCACCTGGTTTGTTTTTGCATATGCATTAACAATATCTCTCTTCTAATTAGATGTGCCGTTCGACTGCAGACTTTGTAATTACCATCAACGCTAATATCCTTTTATACATTTTGCCGTGACATTTTATTGTTTATATGCATTTTACAGAAAATATTAAAAGTTTTACCTTTTACCTTTTATCTTGTAGTACTTATATTTGCATTTATTTTGGAAGATACTAAAGCTTGTGTACAATTCTTCATTTTTGTTTTTAGAATTTTATTTTTAATTGGCACCATATAGCAACTTTTGTGCTGAGGTGCTGTTAAACTCTTAATACACACACACATACATACATACATACATACATACATACATACATACATACATACATACATACATACATACATACATACATACATACATACATACATACATACATACATACATACATACATACATACATACATATTCTTCTTTTTGTATTTATTTGCTACTCTGTTCACTTTAAATATGTAATTTTTTATTCATATTTAGCAAAATCACAACTTGCACTTAGAACGTTACTTATACACATATAGTGTGGTCTTGTGAAAAAGGAAATATATTCGAGTGGATCAAGAAATATCACTTAGGCGGAGGCGTAAACAAGTAGGCAAGGGATCTGTGGGATGGAAACCCTGCATTTTGAACGTTTCCATGGCGTAATTGTAACCATGTACGTGTTAAGAAAACTTTCTGTTGGAAATGTTCCGGTTGTTTCGCGCTTGTTTGTTTGTTTGGGTGGGTTGTGGTGGGGGTCGGGGTGTGCTCGCCAACTCCGCCCCCACCCCCAAATCTCTACCCCACACCTGTATCCGCATCTGATATATTTTACTGAGAACAGATTGTATTATTCTTGTGACTAAGTGAAACTAAAATTATTTTGACATTTTGTCTGCAGATATAAACTATAATCTGATAAATCCACTGCCTTTGTTTTAACCTTTAAACATGAGTACTAAGAAATAGTACGTATCTATTTATTGTGTCGCTTTCCCATAATCTTTAGTAATAGTACGTATCTATTTATTGTGTCGCTTTCCCATAAATTTTAGGCCAAAGCAAATGTTGCAAGAGGCTTGGTAAAAAGGAACTTTTAAACGTTATGTATGTATGTATGTATGTATGTATGTATGTATGTATGTATGTATGTATGTATGTATGTATGTATGTTAAAAGGTTAAACGCACATCAGCACAATGCTGTCTATAGTGCAAATTAAAGCTTAAGTTCTAAAAATGAAAAGGTAACACATTTCAGAAAGTCAAGTTTTAGGAAGATAGATTCTTTAAAATAAACGTCAAGATTAATTTTCAAGATAAAAGATGAAAGATAAAGATGTTTAATTATTTACAAAGTATACAACACAAATGAATGAGGTAAATAGATCGAAAACCTGTGAATTTTAGGATCAACATTTGTTATATAGACCTCATTCTTTTTAAAAAGTCTAAGATTTTCTTTGTTAGTACATCCTCATACAGCTTCTTAATTGCATTGTCATCAGTTAAGCAAAACCCCAGGTTATACATGTAGCATTTTTAATTCAGACATGAGGCAACATTTAGCGGTTCCTAATTTTGAAATTTTCATAGAACTTTTAAAACCTCTGTATCATTAGACTGGATTTAATAGTGTGTAAAATAAATCTTGCATTTTTAATCAAATGAAGTTTAAGATCTAGGTTTTGATAGTGTTAATCCAGTCAGTTTTTCAGTTGTAGTGGTATATTATTTACTCTATCATGGGTCTCTTGAATATTTCTACAATTAAAAGGCACGCCTTTTATTTCAGTCGTCTGAATGATGAAATAATATTTGACAAAATCAAATGAAGGCAAATTAATAGTGGTATGAAACCTGCGAGTAATACATTTGGGACAGCGCTTACTTACAGTAACATTCGGCATCTACAGCCAGTTGTGGTGTTAATTACACAACACATGTAGTGTCGGTTTGTTGTGAAACCTGATATCAATCACAGCACCTGAAATATTTATATACTCTGTTTTACTCTTCACCAGTGATTCATTCCTCTCCTCTTCATGGTCCTGGGATGTTGTACAAAGCATTAATTATCACTTCATCCTGTCAGAGTACTTTTTGCTGCCAACCATACTACTATAGTTAAGCCTCACCAAAGTTAATTATAGGCATAAGTTTACAGCTGAAATGCTGTCAATCACACTTTTATTGCCATTAACATTTAGCACAATTTGTTCCAGAATTCTCATGGTAATAAATGTGTTACTTGTTTGATATTGCTTATAGGTTTCTACTTTTGGGGGTTTAAATTCTCACCAAATTTGATTCAATATTAGCTAATTATACATTTAGTGAATTATGGTAAACAAAGAATCAGATAAAGTGTACGAAATGCAAGAAGGTAATTTTTTTGGCAAGCAAAAACAAATATCTACCTCACCTGCTATACAAATCTCACGCAGTGACCTTGAAAATTCGGTCAAGGTCTCCAGAACCTAATCATGTCTTCGAAACCTCCTATAGCATCTGAATGCCAAATCTGGTCCAGCTTGGTCATATGATATTGGAAATATTGTGCGTACTCCTTTTTAAGCACATATTGTTGCTCTGTGACCTTGGATATAGGTCAAGGTCACCAGACCATAGTAATTTCTTAAGATCCCATCAAGGCATATAAATGTCGAATTAAGTCAGGCTTGATTAAATATTTCCAGAGATATGTTGCTTAAAAGGTCAGTGGATGAACGGATGACACACAGACAGCATGAACACAATAGGTCTCCCTCCCATGGGATGTGTATGTATGTATGTATGTATGTATGTATGTATGTATGTATGTATGTATGTATGTATGTATGTATGTATGTATGTATGTATGTACGTATGTATGTATGTATGTATTATGGATCATAATTTTTTCTCGTTCTAATTTTAGAAAAGCTTTATTGTGTTTTTTGATATAATGAATCTCCAGTTTGACCTGCATAGACCGTTTCTCCACATTTCTTACAAAAAATATAGTCCATTAATTTTACCAATGGGTAATATATATGTCCTTGGATTTGCAAAAATTCTTTCTCGTTCATTTCGTAGAAATGGTTGGATTCCATCACATTTTTACATACTGCACAATCTTTCCCACATGATTTACAACCACTTTCTTCTTTTGTGTGAAATTGTAGATTGCGTTTCTTGTCGACTGAAATGTCCCTTAGGTTGCTATCTCGCTTGAAAGATACAAGTTGTGGATTTGGTAAGATTTGTTTTAGTCTGACTGATTGATATACTTTTGTTAGGTGCTTCTTTAAAATATAATGTATATATAGTAGTTATTTACAGAATGTTACAACAAGTGGTACACGGTCAATTTTTACATTAGGTTTTTTTCTTCAAGAGATCATTCTTATCCGACCCTCAACCATTTGCATTTACATCTATAATAATTGCCAATGATAATAGCGCTTTTGCAAATTACGTATTGTTTTCCTTGGATGTTTTCTGTAATCTTCATCTTTCGAGCAAATTTGATTTATTCGTATTCCGAGTCCGTAGAGTACCGCCCATTTCATAGTGCCTGGATGACTTGATTTAACATTAAGATACATATGCTTGTCGGTTGATTTGGCATACATCTTTGTTTTGATGTAACCCCTATTAAGGAATTCGTTCAAGGAATTCTGTCTTATTTTTAATAAATTGCTGAAGGCTCGTGCATCTTTGCTTGAATTCTCAGATGCATCTTTAAAGAGCAATCCGGAGGGACCGTTTTCCTACTTTGGGACTCCTGTGCCTTTTTTACAAGTGTCATGGACGGAATCCGTACCGTTTTACTACTTCGCGACTCCGGTGCCTTTTTTACAAGTGTCATAGACGGAATCCGTGCAGACGGTTTTACAACTTCAGGACTCCAGCGCCTGTTTTTTTTTTTTTTTACAAGTGTCATTTGCCTCATTTTTCAGAACACTCCGACATAATGCTTTTACATGCAAGCAGAACAATACTGTATGTTCTTATAGTGGCTGTCCTATAGTACTGATCTTAGTAATACTGTATGTTCTTATAGTGGCTGTCCTATAGTACTGATCTTAGTAATACTGTATGTTCTTATAGTGGCTGTCCTATAGTACTGATCTTAGTAATACTGTATGTTCTTATAGTGGCTGTCCTATAGTACTGATCTTAGTAATTAAATCTGTTGTGGCTCTGATACATTACCTTAAATTCCGCATATGCTCATCTGATATTCCGCATATGCTCATCTGATATTCCGCATATGCTCATCTGATATTCCGCATATGCTCATCTGATATTCACCAAATTCTGCTACATTCTCACTTAGATAGTGTCTTCCTACGACAACCGTTCTGATAGGTCGATTATTTTAACTTATCTTGGGGTTGGCTTGGACTTTGGCCGGTCTTGTGTCATGTAGTAGTACATAATTTTTTTAGTTCTTTTGATATATTTCCTTCTCGGTACAATCATTCTATTATTCGCTTAAATTTGGTTTCATTTTTCTTGGTCAAATTCTTCTTAACTTCTTTGTATGTAACACTATCTTCCATATCTTTTTCAATTTCCGACATGTAATCGTCCCCATTTCTGATCACGATTCCTGATCCTTTATCTGCAGGGCTGATAAGAATACAAGTGTCATTGAACAGTTCATTGCTTCTTTCACCTCGGTGCCTATATTCATGTAGAAAAAAAATCAGTCCTCAAATTATACTGTCTCAAACTTATTGTATATATATATATATATATATATATATATATATATATATATATATATATATATATATATATATAGTTATAGCTATCGATCTCCATTCCGCTTCCGGTGTCAAATCACTGTGCATCTTACATGGCGAACCTTCAGCCTTGCGCCCCCCCCCCCTCTTCCCCCCAATTAACTTTCGAAAATGAACATTGTACATTTGTTCTTTCCTTCAGTCTTTCTCTTTCTAATTTTAGACGCTTATTGTCTTCTATTATGCTCTATTTCTCTTCTTTTTTTATTCATTCATTTTTTTGCCGTCCCCAGCCCAAATTTTGCCGCCCTAGGCGGCCGTATAGTTTGCCTAGCGGTTATATATATAATTTTGAGTGTTGTCATTCTTAAGTGTAATACAGGAGACTGCAGCATGTATTGTAATAGTGTAACATAATTATTGACTTAAATTGGTGGAACGGACACCAGATGCTCTTCCAGTTCAAGTTCTATATGATCCGGATGAGTCACTCACAACTGTTCAACTTTAATTGATCATGACCTGTAGCACAAACTCACTAGATTTCATTCTAAAGTCAATACAGTTGTTGAATATCGATATTTCAGGGCAATCAGCATCTAATATAGGGTCTAATTTAAAAGGAGAAAAAATCCATATGTACCTTTTAATGAGTTACAGACGTATACTTTTGCTAACTTAAGAATGTTTCCAATAGTAACTCATTATCTTTATGAAGATAATTATAATTACATATTCTTAGTTGATAAGAATCTTAAATGTATATTTTTAGTAAGTGTGTGCCGTAACATGTAAAAGTATGTTGTATTGGTTATGTTGTGTACATTTATAGTTTTCTCATTCTAATTTATGATAATTTTAAGACCAGAGCATGTTTGATTTCACCTCAAAGGCCCTATGCAGACATTACTGTTTGGAGGGAAAATGAGAATGGAATAATAATTATTAGCTCACTCATCAAGACCCTAAATACGTTATGGCAGGAAAAACAAAAAAAAAAAAAAACAAAAAAAAAAAAAACAAAAAAAACAAACAAAGAAGAACCAAAGCCCCCCCCCCCCCCCCCCAAACAAACAAACACTGCGACACATTTAATGGGTGGCTTAAAAGAGCAAAGTCAAGCTATTGGGTGTATACATCCTGGTGTGGCATCACATGTTTTTTTTTCAATGTAATTTGATATACTATGATAAATTCACTATACCATGATGTACCGTGGTGACCTCAAACATTTCATGTTCAGTTTATTAAATTCTTTGTCCCAGTTTTATTATTTTGATGTCTCGTGCCTTTTGATGTATAAGGTGTGTTTTCAGGGGTCCCATTTCATTGGTGTCCCATGATCACGTTTTTTGATTTCCCGTGATATATGACTTGATGTCCCACGACTGTTGTGTTTAGTGATATATGACTTGATGTCCCACGACTGTTGTGTTTAGTGATATATGACTTGATGTCCCACGACTGTTGTGTTTAGTGATATATGACTTGATGTCCCACGACTGTTGTGTTTAGTGATATATGACTCGATGTCCCACGATTGTTGTGTTTAGTGATATACCATCAAGCCTTGGTGTCCCGACGTTTGTCTGATGACGCTCGGTAATGTTCTTATGTGTCCCATGTTCTGATATCCCTTGTTGCCCTTTACAGTCCCTTTTGGGGCAAGAACATCCACCTATTTCACAACGTTGGTAGGGGTACACGCAGAAGTCAGAATAATGACTAGCTGAAATAATTTCTTGTTGAAATAAATTCACACAAGTAACAACACATATCCAAACCATACTACCAGTACAGGGGGTATACTATACACCAACAGCGGCTATACTTGCTTTGAAAGGTTGAACAATGCCAGAGGTGGTTTCTGTCGATTAAACTCAGCAAATTACTTTTGACAAGGTGGTGAAGAAGCTGTCCTGCATTTTGTCAATGGTAATGGCGTACTCGTGGATATAGAGTGGAAACTGTCTACCTTTCTGAAAGCATATGGCAATAGAATAACAGGGGGTAAGAATTACTGGACATTAAGAACACATGTGGATATCTACAGCATATATTGTATAACAGCTTTCTTTTTACTGATACAAACTGAAGAAATAAAACCCCATTTCCTGCAAAGGGTCAGACTTTCATATGAACATGTGATCCATACAGATGGTAGCCTACTTTCTGAAATGAATTCTCCATTTTGCAATAAATCTGAAATTATAGGGCTTTATACATGGCCAAATTCCCATAACTGTTTATATGTTATCCTCTCAGAAGGCCATTTCTTCCGAAGCATCTGAGGATGTTAGATGCGCAAGAGAATGATAAGTGCTTTAGCGAAACCATTTATCTCCGATGTGAAGAGTGGAATCTGACCTTGTTAATAATCGAGTTGAATTCCAGGAATGTTACATTAGGGCGGGTTAAGTCTGCTATAGCTATAAATAAAGGGAAACTATGTCACGCATTAACTGTGATGCATATTACCTCTCTCTCTCTCTCCCCCCCCCCCCCCCAAAAAAAAAAAAAAAAAAAAAATTATGACATAGTAAAATAAAATAAACAAATTACTATAGGAATGATGTCCCCTTCTCAAGGTCTTACTCTTACATTTGTATTTGCTTTTCAATGAAATTCGTTGATAAATAATTTTGGAATAAATTATTCGTTTACATAATACATAAAATATCTTCTAGATTTTGCTTGCAAACTGTTTAGCTTTAACATTGTTCTATTTAAAAATATTGATGAAATGTACAATGTTATTCTAGTCTTACAAATAATCAAGTGAAAATGAAAACAAAAATATTCTGTAATACTGATTGGATTTATGTGCGTTAATTATTTCTTTCTATGTTAAAAGAAAAATAATGAATTTATTTTTGATCAGCTAATTTTTATCATCATATTATGGTAATCCATATGTTGCATATTTGGTGTGCGTAAACATATTTGGTGATGGTGTGTATAAACATATTTGGTGTTGGTGTGTATAAACATATTTGGTGTTGGTGTGTATAAACATATTTGGTGTTGGTGTATATAAACATATTTGGTGTTGGTGTGTATAAACATATTTGGTGTTGGTGTGTATAAACATATTTGCTGTTGGTGTGTATAAACATATTTGGTGTTGGTGTGTATAAACATATTTGGTGTATATGAACATATTTTATATGTATAAACATATTTGAGCTTGGAACTGGTATCATGTAAATTAGCATACATTGCGTGCAACAACCATTGCTCATATTATATATAAAGGGCTTTGTTGATTTGCTGCTTCCTTTTGCAATAATGTAATTTCTTCATTCTGCACAAAAACATTCTCTTGTTCATGACAAATGACTCAATACAGTGCTTTAGTCATCTTATTGGTGTTCTGTGTCAAGATGTATGTATTTGAACATCTCAGTTCTGAAGATACACAGATAAACTAAACCTGCCAACATTTTACTATGAATCATTCTGACAGATTGGACCTTATCAGCCATTTTATCTCTCTCTACCTGCCTCTCACATTCAGACTGCACCTCTTCCCTACTGTGGCCAATTGTAGCTAATCAGCTTCAGCATTTCCTGTCTCTGATTAACACTTTAATCTAGATTTATATCCCTTTAGATGATCAGGACCCTTATCAGGATTATCTCCTTCTAGATAGTGTTATCAGAATATTTATCTCCTTCTAGTGTAAATGGTTTCCACTTCCTTAGAATGCCTGTATTTTTCCCTCTGTTTCAGCAGAATCAGACCCTGTGTTATAAATTGTATAATATGCTGTAAAATAATCTACGCTGGGATTTGGATACTCCCCTGTGTCTTACTTGCATGCAGGTTTTTCTGGCCATACACGTATATCTCAATGACATCTCTCATATGAGTTACATGTATCAGGATAAAGCAATAGAGTAGAACTTCATTTACACGAAGTCGGTGCTACATTTTAAAAACATTGTTAATCACATAATGCAAATCAAGATGAACATGGTTGGGTTATACACTAATGTGCATATTTTGGGCCATAGGGATATGGGCTATAACGGGCGGGGTTCTTAATGGAAACAGAGCGTAAGGCGGGGGGGGGGGGGGAGGCTGTATGTATTATAGGAATGACAGTAATACATACAGACCTCTATGCCATTAATAATCCCTCCCGATATGACCCACATCCTTCTGATTTGGGGGCATTCATGAGGTTTATATACATCAATATCGGCGAAAATTATATTTATATGATTGAAATTCAGCCGTATTTTAATGAATTCGGAAGTTAATTTTTTTTAAATATTCGCTGCAATTATCTTACTTTATGAATGCATTAACTTATTTGTTCACAGCTGGTAGAAATTGCCCAATAGCAGAGGATAGTAGTTTTCTTAAGGAAGTCTTGATTTGTTTATAGCGATTATAGTTATATTAAGCTAACACAGGTGTTGACTTATTTCGATTAATAAATTAGTCTTCATGTTTCTTCATCCTTAGAAGTATCCAATCATGTACTATACCCAGTCTTAGTGTCCTCACCATAACTGATTTATTGCCTTTTTTGACTTATGGGAGGGGGTAATTGAAATTTTTCACTCTAATGGTTTTCAAGTGGACACACAACACTGGAAAAAGAGAACCCCCTTTTACGACTTTTCTTTCATCCTTTCTTAGATTTTAAAGCCAACTTCAGACACCGATGTTCCTAAAGATTAATGTCAGGTTGGAGCGCCACAACCAATCAAGCTTCCACCATTTTTTAAAATAAATAATATGTAGGGTTTTTGCTGATGGAGTGTGGAGTTCATTGAAAGATACAGTCAGCCATAACAAAATGGAGATTTTACTAGGATTAAACCAAGTGATTAACATAACTTACCCTCTATATTAATGTCATTTTTGAATGTAAGGTCAAAGCCACACAATTATTAATCGGGTACTTTTATTAAAAGTTCAGTCTAGCAGCAAGTTCTTAACAGATATATTTGATCCAGTGTGCCTCAGTAAATATTCAGATTACATTCAGTATGAATGCATCAATTTTTTTGTGGTATTTGTCGATAAGAAGATTTTGTTGCTTTCAACACAGGGCGAGTCTACTACCTTGAACATCTTCAAATAATGGCTCCACTATTTGCCATGAAAATAATTTCATTATTGAAAACTGATATACGCAGACCACAACTTCAGCTTTCATCGCAACAAAAAACATTTGGCACAGTTACAAAAGTGAAAACGAAGGCAAATATCACTTTTGTCCCAAATTTTAAACTTTATCTGGCATTTTTTTTTCAAAACAGAAGGAGAATTAAGGTTTTGTAGTAGTAGCAACAGTAAAACAGTAAAGCCGTTGAATGCCTAGCGCTACAGGTGCACGTCGTTTCTTGGCAATAATGTCAAAAACAGGTTGAAGAAATACAGTGTAACATTGTTACATAAATCGAAAGTGTTGAAAGATGATAAAGTAGGCCTTGAATAGTATTTTGTGTTTTGGATGAATGGCTCTTGTTATTTGTATACAAAACTAATAATATCACTATACTGAGTTGAATATCATATTTAATTGCCCTTTTATCACGACCTGGTGGCCTCCATTTAAAAATAACTCATTTTTATCTTAAATATGTTATGTCAGCATCAGTCTAGCCCTATACAATTATATGAAGATACAAAGATACATTTATGGAATCATTTATTCGCTAAAACACAGGCAGTTCTTAGTAGCAGAAAAAAAATCATCAAATTAATTGACTACTGGTATAACTGGTCAAATAAGCTAGACTTTAGTATTACATGAGTTACGTAAGTTTATAAATAAAGTTATTTACTTAGTATTACATGAGTTACATGAGCTGGAGCATGTTTAAATAACACCATTCAACAGAAGATATCAAGTACTGCAGATATAATTATCTGTTTGATTCCTTTGATGTTGCTGGGTAAAAATGTAATGAACCATTTAGCCCATATAATGGTTATCTTCACATAGTGTCATATTTCTATATAAAACTGCGCGTGAAGCAAGCATAACTTGACAAGAATTCCAAAGTTTTTAATTGGAACCGCGATTGCTGAGTTGGTAGAGCGTCGGACTCGAAATCGAAAGGTCGCGGGTTCAATACCCGCCCAGGCCAGCCCAGATATGCTTCCTCGGTGTATCCTTGGGGAAAGGCATTTGGCCATCAATTTGTATCGGCTTGATACAGCCAGTAATGTGTTGAAAGTGCCGTTAAAATCCAACCATAGTTATGTAGCACTAAGTATATTGATAGGTTTGTGACTTTATCATATAAATGTAATGAACATACTTGCACATGTTATGTCTGTCTCTGTCTAGTTGGATATCTATATGTAATGGGAAGATACGGGTTGCACCACTTTACTGGAGTTTATAGGATTCAGATAGCAAACATATTTTATTGTTTTATATAACAAGGTGGAGTTGGAAATAATAATGTTATTTCCACATCATTCCAGATAGGTCTGACAACAGGTTATAATCAACCCGGTCGTCAGTAGCCATCTTTGCGAAATGAGAAAAGTGACCTCAGAGGACAGGTGGCTGCTTAATGCTTACTTCTCAAACGACAGTTGGCTGATTAAACCTTAGAAGACAGTTGACTGATTAAGCCTCAGAACACAGCTGGCTGACCAAGACAAGAAGACAGTTGGCTGGTTAAGTCTCAGAGGACAGCTGGCTGATTAAACATAAAAAAAAAATATCTGACTGGTTAAGCCTCAGAAAATAGATGGCTGATTAAGCCTCAGAAGACGGGTGGCTAATTAAACATCAGAAGACAGGTGGCTAATAAAGCCTCAGAAAACAGCTAACTGATTAAGCATCATAAGACAGGTGACTGATTAAGTCTCAGAAGACAGTTGACTAATTAAGCCTCAGAAAACAGTTGGCTGAATAAGCCTCAGAAAGCAGGTGGCTGATTAAGCCTCAGAAGACAGGCGACTAATTAAACCATCCACAGAAGACGTCTGGCTGATTAAGCCTCGGAAAACAGCTAGCTGATTAAGCCTCAGAAGACAGCTTGCTGATTAATCTTCAGAAAACAGATGACTGATTAGGCCTCAGAAGACGGGTGACTGCTCAAAATAGAGCTTTATTTCTGCAATAATTCTATTTGAGCTGGAACCTGGAAAAAGTGGCTGTGTAAGACAGGTGGATGTAACACTAGAAACAGTTTGGGAATTTTTTGAGGAAGTCTGGGTTATATAACAAATATTAACATTATATGTTAAGGATGTCCTGTTTGTTTTACCTTTCTCCTTTTATTTTGTATATCTTTACAAAGGTTTTAACAGCTTTACTATTTATCCTTTATCTTGTTGTACTACAACATGTCTACAATGTACTAATACATGTCTACGTTGTACTGCTACATGTCTACTTTGTACTACTACATGTCTACATTGTACTACTACATGTCTACATTGTACTGCTACATGTCTACGTTGTACTACTACATGTCTACGTTGTACTGCTACATGTCTACGTTGTACTACTACATGTCTACATTGTACTACTACATGTCTACATTGTACTGCTACATGTCTACGTTGTACTACTACATGTCTACATTGTACTGCTACATGTCTACGTTGTACTGCTACATGTCTACGTTGTACTACTACATGTCTACATTGGTTTGGAAGGGTTCACCTTTCTAAAGTTTTTTTTCTTTCTTTGCAATTCTTTATAATTTTATATATTTTTAGAACTTAACTTTTAATCGGTACCAGATACGTAGTATAGTGTTAATACTGTAAACCCTATTCATACATACATACATACATACATACATACATACATACATACATACATACATACATACATACATACATACATACATACATACATACATACATACATACATACATACATACATAATGCTTGTTCAGTTATACATGCACGACATGAAAAGAAGTAATTGTTTTGTATATATGGTATTTGTTCCTGCAAAATGGTTCATTTTAGATAAAATGAGAACATATCGTTTACAGTCACCATTTCCCTCAACACAGACAGAAACAGTTACAGATAAATAGATTTTCTGGTTGTAGGGAACGGGGTGGGTTAAGAAAGCTGTCCCCATTTAGTCTAAGTAATCCTTCAGTATTTTAGTTGATTTAGTCTCCTTCCCATTTGGACACTAGCTCCATCCTCCCAGTTAGATACATACTATTGACTGTTACTAGATTCGATCTCATTCTAGAGAAAAAAAAGTGAAATCAGTTTGATGAAAAGGTGTGGATTTTTTTTGCACTGCAGCTCTTAAGTCCTGGGTAGGCAAAGAGAACATTCTTGGAGGGAAAAAGGCCCTTTATATCTCCAACGCAAATATAACAAGGAATGTGAAAATAAAAAAAACTATAATATCTGTATGAAATTCATTATAGGATCATACAAAGTTTAATTATTTCTGGTGTAATTGCACTGAAATTATTTGTGGATAGACAGATGAAGACGGGTAATTTGGTTTGGTTTGGTTTTGTGCTTTACGGCACAGCAACACAAGTAGGTTGTTTAGTGCCGAGGCAATCAGAGTACAGTGCCTTGCCCAAGGACACACCACGGTAGTGACACAGGCTGGTCCGATGGTAGGATTCGAACCAGCACCCTTTCGGTCGTGAGTCAGGCACGCTAACCACTAAGCCACCGCGGCTTTGAAGACAGGTAAACATACAGGTGAACAGACATGGTGAATAATGAATGATGCTCCTATCTCATACAAATGCTGTGGGAGCATGCTTTTAAGCTATGGTTTCTTGCAGAATAGTGTGTACGCATGTTCCCATTGGTCTGGTATGTGACGATAATTCAAGGTATATGTAGCATGTAGGTGTGATGTAGGTGTTAGTGGATTTTTCCACACTGCTGTTGCTACGGCTACTTCTACTGTTGTTGATCTTACCTTGGAATGGTAACACAAGACTTCACAATGCTGCTGTATCAATTCTCACACCAAATTATACGTGCAAGACCCGCTAGATAGCCTTGCTTAAAATTGAAACAATGAAGGAACACTGTAAACAGTAAAATATAAATATCTTTTTTGTTTCTTTAGTTCGTTTGATTCAAACAAGAAATAAAGGAAGCTTCTCAACTGTTCTGACTCAACATGATTTATTATCTTTAGTGGGTCCACCTTTTAAAGGAATTTTACAGTGGTCCATCACTATTGTGCTGCTCAGGGGAGACAAACCAAATGTGCCTTGATATAGGCGACGCCACCTTATATTGGGGTACATTTTATGGAAAATACAATTCTATCAGTATAATGGAATTCACTGCCATAACCGTGTTATTATCAGGGACCGTGTTATACTACAGCGCTTTATAAAGGGACCAGTGTGTTAATAAATGTCCAGGTACACACCGTGTATCCCCAGTGGCGTGCACATGAATTTAAGGCACCTTAGAATTAACTGGCAATGAACAATTCTTATAAACACAAATTGGTATCTCGTAAGGATGAAGCCCCAAAATATATATTTTTCATTACTTTAACAAAATGTGTTAAATAAAATCTTAAAATTAGCAAATCCCATGGTGTGTGTGCGTGCGCTTGCATGAATGTTCATTCTTGTATAATATTATACAAATTCTGCTCCTACATCTCTTAACTTAAACAGTGATCAGACTCATCGACACTTGAAATTTTGTTTGGAAGGGGTTAGTAAATGTGCTATGGAAGGGGTTAGTTAATGTGCTATGGAAGGGGTTAGTAAATGTGCTATGGAAGGGGTTAGTAAATGTGCTATGGAAGGGGTTAGTTAATGTGCAATGGAAGGAGTTAGTATATGTGCTGTGGAAGGGGTTAGTTTATGTGCTATGGAAGGGGTTAGTTAATGTGCTATGGAAGGGGTTAGTTAATGTGCTGTGGAAGGGGTTAGTTAATGTGCTATGAAAGGGGTTAGTTAATGTGCTATGGAAGGGGTTAGTAAATATGCTATGGAAGGGGTTAGTTAATGTGCTATGGAAGGGGTTAGTTAATGTGCTATGGAAGGGTTAGTTAATTTGCTATGGAAGGGGTTAGTAAATGTGCTATGGAAGGGGTTAGTTAATGTGCTGTGGAAGGGGTTAGTTAATGTGCTATGGAAGGGGTTAGTTAATGTGCTATGGAAGGGGTTAGTTAATGTGCTATGAAAGGGGTTAGTTAATGTGCTATGGAAGGGGTTAGTTAATGTGCTATGGAAGGGGTTAGTTAATGTGCTATGAAAGGGTTAGTTAATGTGCTATGAAAGGGGTTAGTTAATGTGCTATGGAAGGGGTTAGTTAATGTGCTATGGAAGGGGTTAGTTAATGTGCTATGGAAGGGGTTAGTTAATGTGCTATGGAAGGGGTTAGTTAGTGGGTTGGGGTTGGGATACCTTGTGAATCTTGTGAAGAGTTGGGGGTGGGCTGTATTATCAAGATAAACTTTGATCAATAAATATCTTTGCCAAAATCTTATAAAAGATGGTGATGTGCTTATTATCAAGTACCAGGACTTAATACTGGGGAATTATGGCTTATTATCAAGTACCAGGACTTATTAATGGATAATTAAAGCTTATTATCAAGCACCAGAACCTATTACTGGAGAATTATGGCTTATTATCAAGCACGAGGACCTATTACTGTGGAATTATGGCTTATTATCAAGCACGAGGACTTTGTTACTGGGGAATTATGGCTTATTATCAAGCACCAGGACCTATTACTGTGGAATTATGGCTTATTATCAAGCACGAGGACTTTGTTACTGGGGAATTATGGCTTAGTATCAAGTACCAGGACTTATTACTGGAGAATTATGGCCTATTATCAAGCACCATGACTTATTACTGGGGAATTATGGCTTATTATCAAGCACCAGTACTTCTTACTGGAGAATTATGGCTTATTATCAAGCACCAGGACTTATTACTGGAGAAATATGGCTTATTATCAATCACCAGGACTTCTTACTGGAGAATTATGGCTTATTATCAAGCACCAGGACTTATTACCTGAGAATTATGGCTTATTATCAATCACCAGTACTTCTTACTGGAGAAATATGGCTATTATCAAGCACCAGGACTTCTTACTGGAGAATTATGGCTTATTATCAAGCACCAGGACTTATTACTGGAGAATTATGGCTATTATCAAACACCAGGACTTATTACTGGGGAATTATGGCTATTATCAAGCACCAGGACTCCTTACTGGGGAATTATGGCTATTATCAAGCACCAGGACTTATTACTGGAGAATTATGGCTATTATCAAGCACCAGGACCTATTACTGGAGAATTATGGCGTATTATCAAGCACCAGGACTTCTTACTGGGGAATTATGGCGTATTATCGAGCACCAGGACTTCTTAATGGGGAATTATGGCGTATTGTCAAGCACCATGACTTCTTACTGGGGAATTATGGCGTATTATCAGGTACCAGGACTTATTACTGGAGAATTATGGCTTATTATCAAGCACCAGGACTTCTTACTGGGAATTATGGCGTATTGTCAAGCACCAGGACTTCTTACTGGGGAATTATGGTAAAAATAATGGCCAGGACATTCATTCTACTCAGATAAACTAAACATAACAATGTGTTGCTATGTTACATCTGGAACAAAAATAGAGAAGCACACAGAACTCTTATAAAATATTAATTTCTCCATTTAATGGAGTGTACAAAGGACTTAAATTTAACTGTGCATCATATTCCACAACTATAAAGTTATAACACATGAAGCTTCAACATAACGGCCTAAATTATCTAGATAACAAATTTAACAGCAGCAGGAGTCCGAGGTTAGGATATATTTCCAAAATGTTTTATATAATACCGTAATAACAAACCTTATCACACAATCATCTAATCTTTGTTGTCTGGCCTCTGAAAGCAAGTTAAAATTTGTACCAGATTAATTTATGTAGGGATCACTTTGTAAGTATCTTTGTCATTTAAGTCAGTTTGTTTCACTAGGTTTTAGGATCGCATTTAATCTAAGGTGACAGATTTGTCTACTGCTTTGTCAGGACTTACAAGCTGCAGGTTAGATATCATGTATTTTATAATATTAGTATTTTCTGACAATAACGTTTTTTAAAACATTTTAGGAATAACCTACAATGCTCTCTCATTATAACGCTGTTTATGGGAGGAATGAAAGTACACTGCGTCATCGTGAGTACACTTTGTCATGCATTGCAGAATACGTGTAACTCTTTACCTATTTCTCACAATTTTTTTTTTTTTTAACATTTAGGAATAAACTAAAGTACTTTCTCACCATAACGCTGTTTATTGGAGAAATGAACTATACAGGTGTCGATGGGAGCATTGAAAGTGTACAATATTATAGTGAGTACACCTTGTCATACATAACAGAATACTTGCAGAATATGTGTAACTATTAACATGCCATTTATCACTCACTATAACGCTGTTCATGCAAGGAACGAAAGTGTACCGCGTTATAAGGAGTACATCTTGTCACGAATTGCAGAATACTTGTAACTCTTGGTTATATTCTGACAATAACGTATAACATTTTAGGAATAAAATACAATGCTCTCTCACTATAAAGCTGTTTATGGGAACAATGAAAGTGTGCTGAGTTATAGTAAGTACACCTTGTCACGCATTTTAGAATACTTTTAACTACCATGCTATCCTCGGAAAATACATTTGTGACATTCTAGATGCAAAGTAAGTTGTTTTTTCGCTATAACGGTAGTCATGGAGCATTGAAAGTGTACTGCGATATATTGAGTACATCCTTATAATGAGGTACGTTACAGGTATAATGGTGTGATTTGTAAAAAAAAAATAACAAAATAGGGTATTCAATTATGGGGAAGCAATTAAAAATGATTCTCATCAGCCACAAGCAAAATTCAACGCGAAGTAAAGTGTCAATAAGATAACAACGCCATTTTTAGGGGCATTCTAGTGAGGGACAACCGTGCTAAACATTATTTACTATAACAATACCAGACTTGATTTTCCTATTGACAGTCTGTCTAAGTTTGTTAAGCTTCCTGATGATGTGATTCAATGACCAGATAATGATTTCCATTGTTACAGTACAGTAGTCCCTCTCTATAAAGCACTTCAGTATACTGGTGCACCTCGTATAACGTGCATGCATAAGTTTTAAATAAACTTAACGATGCTCAATGTCAATAACATTAAAGTGTCAATAAAGAGGTAAAATTACTACCTCATTTACTAGAATTTATGTACATAAGAATTCAAATTACTACCTCATTTACTAGAATTTATATACATAAGAATTCAAATTACTACCTCATTTACTAGAATTTATGTACATAAGATTTCAAATTACTACCTCATTTACTAGAATTTATATACATAAGAATTCAAATTACTACCTCATTTACTAGAATTTATATACATAAGAATTCAAATTATTACCTCATTTACTAGAATTTATATACATAAGAATTCAAATTACTACCTCATTTACTAGAATTTATATACATAAGAATTCAAATTACTACCTCATTTACTAGAATTTATGTACATAAGAATTCAAATTACTACCTCATTTACTAGAATTTATATACATAAGAATTCAAATTACTACCTCATTTACTAGAATTTATATACATAAGAATTCAAATTACTACCTCATTTACTAGAATTTATATACATAAGAATTCAAATTACTACCTCATTTACTAGAATTTATATACATAAGAATTCAAATTACTACCTCATTTACTAGAATTTATATACATAAGAATTCAAATTACTACCTCATTTACTAGAATGTATGTACATAAGAATTCAAATTACTACCTCATTTACTAGAATTTATATACATAAGAATTCAAATTACTACCTCATTTACTAGAATGTATGTACATAAGAATTCAAATTACTACCTCATTTACTAGAATTTATATACATAAGAATTCAAATTACTACCTCATTTACTAGAATGTATGTACATACGAGTTCAAATTATTACCTCATTTACTAGAATTTATACACATAAGAATTCAAAAAGCACTCACGATATATGCTGAATTTAAAACTTAATGATAAAATAAATTCAAATTATTCTGTGTATACTAAATCGACTACGGATTGAACATAAGTAAATTCACACAAAGAAACGTATAAACCAAAAGACAACAAAAGAACATGACTTGCGTTATAAGAGACCCGTGTTGCCACTGTGATTGCTTCATGCACAGTAAGACGTATATACATTCGAAACTACTGACAAAAAATGGTCAAAGGTTATGCTACAATTATCTTATTCTCTTAAGTATCACTGACGTGAAGGATTTCTATGGGCTGAAAGATGGATTGAATTAATTCAGCAGACACTTTGTCGAATGTCAAGTAAACAAGAACTATACCTAACCACTGAGCCATAGGGTTACCTGAATTTTTACACCTGAGTAAGGTGTAATGTTGTGTATTATACATTATGATGAAAACTTGCTTAGAGCACTCATTGATAGTCTGGCAGGTCATTAAAGAAGACGAAACCGTGATGCATTGTATAAGAATATGATGAAAGCATAAATGTTGTACTTTATACATTATACTCGGTGTACACTGGAATTTATTCACTTCATCTTGTGATAGCTTGCTGCAAAATTGCAAGGAAATTGGGACTACCTGGTGCTCCATGCTTAATATCTAATGAAGGATGGATATACAATATCAATACATTACATTTTGGACATACATTTGAGTAGGTCAATTCGATTTCGTGACACATTTTAAACGTATATATAAAGACATGCATTGCTTATGGATAGGATACATAAGCTTTGCGGCTTATTGGGAAGAAAATTAGATTCACAAACACTGTTCTTTCCATTAAGAAAGGGAGTAATTAAGTGCACCTGGAGATAGGAAGAAAGGATCATATATACAGAAAATCATGTATATTAATCATGACAGAGGTAGGGATACATCAACCTTGTGTGCATATGCTTACTATACAGATTTCTGCACTCAATGATAGCTGCATAAACAAAAAAGAGAGAACTATAAATAAGTATATATTTGTATGAGAGAGAAATGGATACACATGCAAGGTGGGCCAATACATGGGTTGTATATTGCTACAGCCTTTGAAGAAAGTGTATGGGACTACATCGTAGTACAGCTTATTTAACTCTAGTAACTTGTTGTGTGGGGTCAATATTGTGTGGATTCAACGTGGGACAACCAGGACTTCAAAGGAGCTTTCTACAGGTGAACCAAGCTACTGTGATCAGTTAACGTACCAAGATCTAGACTGGGGTTTTCAAATTGTACCGAATTGGGTCAGGACTGATATAGTTCAGCAACTTTAGTGGAAATCATATGGTTGATGATTGTTGCCCTGTGTCGCATGTGGATGGGTTATTGAATTTTTTTGGGGGCTGAGAAAGAAAGAAAAAAGCAATGGATAAATGATTGTTGTGATGCCAACAACACAGATGCAGCATTTTTCATTCAACAATCTTCGCATACTTGTGGGCAGATAGCTTTGAGAGCGACAAATATGTTTTCGTCACGCAAGGTGAGTGCAAATATATACGTATACGCAAGGTGTACTGTAATCATATTACACCATAATGCTTTTTAATATACATTTATATTACATAGGGATCCCAAGTTAACTGGATTTTGGATCCAGTACTATGACAAAACTCACCAACACCATGAATGAAGTGTCATGAAATAAAACATGTTTGTTTTCGTCCAAACTCATTACAGTCAACCCATATGGACTCAGATCAATTATGGTTTTCATGACTGACATGGATGACGTCACAGCAGCACAGCGGTGGATGGCAAAAGATATGGGTATAGTGAAGTGGGGCGGGGGTGGGGGGAGAAGGCTTGGATAGTGGTCATGAAATTAGCTCAAAATTTAAACACATATAATTTTTTTTACATATTTATTATAATAATGACAAATTATAATGTTTAAACATTATTTCAGTCCATTAGATAATCTAAAACTTTTATTGGTACAGATAAATATAAGCACATATCTCTCTTGTTCACATCGATGCCATATTATTCTGTCATCCAGGGAGTGATCCGAATGACTGGTCACGTGACCAATTTACGTAATACTCATCAGAGCTTTTTTTTTTTTTAAAAAAAAAAAAAAGTTTTTGTGGGTTTAAAGCCATTTTAAAGCACAAGACAGGGTATACATAACAGCCAGTATGTTTGGTGGAGGAAAAACCCGGGAGACCCTGTGAAGAACCACCGACCTACGGGAAGCTACTGGCAAGCTTGCTCACATTCCAATGTTGGCCGAGCCGAGCCCAACGCGGACAGAGGTGAGCTGTCAGTGATCTGCAAAGGCGAGCGCTTTAGACCACTGGCGCCCCCCCCCCCCCCCCCCCCATGTACCCATGTAAGAGCTAGTACCCTTTGTAGTGTAAGGCCTATAGGCCTGGTAATCTTTAATTTGGGGAATATACCGCATGTATCTTGAAGGATATTTTTTAATACGTAATAATTGCATTTTGTATCTTAGAACAAAGTAGGTTACAGCGACATACTTGCTAATAAATATAAGGAAGCAACGTTGTTGTAAAACCAGTATAACCAACGTAACCACACGAGACAGGCAAAATTGGTGTGTGTATGTGTTTTAAAATATGCAGTCATAGCAAGGAACTTCCATCTTGTGATAATTATTTCCAATACACAATATTATATCCCATAAGAAATAACTGCACGTAACTGGCAAAAAGGAACTGTAGTGATTTTGATTCTATTTGTTTTCTGTTTTGTTGGTTTTAACGAAACTTTTAACACATTATTGGTTATATCATGCTGAGGAAATAGAAGCTTAGTGCCTTTTCCGAGACAGCCGACCTGGTCTGGTTTGGGCGAGTATCGAACCTGCGACCCTTGGATTACAAGTCTTATGCTCTACCAACTGAGCTACCACAGCTTCCCTTTAGTTCCATACTGACTTTTCTTGAGTATAAAATGTTACTATGTTATTGTATAAAAAAAAGCAATAAAAACATTTTGCTGTATGAAAACAGCGCATGGTTTAGACCCAATATTTTCAAAATGTGAATCGCGGGCTTATTGCAGGTGGGTCGCGGGCTTGCTGCAGGTTGGTCGCTTCAGTGACGAGAGAAAAAGAAGATATATATGAATGACAAATTCCAGGGGTTTATTCGTTAATGGTGGTCCGCAGTAATTTTTTCGTTCCTCTCGAGTGGGTCGTGGGTGGAAAAAGTTTGAGCACACATGATTTAGACCATATATGTTCATATAATGTTCTGCTGCCTTTGTGATGGTATATATAATGTGAATAGTTTGAACGTCACTCCAGGCCAGGTATAGACTTGGAGTGGAGTCATTATAGACGGGGAGTGAAGTCATTCCTTTGTTGATATTTGTGTAGGGTATTGCTATCATGTATACCGGTAGTGTTATATTTATTCACTTGTCAAATTGATAAAATCACTGAGGTTTACGATGAATGAATCAAGATTGTGAAGGCTGGATAGCTAAATTTGTTGTCAACCCAACCTAACAAAATAGAACAGGATTCATGGAGTGAAGGATGGGTCATTCCGTGCTTACCTCTTTTAATAGAGGATTGATTGATTTTTACTCTCACGATTCTATCTTTTTACCATATTTCGGCATGTTAGAAACAAGACATATGGAAAACTTTTTTTTTGTAGTGACCATCAAAGATTTGGGTTTGTGTATGTGTGTGTTTTGCGGCACAGCAACACAAGTAGCTTATTTACTGCCGGGGCAATTGGAGCAAAGTATCTTGCAAAAGGACATACCACGGTAGGCGACCCGGGCTGATAAAATGGTATCCGGCTGCTATATCCGATCGTTAAAGAAGGACCAGGTTTAAGTGTATTCAATTTACGAACTTTAGTACCTGTATTTGCACATCAAATATATCTATACTTTATATGACTATCATGGCACAAGATATGTCATTTCACTTCTGGAGAGTGATACGGACCTTCTTGAGTCTCTTGCTATTTTTTTTGTTCATCAGTTTTATGTCATTTTTTAAATGTATGTTTTGAGACTTTCATACAATAAAGCAAGAGATGTTAGTAGAGAAACAACACTACTGTTGACATTCATCCATCCATGCACTAATTCATGCAAGAGATATTAGTAGAGAAACAACAATACTGTTGACATTCATCCATCCATGCACTAATTCATGCAAGAGATATTAGTAGAGAAACAACAATACTGTTGACATTCATCAATCCATGCACTAATTCATGCAAGAGATATTAGTAGAGAAACAACAATACTGTTGACATTCATCCATCCACGCACTAATTCATGCAAGAGATATTAGTAGAGAAACAACAGTACTGTTGACATTCATCCATCCACGCACTAATTCATGCAAGAGATATTAGTAGTGAAACAACAATACTGTTGACATTCATCCATCCATGCACTAATTCATGCATGCTTTGTTTCGAAAACGATTGTGAAAAAATTCTATTCATACAAACATTCATATAATCATTCATCCATCTATGTATATATACATGCTTATTTAGACAGGAAGGTAGACTGATACATACAATGTATATATATACCAAACCTTGTTCTGGGAGCACATACAGATGCGATACAGAATTGGGAGTCACAGATGATATTTAAGGATAAATTTTATGCTTTTAACACACAGACACACTACATGTGTATCTTTTATTTTCGTCAATAGCTTTTCTATATTTATAACAAAATTATGAAATTCTACGCCATTAGCTCCGAGATAAGATAACTGTGCCCTTTATTGAGTTTTATTGGGGACTTTCTGTAAAGTTCAAGGTGAAAACTCGTATTAACAAAGCATTAGCGTTACTTTAAAGGTTGGAAGAGGTGTATATTCACAAAATAGCTCTGTAGTTGTGAATCTTTCAAAGGTTTCATTTTCCCAGATCTTTATGTCCTAATTAAATGATACACAAATAGCAATTAATGATACAAATTAAAAAAAAAGGCTTCATGAAAATTTACGAAAATAAACAGCATAAAAATATTAAAAACTTGTAAATACATGAAAATTGTCTAAAATCAAACATTTCCATATGCGCGATATATCATTATGTATATTTACATTGCTGTCTGGGGCAATAACCAACTCCATATAACTGTCATATTACCTGCATTAAATTAATCAGCCTGACAAGTTACCGTGACCCATAGTTCCTGGGGCACAATTGGTACACTAGTATGATAGATTCCGTTTGAATATACAATATATGCATGATATCATTAGAGTCATGTTTGTGATATTGTAAAATTTTACTTATTTGGACTTTTACAATGACAAGAGATGTGTTCATGGAGCAAAAACGCCAGACCAATGTTTTTACATCACCATGCCTGACTAATGCGTTTAAATCACCAGTTTTTCATGTATTGCTTTCATCCGGCAGCAAGCAATCCACGAGAAACTGACCCAAATGAAAAACTGACCCAAATGAAAAACTGACCCAAATACAAATATAAGGTACTGGAGCATCAGCTGTTGCTGTCATAGTGACTTAATTGTTATACGTCCGCCACAAGACACGGGGGTGGTGGGTGGGTGGGTGGGTGTATTATTATGTTATGATGTTGTCCGTCAGTCCGTCTGTTACCAATTTCATTTCCGAACAGTGTCTACCAGTTACATTTACCAACATTTATAGATGGCTTGTACTTAGGGTAAGGAAGAGCCCTATCGATTTTGGGGTTACAATCTCAAAGGTCTCTGTGACTGAAAGAAGAAAAATGGTTTTTGTACATTATTTCTGCATCACAAACCTGGACCAAACTTCGTTGGTATCTTACACTTGGGGTAAGGAGTGACTGTGACTGAAAAAATGAAAGTGATTTCTGCACACAAATTTCAGTAATCTACGTAAAGGACTACGGTCGTATACTATGTCCGTTACGTTACTCTTGTTACTGGAGGCTACAGCAGAACACAAAGATGGATGACCATATAGTTAAAAATTCATCAGTAACTGCATGAACAAAGTACTAAACATTTCATTTAAACTAAAGTCACTGAAGTACACAATGTAGGTCGCTGTGACAAACTTTTTGCATGATGATGATGCTGTAGTCACCTCAGCACATCCACAACCATATCAGCAGCAGTATGAGAAATTGACGTAAACATAAAACTCAACTTATGAAACTGATTTTGTTTAAAGTATAGGTAACATTAACCTATTTTAAATAGGCAGTTCATATGGTCACGAAAATACATCTACCCGCAGCGTTAGCAGCAAAAAAAATCGTCCCTCTCCCCCTTTCACCCCCTCCTTTTTTGGTCAGGTTATATCTGATTAGGTTTGAATCTCTAACCAAGAGTAGTGAGCGCAGTTGTGCTTAGATAACACTTCAAAGCTGCAAAAGAATATTTGTTTTTTGATTGTATGAAGCAAATTTATTTGATTTTATTATCGTTCAAAACAAGTTGAAAACAACGAAAAAGTCAGTACTTGATTCCTCTCTAGCTCTTGAAATGTTTTAAAGAAAACTAGATTTTGATTAGCGTACTTACTAGTACCATGGATTGAGAGTGTCATGTGAAAGGTCACTTTTTGGGATGTGAAAAGTTCTTTCTAATTCTTTTCTCACACCTCAAGTCTTTACATTAGATTTTGAGCACAAAATGAGCAAACTGATCATAGGTTGACTGTTAATTAGTCTAGTATTTAGATTCCCCAGTGTGTTAATTACAGTAAGTTATTCATGTAATATGCAGATCACTTGATGGTGTGTATTAATGCCTAGTAGGTGCGAGGAAGTGCCTCTAGTAGTATAACCAGGCCCAGGCTGATTGATAGTCATGCCATGTAGGGCATAATTGGGCTGCCTGGCGTCGGCAATGTGTGAAAAAGAACTTTTAAAATGCTGGATGTGTGTTCTCTCTTATGAATGAGATGCAAGTCTGTCTGTGTTACTTTTGGAGGTAATGAAAGCAGGTGATTTATATATATATATATATATATATATATATATATATATATATATATATATATATATATATATATATATATATATATATATATATATGCCGGAGTGGGAGTTAGAATATAGATAGGTAGGTAAATATATACAGTAATAGAGTCGTCACTGTTCATGGTTGAAGTGTTGCGGCTATTTATACTACCATGGACAGTTGCTTTTATACTAGTTTTGTCTTTTACTTTTCTAACAACTTACAGAGTCATCATTATGGAGGATTCTGAAGTATAATCATGCAACATTTACTTTTTTACTATTTTTTTTATCGCTGACCTGGGTGAATCCTTGTTGAGCGTATTATAGTATTATGTTGTCAGTCCGTCCATCTGTTACCAATTTCGTTTCCGCACAATAACTCCAGTAGTCCACCATCTACAGTTACCAAACTTTGTGCACGTGTGTTAGGGAAGAAACCTATTGAGTTTGGAATCAAAGGTAAATGTAACTTTGAATGAAAGAAGAAGAATCATTTCCACACAAGATCGTTAGTTCATATACCATAGTCCGCAATCACACTTTGCGGATGGCTTGCATTAGTGATGCGGAGGAAGCCGTTCGATTTTGGAGTAAAAGGGTTAAAAGTCAAGGTCATTGTGACTAAAAGTAGAAAAATTATATCTGCACAACAAGTTAATTCTCGACTGTGTACTTCACCAAAGTTTGTGGATGACTTACAAGTCTGATAAGAAAAAAGCCTATTTACTTTGGGGATCAAAAGATCTAAGTTCATTTTCACTGGGACCAAAAGAAGAAAAATAGTTTTTTGCATAATAACTTTGTTTCTAGGCTACGTTCCTTAACCAAAGTTTGTAGAGGGCTTGCACTTGAGGTATGGAAGTGGCCGAATGATATGGAGTCAAAAGGTAAAGGTCAGGATCATTGTGGCTCAAAGAAAAAATGTGTTTTGCATAATATCTTTAGTTCTAAAGTCCCTGTACCAAACTTTTGTGAATAGCTTGCACTTAAGGTAATAGAGAAGAAACCTTTATATTGTGTGGTCTAAACGTCAGAGGTTACGGTCGTGGTAGGTCTGGTAAGAAAATTATGGTTTTTGCACATTCAGTTTAGTTCAAGATCGCATACCATGACCAAAGGTCAAGGTGATTGAGACTAGATGGTCAGTGGTCTCCAGTGTCAACCATACCATGCTAGTGTTTATACAGAAGAATATTAAACATGGGGCAGGCGTATCAAGTACAGTTCACTGTATTCATGTTTGCAATGGCCTGTATCTTATTGCGGATATATTGATAACGTTGATCTAAAAGAATCCATCGAATGTACAGGAATGTTCAGTTATAGTCTGCATGAACATATTCCTATTCCTGGGTTTAATTACCCACAAGACCAGCATGAGAGCTTGAAGACTTATAAAAACATTATTCCCCCATGCCACCATCTGATACCCCCACAAGTTTTGAAGCTCCCTCAGAGGGGTTAATCTCGCTCACAATATATTTATGTATCACATCATTTGATTCTTCACAGGCCCTGTATATTTTGGTTTTATGTCTGTCTACACTCATGTAGTTTACCAGCCACTCGATGTCAGGTATCTTCTCTGATCCCATAGCAAGATACCCTCAGCAAAAAGAAAGCATCACTTTGGATTCCAGAAGTTTGAGAAAACATTTAATTTGCATACAATAATTATGAGTTATTGTTGGATAGGTTCTTTGGTTGATTTCTGTTTGGAATTCATAGTGCTGGCAGGGTTTGACAAATATTGTGTTCTGATGACTGCATTGAGACTGCCATATACTGAGTTCAGGTAGCCCAGAGGGCTACTTTATAAAATATCATGGTTTGTTCTGCACTTTTTCAAAATTTAAAACTTCCATGGTATTGTTTTGACTGTCTGTTGGATTTCTCAGTTCTTTGGTAGATGTCTGTTAGGATTTTAGTGTGCAAGAAGGGTCTGATAAATCGTGTGCCCAGATCTACCATATGTTGAGTATAGTCCCGTGTATGTCATACGTTGTTCGTCGTGGGTTGTTGTTGTTTGTCGTGCGTCTATAAAAAAATGCTTATTATCAATCAGGAGGCAATATTTTGGACCCAGTTTTTTGATCAAACTTGTAATACGGGTTCAAATCAACACGATCTTGGATTTGTTCGATAATAAGCTAGATCCATGCATAAATATACAGTGATCTTGCATCTGATTGACGGAGCTTGTTGCCACTCTGGGGGCCAAATTCTGATCCTAATTTGATCAAACTTAGAATATGTGCTTATATCATCAAGATCTTGTACATGGTTGATAGTGAGGGAGATCCACACATATTAATGAGGCGATATTACATCTGACTGGCTGAACTTGTTACCAGCCTTAGTGCCATATTTCTGATCCAATTATGATTAAACTTGGATTATATACTTATATTATCAAAATCTTGAATGAATTTGATAATGAGCGAGATTCTTGTATATTAATGAGGTCATCTTTCATCTCATCGGTTGAGCATGTTACTATTCTAGAGACTGTATTTCTGATTTGATTTTGATCAAACTTTGTAACTAGGCGTAATCTCAGAGTCTTGGATGAGTAAAATTATGAGCAAGATCTACTCATATTTATGAGGTTATCTTGCATCTGATTGGCTGAGCTTCTTAACATGATGGTATTTCTGATCCGGTTTTGATCAGACTGGTAAATAGGCGTCTGTTATTCAGACGTTTGATGAGTTTTATTATGAGCGAGACCTGTGTACATTAATGAGGTGATCTAGCATCTGATTGGATGAGTTTTATTATGAGCGAGACCTGTGTATATTAATGAGGTGATCTAGCATCTGATTGGATGAGTTTTTACCACTCTAGAGACTATATTTTTGATAGGATTTTGATAAAACATGGTAAATAGTCTTATATCATAAGTATCTCAGATTGATACGATTATGATCGAGATTCCTGCATGTTAATGAGGTGATCTTACATCTGATTGGCTGAGTTTTGCCCACACTCTAGCGACTCTATTTACCATCAGGTTTTTATCAAGCTTGTTAAATAGTCTTATACCATCACTGTGTTTGATGAATTTGATTATGTGCGAGATCTACACAAGAATTTTTAATGTAATCTTGTCGCTGATAGGCTGAGCTTATCATCACTCAGGAGGCTGAATTTCGATTGCATTTTCCTCCAGCTTCATAAATATCATGAATACTGTAAATGGTCTAAGACAAGTTCTGTAAGTAACGCACATATTGATCAAGTGTTTTGCATCTGACTGGCTAAATTTGTTGTTTTTCTAGATACTATTTCTCATCCGATATTGATGAAACTGGGGATGTAGGTTTATCTCATCAAGATCTTGGATAAATTAAATTTTGAGTGAGGTTTACGTATATTAATTATACATTATCTTTTGGAATGAGTTTTTTTTTTAATGAGATTATAATAAAGTAGGTAAATTCATTATCTAAAGGTTGGAAGATTGTTAACATAGGGTTGCGTTCTTTCCATACTACATAAGCCATTAAATGAATGGTCAGTTGTTAAGTTATGTAATCCAAGTTAGCTCTATATGGGGTACTTATTTTCATATTCAGATCTCCATTGTCCAATCAATTCAGGCCTGTACTGTTTCATGTGGTGGTAAAAAAACTTGATAAGAAAGCTCTTCAAAAAGATGGCTTTTTAATGCTGGTGTTTGTAAAGCCTCATTTAGTGTAAATATTGAAATTTAATCAAATGAGAGAAATTCAAATTTATTTTAAGGAAGGTGATCGTATGATGGAGGCAACTTTTTAAAACATGAATTTCTTCAGTAATGTTTAGCAAGCCACATATGTATGAAGTTATTGTTGCATTTGCTTGTAGTTAGAAGGCTGCTGAGATTGGACGATCTCTTTTTGGATTTAAGGAAAGTTGTCTTAATGAAAATGTTGCCTTATACTAATGAAAGTCGTTATGAAAATGTTACTTTCATACAAAAGAAAGTGGTCTGTATGAAAATTGTGCCTTCATATACAGGTACAAAGAAATTTGAGTCATGATAGGACTTTTAAAAAGATTCTACATGCAGTTTGTTGCTTTGTGCATGTGTCCATTTTATCAAATTGCATTCATGTTACCGAGATGTTTGAAGTGGCTTTTAATACAGATGTGAAATTATTCACCATTCAAAAATGGACCACACATATTGCTGGAATCTAAATTAGGAAGTAAAAAGGGATACTCGGTTTCAAAGTTAAGGTAACATAACTAAACCATTTCGTTACCATATAGACAAAGAATTCATTTAGACACAAACATACAATCAAATGGGGCTGATGCATTGGCGTATATATATATATATATATATATATATATATATATATATATATATATATATATATTGTAGCATAATTTTTTGGTGATGTGTGCATGGTCGAGATGGTATAGGGGTTGGTGCTTACAGGCAAAGCGATGGGTGCCGTTACCCGCGGATCCGGGTTTGAATCTCCATAGAGTACGAATTAAAATTTTCTATTCTGTTAATGTTATCAAGTATTCTCATGTAGAATCCAGGAATAGCATTTTCCGCTCTGTTGTAATTCTCTCTCTCTCTTTCTCTCTCTCTCTCTCTCTCTCTCTCTCTCTCTCTCTCTCTCTCTCTCTCTCTCTCTCAGTAAACATGAGTGGGATCAATTCAAAAATGGACGACACATGTTGCTGGAATCTAAATTAGGAAGTAAAATGGGATACTCGGTTTCAAAGTTAAGGTAACATAACTAAACCATTTCGTTACCATCTCTCTCTCTCTCTCAGTAAACATGAATGGGATCAATTAAGAGAGAGAGAGAGAGAGAGAGAGAGAGAGAGAGAGAGAGAGAGAGAGAGAGAGAGAGAGAGAGAGAGAGAGAGAGAGAGAGAGAGAGAGAGAGAGATAGAGAGAGAATACATTTGCTAGATACCATGATTATATCTACTACTAATCCCCTGCCTGATCATAAGAGCATCCTACACTTTTACAAAATTTGGATAAATAGTTACTACAGATATCAATGTTTATAAGACCACCCCCAAACTTTAAAAAGTAAATAAATATTAGAAATGAGTGCATGCTACAACTATTTGAAGAGAGAATAGTATGTAAACTATGTTTTGGAGACCATTAAAAGCAGCTTCCAGCAAGTTGATGTTGTACTAGGGTAAAGCGTGCACATTTTACAGAATATTAAAACTATACTCAGTGGGTTGTTGATCATGAAATTAATCTTGCATAGAGAGTCCCACAACAGTTGCATAGATTTTCTTTTTAATCTTATCAACCTTCATTTTATAGTTATGCTATCTGTGGTTCCAGGCAAGTTAAAATTAGCACACTTAAGATCTTTCTTCTCCTTCAAGTGTGAGGTTCTGTCCTGAGTGATATATGTAACATAACTGGTGAATAATTTCACATCTGTATTAAAAGCCACTTCAAAAAGAGAGCAAAGCACCCTAATGCTCGAAGTTCAGACTCTTTCAGATTTTCTTTTGGAAGTAATATAAAGCAGAGATCCCTGGTAATACTTCATCAACTGTTGTTGAATGAGTCCATATGTCAGAGTTTAATGGTGGTTCACATCCCAGTTTGGGGTTTTTATTGTGATGAATGCCCAGACTGGTTTACCATGGACTAATTTATCTGTGGAATTTGGTATTTATCATTCCATGGCATCCCACTTCTGACAGCAGAAAATACCCCTACAGTGGCAGATTTATTAAGGTTGGGGGTTGGGTGGGGTGGGGTGGGGTCAGTAGGGGACTACGCCTTACCATCACCCCAGATGTCAGGTCAGAAAATTTGCCTGTGTGTGAAAATTGCTCTGTGCCCCTTTCTTCTCTCAGGCTTCCAACCCGAGTACAGTACCAGATAACCCAGTATAAACCTGGAAGTCCATCTTATCGTTGATACAGTGTACAGAGAACCCCTCAAGGTGTGCCATACATCTTGTTTTTATCCTTTAATTGATCCCACTTAAGTTTTACTAACTGTGGCACATGAAAGACCAGTTAATGATATGATAATTTACAGTGTTTATTGAGGCCTGAATTAAAAAGTTGTTGGTTTGCCCTTTACTAACTAACCTGATTACCCCCAACTCCCCCCCCCCCCCGCACCCAAATAATTCAAATAATTCTACTGTTGTCTGGCATCTGATTTTGTTCTTGAAACTAGGTACTCATTTTAGTCAACATCTTATCCAATTCATTGAGTACTTTGGATTTATCCATAAATATTTTGTTTGCTAGTACTCAGCCTAAATTGTCAAGCCAGTATAATAGGATGGTAAACAGTAAATCTCATTTGTACCATCTCGGCTATTTCTGCAAGACGAAAATATGTCTCGAGCATTTGAAACTTTGAGGTCAGTCCTATGGATCATACCTCTAATGTACGTCGATAGCACTCTGCAACATCACTGCTAAGTAAACACCTCGATCTGCTATCTGGCAATTTACCATCCAAGGTTGGATATTATCCCTATGCCGACCAGCCCGGCAAACACGTATGTATGTTAAAAGTCTAACAAAATAGTTCCAAATATTTGACCCCATTGCATATTTTGATGTGATGACTTGCTAAAGTCATTCTAATTTATGCCTTGATTATAAGTTAAAATAAGTAAATTTCTTCATAAAATTGTGCTAACATATGTTTTTGCAAAACGTAAAATTGCCCACGCTCATTGGAGCACTTCTGTTGTCAAATCTTCAGTTTCGTAGGTGTGTACTTTATGCACGTTGTCAAGCTCTTCAATTTTAGAGATCAATAAATCTTGCATGTAGTCTGCAATTCCATAATACCTAAACAGTAGCTACCATTTGGACCACTTTGGCTATTTACGAACAAGGTTTAACTTATAAGTTACGAATGAGCAAACTATTTTTTTCATTCGTAACTTCTCGGTTAATCCTGCAGTTATTCCATTTGTTATTCGGAACTACCTCAGCTATTTGTGCGAGACAAAACTATACATCGGATGTCACTCTGCACCATCGCCGCTAGTTTTTGCATGTTGTCAAACTTCTTCAATTTAGGAGGTCGGTAAATCTTGCATGTAGTCCACAATTCCATAATGCCAAAATAGAAGTGATTGGTTTGAAAAACACCTGAACTTATGAAGTTTTGACACTGATGTATGTTGGTGCAGTAATTTATAGAAAAATGATACATTTAGTTCGCCGTAAATTTCTCTGCAACAGGAAAAAACCCCCAATCTATTAGGATCACCTCAGCTATGTCTATGATTATATTGATACAAATATCCAAAGTGGGAAGTCCCGCTTAGGCTAGGCGTTACTGTGGAATAGTGACGCAATAACAATCTAAAAATTCAATAAGAGATACGGGTAGACATTTGTGATCATGTTTTAGGTCATGATATGAATTATGTTGACTATGCCCTTGACAAAAGGACTCCTACCATCAACCTCAAGACAGAAATGTATGCATTTCTACAAGCGTATCGAGCCAATTACGAAGACTTTGTGCGCAAAAATGCATGAATTTGGAAAAGAAAGAATTGTTTTGGATCCAACGGTGTGGCACCTTGCCTGTGGCTTGTGATGATGAAAGTGTGGCTACAAAATTGAGACAATCGGGGCCAAAGCCTCAGCACATGCTAATGGAGCAGGGCCAGGAAATCAGCCCAGTATAAAGACGAGGCAAGGCCCAGGCCCAAGTTTCAATCAGTTTCTAAAAAAATTTCCTCAGTGTGATTTTACTTTGACCTTTGTAAGGACAAAAGTGTCTGATGCAAGCAATGTCCTGAAGAAATAAAATAACATGCAGAGTGACAAAAGTTCCTTAGATTACTGCTATGACAAATTTTGTGGTTAAAATGAAAATATGATAATTTTGAATATTCTAAATGCGATTAATGTTATAGTTTTAGTTAAAGCTTACAAAGTACTTAGATCTGTATTCCACATGCGAGTACATAGGTACAAATATCTGTGTTAGATGACAAGATGCCACATGTGTGTCATTTTAGCTAAAGAGTCTGTGTGCCATTAATGAATTTTGGAGTCTTTACTTGGCAGGAAGTTGGACATTTCAAGTGGAGAAGTAAATAACTAGGACATACAAATCATATGTTCACACCAAGTCCCCATGTGGTCAGGCTATCTGTAGAGTGTACAGATGGTATCGGTCACATATGGAACTCTAGTTAGGAAGCATAGTAACCTCTCCTTTCCTAATCTGAGTTGCCCAATAGGGAACTTTAATTATAGCCAGAGTTGTAATATGTCAATCAACGAATGTCTATATGAAACTTGGAATATAAAGTAAGTTCCAAGTCGTAGGTGATAAGTAGTCCATTTGTTGAGGTGGCAAGTTTGTGAGTTAGTTAGTTATGGAACTCAGTGAGTTAATCAGTTTGTGACTTGATTAGTTATGCAACTGAGTGAGTTACTCAGTTTGGAGTAGAGGTGTAGTGATCAGTTAGAGTGAAGACAATGAATTAAATCTTCATTTGTAATTAAGTGGATATGAAGGAGTTTTAAATACACTACAACATGTTGAAGTAGACATGGTGAAATTCTACTGAATATCATGTGTTTAACTCAGAGAAACTAGATATATAATGAATCCAGTAAATATAATCAAACAGGATAGAGAGTTATAATTTGCTCCAAGTGGGAATTGAACCCATTCTGCAATTCCTACCCCCCCCCCCCCCCTCTCCTCCAAGTCAGCAGGGTCTGTATTTGCCAGAACTAACATGTGGGAAAAGGTTCTGATCTCCATGGGAAGGGAATCAAGGTAGAGTTTGAAATCAAAGGCTTGATTATCCAAGTCCAGTTTTATATTTGCACTATTTTGAACAAAATTTCAAACATTTTAATTAGTAATTTTAATTCCTAAAGTTGATATGAATGCAAGGAAAATAGAAATGCTGCCATCTTTTTCCTTTGCAAATTATATTTTCTGTCGGGATTGTTTCATCTGCACAGAGTTTTGACCCTGATGTTGACTTGATTCTCCCAGTGGTTACATGGTTTCTAGGAAGCATGCATTACATACCATGTGAGATAACTGAGCTAATTGGTAGCATGTGCCCTTTGTACTGACCACATACAGCTTTATTGAATCTCTGGAGAGGACCCCTGTAGACCAACAGATTCCAATATACATCTTCAGTACAAAACACTAATTACCCCATCCCCCACTGACCATAAAGATCAAGTTCTGCAGACCTATTAGTGGCATTCCTCTCACTTTGTTCCACTCATCCAGCAGTGGGTAGACTGGAACAGGTCATTTTTCACTAAAATGTTCTGGCCTTAGGCTTTGAGCTAGATACCATTCCAGCATTCCAAAGTTATTGGACTGGCATAAAAAAGCATTCAGAGGGTTCATTCATAGACTTGGAATTCCTACTCATTTCTAAAATGTGCTGGTTAATACATGTGCATTTTCATGAATTGTTTCAAAAGCAAGAGACAGTTAATAACCAATTTCTCATGTGGCTTATTTGAGGTATTTAATTTTTTTAAAATTTATATTATTTACAAAATAGTAGTAAACAATTGCCGTTCTTGTGTCAGAGAATTAGGATGTAGAAAATTAAATTATAGATATATTTAATGATGTCATCATAAATTTATTGATGGATATTAACATTTCTAATTGTCTTTGAAGAGATTATTGCTTATACTGCATTTATAAAATAGCTAGAGATTGTTATGTTTAGGGCTTTGTTAGATCAGGCATGCAATGTCAGCTGATTTTCTTGTTGTTCATTGTATTTTGACATTAGTTTTGATAGGAGTATATCGATCATTTTTATTATCACCATATGAATGTAAATGATAAAAATTAATATTTGAATCATTGTTTTTGCATAGAGCTAACGATTCTGTTAGTCCAAATCATTGAGATGCTTTGTTCAGATGTATTATACAATTAAAAATTATTGCACTAAGGAGATGATATTAAATAATTTGACACCTGTTTTGAATTAAATAATGCATACATACATTTTTGGAATGATTACTTTTTGATTCTGCTCATTTATTTGTATTGTACAAATATTGTGCCATATGATGGTATTTTAAGTAATTATATAGTATAGAACTTCCATTATTGATTGGTTGATGAATTGATTGGTTTGTGTTTAACAGCACATCAGAACATGCAAGGTTATATTATGCAGAGTTAAGTGCTTTGCCCATGGATACACCACAGACCGACCCAGCCTGGTCTGTCATGATTCAAACAAGTGCCATTTTGTTACTTGCTCAACAACATAGTTCTGCCATTATGCAACTGAAAAGGGACAGATAATATTCATTAATACAGTGTACACATATTATACTCATTATGTACAATGTACACATTATACTCATTACATACATTGTGCACAGATTATACTCATTACATACAATGTACACAGATCATATTCATTACATACAGTGTACACAGATTATATTCATTACATACAGTGGTGTACACAAATTATATTCATTACATACAATGTACACAGATCATATTCATTACATACAGTGTGCACAGATTATATTCATTACATACAGTGTACTCTGATCATACTTATTGCAGATAATGTACATAGATAATACTCATTACATACAATGTACACAGATCATATTCATTACATACATTGTGCACAGATTATACTCATTACATACAATGTACACAGATCATATTCATTACATTGTGCACAGATTATACTCATTACATACAATGTACACAGATCATATTCATTACATACAGTGTACTCTGATAATACTTAATGCAGATAATGTACATAGATAATATTCATTAGCTCATACTTGTACTTATATATTTTAAAATGTAAATTTCTAGAATCAGTATACATACATTTTAAATGGTCTATAGAATCATCAAGAGTGAAATAGGTTCAAAGCTTTCAGTCAGTTGCAAAAATTGCTTAGTTATGATAAATAATGTATAGTTGTAATAGAGAAAGCAATATTTTAGAAAATATAAAATAAATTTTGTTTAAGTGAAAATGTCTTTCTACAAGATAACTGCAAAATAAAATTCCACTAAGGAATTTAATAAGAAGAAAGCTAAAGTGAAATCAGAATCTTGTCTTGTTACTACAAAGAGCCTGAACTACTTAACCCAAGAACCCATGTCAACTTTGATCTTTCAGCCTCATCTCTCAAAAATGACAAATTTGATCAATATAGCAGCCATAATTCCATGTCTAATACATGTTCAATACAGGTCCAATACTCAGTCTGTGTAATACAGTAGCAGCAGGGGATGTTTTCCATGTACACAAAGCATCCATCAGAGACCTGGAATAGTGTGAACTTGATAATTGGGAGGAATTCATTAATCTTTGTCACAAGACATGTGCATTTAAATATGAAATTGCATGCAATTAAAACAAGTGCTTTGTACAAATAAGAATGAAGTTTGCATTATCTGGTTTAAATACTAATAATTCAATTTAAAAAACAAAATAAATGTAGTTAATATCCTTTGACCATCATAGGTTTCCATACAATTTAATGCTCTTTACATTATGTAAACATAATATCCATTAATAATGGATTAATGTGCATAGCTGTTATCCTTGATGGCTGTATACCATATTTGTTGTAATATGTACACATCTCTTAATATGTACACATCTTAATATGTACATGTCTTAATATGTACACATGTCTTAATATGTACA
Source organism: Margaritifera margaritifera (assembly GCA_029931535.1). Taxonomy (NCBI): domain Eukaryota; kingdom Metazoa; phylum Mollusca; class Bivalvia; order Unionida; family Margaritiferidae; genus Margaritifera; species Margaritifera margaritifera. The sequence continues at coordinate 995,404 of JAQPZY010001561.1, forward strand.
CATGTCTTAATATTTACAAACCCCTATTTGGTCAAAACTCACATAAAAATTATCAGTTTCTAGATGCATGTGTCTAGGTCCAAGCATGGCTTCATGGAGGGAAACAGCTGCTGAAATCCACCATAAATATCATGATTTTGAATGAACTACCACTATCCATGCCTTTTGTCTCAAAAGTTTTAACTTCGTGAGTTAAATCAACCTCAAGAACAAATCTTTTATGTGTTTCATTGAGTACAACCACAGTTTTACTCCAGACGTTTTCATTTTGCATAGGATTCAAAATTTAAAGAAAAGGTATTCTCCTGAAAAGAAAAGGTATTTCCACTGGTAATCCTTGTTTGAAAAATAAGTAATGTGCATATCTTAGGGAAGGTTTCAAGAACCTACAAATTTACTTTAGTTTGATATCTGGATGATGGGAGTTGATCTGAGTTCACGAGTTCACAGCTAGACCTTACTTGTGATGTTCATGTCATACAAGATTGTTAGTTCTACATGACTATTGTCACTTCCTGAATTTCAGAAGTATATTATTTTAAAAAATGAGCCAATATTTTTTATTTTAATAGTTTCATAAATCAGTGTTGAAACCTGTATTGGTATATTTATGGTTTGGGATCTGTTCTCACCTGTTCATAAAATATTGCTATTATTGCAGACATAGTTGTCTGCAACACATCTGTATTCCTTGCGCCTCTAGAAGTGCATTCAGTTGAAGGGGTCTTTCAGTGATCTTTACAGCATATTTCCAGTTCAAATCCAGTGTGACAAATTGTAAATCCATGTTGAATCACAATACCCTACCACCTGTTTTTATTTTTAGAATTACTGAGCTTCATCAGCAGATAATTGACTGTTTCATAAATACAGAATGACCAATCAGATGTGACTTTAGCTCATTTGAAATATTTGGGTTGTTTTGGTCATGTGACTCGAGCATCAGTGGATTTGTCATGTGACTGCCACATGATGAATATCTTGACTATTATCATGGTTGAGCAACTTGCCAGATTACAAAACAGATGATTAATTGACAGTGTTTTGAACAGTTTGGGTTTCAGTATAAAATTGGTCTTTTCACCAATGTGTCAAATTATAAAATGGGCCAAAAAGATGTTATTATTGTATGCTTTAATTATGGTGGTATAGCTGAAAACTTTAAATTGCAAGCATCTAAACATTCCTTCTGAATAATTATCATGCACTTCTTCCACTGAACAGTAGTTGTTAGTACCAAAGTTTCACAAGTCTCCCTCTCCATCATCCAGTATTGTACAAAGGGGAACATGGGGCTATTTTCAAGATGTACATTGCACTTTGTCAACATGGCAACCAATGTTATGCTAAAAGATTGGAACATGAAACTTGCAACAATTATTCCTGATATGTCACTCATGAATTCTACACTCTGAAAACAGATGGAACAGATCAGGGTCACAGGCTTCAAAGGTCAAAGTGTCAAGGTTTGCTAATTCTTACACCAATATATGGAAGCCAGTGAAGCTGTTTTTCCTTTTAGTTCCCCATAAGTCGGTACATTTCATACGCAACACTTTCACAAGGCATGTTGCATAAGGAAAGGCAACACGGGCATAATTAACTTTTTTTCATTCACAACATCAATATTAATGTGCCATGTTATTCAGCAAATCATATACGATCATATGAAAAAGAGAAAGGGAATTCCATGAATGTAAAAATATTAGTCTTAGAGGGTTAACATTTTTGCATTGGTTTCATAATTTAAAGGCAAGTTATTCCCCGGGTAATCCTTGTTTTAAAAAAAGAAATGGTTTGAAAAATTCCACTTGACTGTTAATATTTGTGAGTGGTGGCTGAGGATGGGCAAGTCACCTTTTTCAAGATGCTTGTCTGACAAATGTCATTTTATGTAGATCAATATTATATACAGTGTAAGGTGAGTAAAATTGATGGAGCATAAGTAAAAGTTCCAAGTTTAACAGTTTTCTTTTATTTTTATATCTGAATGATGGGGTTGATTTGGGTTTGAGAGTACATATCTGAATGATGGGGTTGATTTGGGTATGAGAGTACACAGCTAGGCCTTACTTCTGATGTGTATTGCAGAAATGATTACTAGTTCTGCATGGCTAATTTAACTTTCTAAACTTCTGAGTTCAGTTATCTTTAAAAAAAAATCCAAGCAGATAATGTATATTATTATTCTTTAATTGTCAAATTTCTGTATTTCAAGGACAAGCAATGATAGTGTGCTTTGTACTATTTTTTGTACGTTTCTGCAGCACACAGAAGCAGTCATTTTCATCAGCTGTTTGCTTCAGACAGCACATGGTTTTATTAATAGTAATCAAAAATATAAATGTCAATCCAGGTAGATGAATATGTATGTATCCAGGTAGATGAATATGTATGTATCCAGGTAGATGAATATGTATGTATCCAGGTAGATGAATATGTATGTATCCAGGTAGATGAATATGTATGTATCCAGGTAGACGAATATGTATGTATCCAGGTAGATGAATATGTATGTAACCAGGTAGATGAATATGTATGTATCCAGGTAGATGAATATGTATGTATCCAGGTAGACGAATATGTATGTATCCAGGTAGATGAATATGTATGTATCCAGGTAGATGAATATGTATGTAACCATGTAGATGAATATGTATGTATCCAGGTAGATGAATATGTATGTATCCAGGTAGATGAATATGTATGTAACCAGGTAGATGAATATGTATGTATCCAGGTAGATGAATATGTATGTATCCAGGTAGACGAATATGTATGTATCCAGGTAGATGAATATGTATGTATCCAGGTAGATGAATATGTATGTAACCATGTAGATGAATATGTACGTATCCAGGTAGATGAATATGTATGTATCCAGGTAGATGAATATGTACGTATCCAGGTAGATGAATATGTATGTATCCAGGTAGATGAATATGTATGTATCCAGGTAGATGAATATGTATGTATCCAGGTAGATGAATATGTATGTATCCAGGTAGATGAATATGTATGTATCCAGGTAGACGAATATGTATGTATCCAGGTAGATGAATATGTATGTAACCAGGTAGATGAATATGTATGTATCCAGGTAGATGAATATGTATGTATCCAGGTAGACGAATATGTATGTATCCAGGTAGATGAATATGTATGTATCCAGGTAGATGAATATGTATGTAACCATGTAGATGAATATGTATGTATCCAGGTAGATGAATATGTATGTATCCAGGTAGATGAATATGTATGTAACCAGGTAGATGAATATGTATGTATCCAGGTAGATGAATATGTATGTATCCAGGTAGACGAATATGTATGTATCCAGGTAGATGAATATGTATGTATCCAGGTAGATGAATATGTATGTAACCATGTAGATGAATATGTACGTATCCAGGTAGATGAATATGTATGTATCCAGGTAGATGAATATGTATGTATCCAGGTAGATGAATATGTATGTATCCAGGTAGATGAATATGTATGTATCCAGGTAGATGAATATGTATGTATCCAGGTAGATGAATATGTATGTATCCGGGTTCATACGGTTTTTACAAGTTTTTAAAAACTTGTAAAAATTGAAGGATCCTTTTTAAGTCCTTAAAAGTTTGTTAAAAACGGCATAGGTTTGTAAAAGTTTGGAAATTGTGGGAATCTGATTGCAGTAAAGTTGTTACATATTATATTTGTCCAACTTGTATTGAGTAAAAATATTTGACATGCAATCAACACACTAGGCTGACTAGTGATCAGTGCAGATAACAAAACTTGAACGGAAGTGTTCAGGAGTTGTTTCCCTTTCATCCATATTTGCCGCCTAATAGGTTTACACTGTTGTTACTGACTGTGTAACACTATGCCGGGTGCTTGTCTTTTTAATGATACAAAATTACATGGCTGTCCAATCTTGAGTACAGTAAATGGTTCAAGAAAGATTTAAACAACAAGCGAAAGGCATTTTATGTAAAAAGAGTCTCGATATTTCATCCATGGGAGAAGCTGCATTGGTCACTCATGCAAACGTTAAGTCCATTATGATCTACCGTACAGACAGGCTAATTACCAGAATAAATGCAAATACCGGAACAAAATAATTACCCGGAAAAAGGATTACATTATCGGAAAAAGGATTACATTATCGGAAATACTCACAATTGCATTGTTTTCTGGCACATATATTAATTATAATTTATCTTGACATAGTTTTGCGTGATGTTGCTGTATCTTCATCATGATTGTCATTTGTATCATTGTATGAAGGGTATTAAACAGGAAACAACTGCAATTATGACAGCTTAACTCCCCTTATTTAAAGTTTTATAACTATTCAACATGTTTACCATTTAATACTTTTACGATGGAATCCATTGAAAATTAATAGAAATAACAGTAAACAAGCAAGTTAAAATGCAAGTAGAATCTGATTTGCTGATAAGATGTGTTTTGGAGTGTTTGTGTGAAGTGTGATTGTGTTTGGTATATAAAGATCTATAGATATTCATAATGATAATTTGTTTTTTTTAAATCTGAAGCTGCTGTATTGTACATGTTAAACTTTCTGTTCACTACTGCCAATATCTTCTATAATTCTTTGAAGTTTATCGCATTAAAAATGCAATATAAAGTCAAGTGTCATATATCTAAAGAAAATGAAGACTCTTCTCTTTAAAATGAGATAAAGATCTTAACTTTATTCATGGATCACGCTGTTTCCAAAGGCCATATTTTGTGTTTGCCTAATGCAGTTTGTGTTGATTTAATGATAGAAAATACTAGGAATATTACATTTTTATTGTTGTATGTGTGCTTGTTTTGGTTGTTAGTTTCTTCTCAGTTTGAAAATTACCATAATTCCTGTACCATGCTCATCAGGTTTAAGAAATAAAGCATGCAAAAGGTTTTAAAAAGCTTGTTAATAGTTTTTAAAGATTTTTAAAAAGTGTTTAAATTTATTGGTGAAAACCCTGTGTATGTATATATGTATGTATGTATGTATGTATGTATGTATGTATGTATGTATGTATGTATGTATGTATGTATGTATGTATGTATGTATGTATGTATGTATGTATGTATGTATGTGTGTGTGTGTGTATGTATGTATGTATGTATGTATGTATGTATGTATGTATGTACATACATACATACTTACATATGTATGTATGTATGTATGCAGTAGCGTTTTATGGCACCTCAGCACGATAGTGGCTGTGTTGTGACAAGTAAAAGTAAAGTTTGAAAAATGTAAAAATGAGTTGCAGAAAAATTAAGGACAATAAACGCTTCCAGATTAATGTGAGCATGAAGTACAGCAAGATAAAATATAAAACATAAAGATGTTAAAATTCTGTAAAATACGAATACAAGAAAAGAAAAAGGTAACACATATAAAATCCTTAAAACATATGGTTCCAAGGAGATGAAATACATGTAAGTGTATATTTACTTTCTCTACATTGTGAGAGTTGTAGAGCAAACAACTTTGCCTTGTGCCTTCCTCACTTGAAAAGCATAAAACCTATGTCCTGTACATGTCTTTAGATTATTAGTTCCATAGCAGGTCAACCCAGTCATCTTCATCAACAGATTTTCACTTTAAGTCAGTGAATCAATCAATCAATCAATTGAGAGATCGAGATCGAGAGATCTGTGAATTGTTTAATTCTTGAGATTAAATAGGTCGTTGCCTGCCTTAAATAATGCTGTATAATGAAGCATAGTTCATTTTGTATTTAGAGTGTCTTTACGGTGCAATACAGATTATCATGTGCTCTCAATTTTATTTAATCTCTGTCAAGTATGTAAGAAATCCTGATATTACTACAGACCTTGGAAAAATGTGGTTTCACTTTGCTCCCAACATCCCTTCTAAATCTTCAGATATATCCTGCAACAGGTCTTAAACCCATGTCACAGTTGATACTTTGTAGGTAAATTCATCCTACATAGTGCATATGATGAGTTAAAAACTAATGTATAGGTGGTGTAGGGGTTAAAATCATTTGCTTTACATCTTTATCTAGTGCCCATTAAATGAACTATGAGGCCTTTCTTTGAAATGTGCTCTTTATCTAGTGCCCATTAAATGGATTGTGAGGCCTTTCTTTGAAATGTGCTTTACATCTTTATCTAATGTCCCATGAAATTGATTGTGATGCCTTTCTTTGAAATGTACTTTACATCTTTAGCTAGTGTCCCATGAAATGAATTGTGATGCCTTTCTTTGAAATGTACTTTAGATCTTTAGCTAGTGTCCCATGAAATGGATTGTGAGGCCATTCTTTGAAATGTGCTTTACATCTTTATCTAGTGTCCCATGAAATTGATTGTGATGCCTTTCTTTGAAATGTACTTTACATCTTTAGCTTGTGTCCCATGAAATGGATTGTGAGGCCATTCTTTGAAATGTGCTTTACATCTTTATCTAGTGTCCCATGAAATTGATTGTAAGGCCATTCTTTGAAATGTGCTTTACATCTTTATCTAGTGTCCCATGAAATTGATTGTGAGGCCTTTCTTTGAAATGTGCTTTACATCTTTATCTAGTGTCCCATGAAATGGATTGTGATGCCTTTCTTTGCAATCCACACTATCTTCTGTCATACTAAAATGAAATTACTTCTTTGCTTTTTTGGCTCACCTGGCTGTAGGGTCAAGTGAACTTATGGTACGGCTCTGCATCCATTGTGTGTCACGTGTCATCTGTCATGCAGCCATCCATCAAAGTTGCTTGTTACCACTCTGGATTCCTTATTTCTGATCTGATTTTACTCAAACTTGGAATATGGGTTTATATCATAAAGATCTCAAGACGAGTTTGATGATGAGTGAGGTCGTCACAGAAAATAACAAGTTGATCTTGCATCAGTTTGGCTGAACTTGTTAACAGTCTGGAGTCTGTATTCCTCGTCCAATTTTGGTCAGACTTGGAATGTATATTTATATCTTTAAAATCTCATATGAGTTCAGTAATGAGCTTTTGTTTTGTGGGTTTTATGTCATTTTTCAGCACATGATAGACTATACATGGCGGCCAGTATATTTGGTGGGGGAAGAACCTGGGAAGACCCCGAGAAGAACCACTGACCCTGGGAAGCTACTGGCGAGCTTTCTCACATACCCATGTTAGCTGAGTCAAGACTCAAACCCATGCAGGCAGGGTGAGATGTCAGTGATCTGTAAAGGCGAGTGCCTTAGACCACTTGGCCACCTGGGGCCCCAGTTCAGTAATGAGTGAGGTACACACGTACCATCTAAATAATCTTGCATCTGATTGGCTGAGCTTGTTACCACCCTGGAAACCATATTTCTGGTCTGATTTTGATCAGACTTGAAGTTTGGGCTTAAATCGTCTTAGGTACATTCAATAATGAGCGAGATCCATACTATTATTGTGGTAATCTTGCATCTGTTTAGCTGAGCTTCTTACCACTCTGGAAGCCATATTTATGATCCTATTTTGATCATACATGGAATATGGGTTTATATCTTTAGGATCTTGGATGAATTTGATAATAAGCAATATCCACGCATAATGATGGGGTGGTCTTGCATGTGATTGGGTGAGCTTGTTATCACTCGGGAAGCCATATGTATTATCTGATTTTGATCAAGCATAAAATAAATATGCTTATACGATGAAGGTCTTGCATGAGTTTGATAATGTGTCAGGTCCATGTGTAACAATAAGGTGATCTTGCATGTGATTGGCTGCACTTGTTACAACTCTAGAGACTTTAATTCTGAACCAGTTTTGATCAAACTTGGTAAAAAGGCTTAAAGCATTAAGATGTTGGATGAGTGTAATTATGAGCAAGAGCCATGCATACCAGTGAGGTGATGTTGGATGAGTGTAATTATGAGCAAGAGCCATGCATACCAGTGAGGTGATGTTGCATCAGATTGGCTGAGCTTGTCAGCATTTTAGTGACATTATTTCTGATCATAAATGGGTTTATATCATCAAGATCAATGACATTGATTATGAGGAAGAGACTATGCATATTAATTATGCCTTTATCTTTAGAAAGAATTTGTATCATGATATATATATAGTAACATAGGTAAAATCAGCATGCTATAAACTTTTAGAGATAGTTTAAAAAGGTTGTGTTCTTATAATAGTACATAAGCCTGCTTAGTGAAATAGTCACCTGTTATGTTATGTAAGCCAGGTGAACAATATAAAGCCTACTTGGGCCTCTTACTTTTTGTATTATTTTGGTCATATTTATATTGCTGTGAATGATATGGAATATTTGTCTATAAATTCATCATCATGTCAGCTTATGTGCCCTATTATCGTTCTAGTAGTCCTCATTGATACAGGGGTTGTCACAAAGTGTGACTGATGTGGAATCAAGAAAACACTTCAAGTAATGAGCCCAATAATGTCAAAGATGAGAGGATGGAGTGTTTGAGAAATTGGCCCATCATCAGAATAGCATGCATAGACCAAAATGTAGTTCTGTTGCAGCTGACATCCTTTGATTCAGAATCCATGAACTGAATAATTATTACATGTAGTTATTTATGTCTATATATCTATATATCCATTTTTGGCCATTCAGTTCAATTCTTTGTTTGACAATTTGATGATGTTATATGATTTTTTGGTTTGTCTGATGTTGGAATTAAAGGTCAGATGCACCCACATAGCTTTAGTTAAGCAGCATACTGAGTAAACAAAGTGGCTGAAATTGCATTAAGACTTTTTAAAATCCATTTCATATAATGCAAATCAATTTCATTTTAAGCATTTAATCCAAAGTTATCAGCTTATTTTGCTCCTGCTGTAAGCACAGTCCATGTTTTATCATGGCACATTTGATCAAATAAACTTGTTATCAATAAACTTGTTATCAGGACAAGTTCTGGATGTTATGTGCATGTTTAATGATAGCATTTGACCATTTTGAGCTATGAGAACACTCCCTCTAAATAGAGCCATATAATCAAACACACCCTGAAAATTTGTCTTGGTCGCTGAATCATTTGACACATTCTAAAATAATAATTAGCATCTTGAAAGAGATTCACACTGGTATGGTACATTTGATAGAGAGACTCACTGGTATGGTACATTTGATAGAGACTCACTGGTATGGTACATTTGATATAGACTCATTGATATGGTACATTTGATATAGACTCATTGGTATGGTACATTTGATAGAGACTCACTGGTATGGTACATTTGATATAGACTCACTGGTATGGTACATTTGATATAGACTCATTGATATGGTACATTTGATATAGACTCTCACTGGTATGGTACATTTGATAGAGACTCATTGGTATGGTACATTTGATAGAGACTCATTGGTATGGTACATTTGATAGAGACTCATTGGTATGGTATATTTGATAGAGACTCATTGATATGGTACATTTGATAGAGACTCATTGGTATGGTACATTTGATAGAGACTCACTGGTATGGTACATTTGATAGAGCTCAGACTCCTATGGTACATTTTGATGGAGACTCACTGGTATGGTACATTTGTAAGGTCTGTGTTAAATCGGGAATCTTGTAGTTTGCAGTGTTCACAAAATATATCATGAAATGTTTTTAAAACAATCAACCTCAAAACACAATTTGTTCCAAACAAGTGAGTAAATTGTCTAATTTATTAAATTCTTATCTAGAGCTCAGCACCTATATTATTTCTTATGTTGTTTTCATTGAAAGAATTTTCATGAATCTAGATAACTCTATATATAAGAAGGTGGTGACGAGCAAATGCTAAATGCCACTTTATGGCTACTCTTGCCAAAGTTGATCAGCTAACTAGTTTCTGAAGCCATTTAAAGTACTGGCTTTGAAACATAGTGATTTATGTATGTAGAAATTGTACTTAATCTGTGATCAAACTGTTCAATAAAGAAGACTTTTGGAAAATTTATGGTCAGCATCAAATCCCCTGCAGCAGTTATAGATTATAAGATCAGCTTTTTAATGGACTTCTTGTAGGACTACCAAGGATATATGTAAAGCTGTTATTTTGATGTCTCTCGTTTGGGGGGATTCCGACTGAGTGCTTATGTTAAACAGCAGCCAAACTATAACTGTAAGCTCAAATTTATCAGCTTTAAATGATGACAAACATTTTTTCTTGTGGTTCTCAAAGGCAGATAATGGAAACCTGTTTCAATGAGAAAAATTTCAAAATCCTGCAGACCTTAACATTTTTAGAAATTTACTTCCAATATTTTGTTTCCATTTGGTCTAACATATTGCAGAATTATAGGTCCATGCCCCATTTCCAATTACTCGGGCAAAACCCTGGATTGAGGGGAATCAATTTGCTTTGGTTGGTGTTTTATGACACAGCAACACTTGTAGGTTATTGAGTGCTGATGGAATTGGAGTAAGGTGCCTTTTCCCAAGGACACACCATGACAACCAACCTGGGCTGATCTGATAATGGCACCCTTTCAGCCATGAGTCCAGCACACTTTACCATTGAGCCTCCTGGACAATCAAAGTTTCTTCTTTAAGAAAAACGACAATTTCTAATGCACATTTAAAGATTGTTTTATACACATGGTAGTTAAAGTTCCTTGTCTCCTAATTTCTCCATTTGATTCTTGCATGAAGAAATTCTCAGAATTTCTCATTTTCTGATTTTCAAGCTTTTATTTTACTCAAGACCTTTGTAATGGAGAATGTAAATGGCAACAAATATAACAAATATAACAAATATAACAAATGGCAATTGAAACAATGAACAAAGAATGCACAAAATTTGTGTTATTATTTATATACAAGGGGTTCAAATTAAATTCAGATAATGTGTACAGTACTCCCTCATGTATGTGGGAGCCATAGATTTATATCATGTTATAGAGATACTGCCTTATAAAGGGGTACATGATATATAATTTTACTACCACTGAATGAAATGGGATTCATGATCATACTTGCCTTATGAGAGTAACTGTGTTATTTTGCAAGTTTTTGAGCATTGGGTCTGTGTATAGAATCAGAGATAATTAAGCTTCACAACAAAAGAACTTAATTTCATTCCTTAACCAAATATATCTTTGATATCCCATGAAAGGGAAGAGTTTCTTTTGATATCCTTTTTAGTCATATCTGTTTATCCAACTGTTTGATTAAACTGATAACACTTATTTGATTAGACTGATACACTTAATCAGAAATTATTTTGAGTTAGAAGAATGAAATTGGATCATTGAGTAGACTGTATTATTCTATATGTTTAAGAGGTCAAATTTTACACTGTAAAATATCTGTGTTGTCATAACTGGCTGTTATTGATTACATGGAAGGTCCTGAATCAAGTGTGAAATCCATTGATGTAGCCAAAAAATGATGGATGTGATTTCTTGAAGAATTATTGTAAATAGTAATTGGACCCCTGCATATATATGCATGGAAATCTTGAAATGGGCAATTATACAAATAATAATCTCTTCATCTTAAGCTTGAAATTTTTTGCTTTGGAAAAGAAAATTCAGGAAAATTCTTTAATAAGGAATGCAAAATATTTAAAGATTCCAATCATACTTGCTGTTTACCATAAAATCTTGCAAAAAGAGAGGTACAATTTGATTCTTTCGTTTTTTAGCGGGAAATTCTGTTGAAAGACTTGGAGAGGGAGAGGATGCTGCGTATGAATGCTGAGCAGCGACTGCGTGAGATGGCAGCAGAAAGTGAATCCTGTCATTCACGTCTTGAGGCTCTCCAGGTAGAATTCAGAAAGTAAGTGTCTCACCTTGACTTTGCTGAAATAAATTGTAATTATATTATATCCTTTCAGACATTATGCTATTATTCCAGCATCCAATTTTCTTACACTTCAGATGCTTGTAATGGTCACAGTCCTCAGACATGTGTACAAGTACATCCAACCAAGTTCTGTTTCTTTTCTTTCCAGAAAATTTTGATCACATCATAAGAGACTTTCATCACTGCAACTAATTTATTCCATCGTTCAACTTCAATCCAACCTGCTATAATGATAAACCTTCCATTCAATGGTCCTGTAGCTTCCATACCACATAATTTTATATATATATATTCGTCAACAGCAAAAAGTTTTCAATTTCAGTGGTTGGCTGTCGAAGATGGTATTATAAACTAGAAAGTGCTTAAGCATCAGGGCTCTAAAATAGGACTTGACCCAATATGCAGAATCTGGCCTCTGCCCAGCATTCATAACCCAAGATACACATGCAGATCTGGCCAAGCATTCATAACCCAAGATACACATGTAGATCTGGTCCTGCAGTTTTGATCTAAGATACACATGTAGGCCCTGGCACAGCATTTTTGACCCAAGATGCAGAATCTGGCCCTGGCCCAGCATTCTTGACCCAAGATACACATGGAGATCTGGCCAAGCATTCATAACCCAAGATACACATGTAGATCTGGCCAAGCATTCATAACCCAAGATACACATGTAGATCTGGCCAAGCATTCATAACCCAAGATACACATGCAGATCTGGCCAAGCATTCATAACCCAAGATACACGTGTGAGATCTGGTCCTGCATTTTTGACCTAGGATACACATGTAGGTCCTGGCCCAGTGAGACCAGAATGCTAACTACTGAACCAGCATGGCACCTGCCTTCATTAGTCTCCTCCTATAACATGCAGGAGAGTGCATTGGGCCTATTATGCATTCCTCAGCTGACAGGAGAGTGCATTGGGCCTATTATGCATTCCTGAACCTACAGGAGAGTGCATTGGGCCTATTATGCATTCCTGAACCTACAGGAGAGTGCATTGGGCCTATTATGCATTCCTGAACCTACAGGAGAGTGCATTGGGCCTATTATGCATTCCTGAACCTACAGGAGAGTGCATTGGGCCTATTATGAATTCCTGAACCTACAGGAGAGTGCATTGGGCCTATTATGCATTCCTGAACCTACAGGAGAGTGCATTGGGCCTATTATGCATTCCTCAGCTGACAGGAGAGTGCATTGGGCCTATTATGAATTCCTGAACCTACAGGAGAGTGCATTGGGCCTATTATGCATTCCTGAACCTACAGGAGAGTGCATTGGGCCTATTATGCATTCCTGAACCTACAGGAGAGTGCATTGGGCCTATTATGCATTCCTGAACCTACAGGAGAGTGCATTGGGCCTATTATGAATTCCTGAACCGACAGGGTAGCCAGTTTAAATACAGTATGGTGAACCTGTAATCATTTATGGCATAACGTAAAGTGTTACAAATTAATATGGGGTCTTATTACAGTTTTAAATACAATTCCTATTAGATATTTAACTTTTATTTACAATTATCCACAAATCAGCTAAGTGGTTAGAAAGTGGAATACAGCCCATAATGATGTCATAGGTTTTTATGAATGGATTTCAGAAAGTGAAACTATTTTATTATTCTGTAAAGAATCATGAATCCTAAAATTTTAATCAGTGCAAGACAATATCATATTTCTTGTGTAATTGGTTTTACTCTTTGGTCAGTTTTTACAAGTTTGGAGCTCTTAATAAGGCCATTACAAATTCATGTATTCCTTTAGAGTGCCATAGAAACCAGCAATAACATTTTGCTTTAACACTTAATGTAGAGAAATTGAATACATTTGTAATTTTTAAACTTTAGGTTTGAAAGATATTTTGTATTTCTGCTAATGTCATGAAACTGGAATTGAATTAGTTGAAAAATTGTTTATGATTTACTTTTTAGAGTGATTATGTGCCTACAACAGGTGAATTTACATGACTTTGTTTAATAGTGTCATGAGAGTAATGATAAGAAGAACAGACATTTGGAAAATTATTTAGATTGGTAAGATCTCTCAGATGCATGTGGGGAGAGAAATAACTTGCAAGCAAGAACACTAGAGCAAAACAAAGTACAATCTGGACAAGAGATTACATTGTCAATAAGGGAGGCTGGCTTTAAAAAAGTCAAGGAAGCACTGTAGCTGGCAAGCAGTCCCATGCAGTGCCATAGAGACAACTTTCTTATGCCAAAGATGAAAAATAAGGGTCAGAGACACAGTGGCTCAGCCTAAAATGAACAGGGGTTATTTAATGGTGGTCTTTTTCTACTATTTCTTGTTACTATTACTTTATTATATTCTTTTCTTATGTGTGTAACAATATTATAGCAATCTTGTTTTTTTCAATGCTGAAAATCATAACATTTTATGACCATGAAATTTTTAAAAAATAAATTATTTCATATTCATAACTTTCCCAAAATACAGCACTCTCTCACTATAAGGCCCTTCATTATAGCACAGTACCTGGTCCTGTTATAAGGCAACTATGTTCATGGATCCCCTTTTATTAAGTGGTAGTACAATTACATGGCACTTCATTATTAGCTGGTTTCATGACAAGTCAGTATACTGTATATCTCATGGACAGTGTTATAATGCGGGAGTACTGTATAATGCTAGCTTACATTTTGAGATTTAATTTCAGTGGTCAGATTTGATAGTCAGCCTGGTTCTGATACCTTTAAAAATATGTAATTCACTGTATGCCATCACCACAAACCATGGGCACAAATCTTTTGCTCAACTTTTCACTCATAACTGCCTGCAATAAGATTTCTTAATTTTTAATGAATATGTATATACCTGCTTAGCCAATCATTGTGAGCCCAAGTAAAATTTTATTGGTAGGTTGACGCAACATGGCATTTCATGCTGATTAAGTGAACCAATCAGATTTTCTCTTCAAACACAGTCACATGTCTGTTGATAGTATAAGAGCTTATTTCATTGGCTCATTAATGACATATTATTGTTCATGCATATTCATGAGAAACAAGAAAATATTATCACGGGCAGCCATGGGTGAAAACATAGTGTAACAATTTTTGCCCGTGGCTGGCAATGATGAATGGATGTATATTTGACAATAACATGTATTTCAATTAATGCATTTCCAGTGTTATGTCAAATGATTTCCAGTGTCGTGTCAAATGATTTCCACTGCTTTGATTAACTTTTAAAAGGCTATAGGTTACAAATCATGTGGTACTGACCTTTTGTGTATTATTACAGGAATCAAAATATACATTGTCTGGTAGCTCGGGGCAACTAAAAATTAAAGCTAGGCAACAAAGTTGCTCAGGAGTCAGTCAGACAAGCATCTTTTTTGATGGCATTGGCTTGAAATAAGGAAGGTTGCCATGATGCAAATTCAATTAAGATGTCTGCCTATATGAAATGGCAACAAAAAATAGTTATTATGGCTTTGATTTTCACATAATCTGCAAGAAATCTCCAAATTTTAAAATTTGAGTTATCATTGTTTTTTTTACATTAGAGAATATTTAATGAGATAACCTGTTAATTGTTCTGGGCAACTTGATTTTTCAGTCAAGTTGTGTGCTGAGTAACCATACATTTTGAAATTTGTCTGCCATTGTATTACTTTATGTAAATGGCTGTTGCTTATGGAATTTGATGTAAAGAACCAAGAAGTAAACCAGTAATCAAGCAGCTGCCAATATCATCTGTATATTCCTCCATGAAAGATTCTCATGCTTTGGTTATACAATATCTGTACATTTGTCATTTAGAATTTTAGATGGGACATTAAATACTAAATGTTTATTTCTGTGTAATCAAATTAAATCTGATAAGTGTACCACATTGGTGTGCTTTCTCTCCAGTCTGTATATGATATATGATAAGTGTACCACATTGCTGTGCTTTCTCTCCATTCTCTATATGAACATGTATTTGTGATATGTGATAAGTATATCTCTACCACTGTAAAAGATAATTGAATAGTACAACCCCCTATCCATTAGTAACATGGTAGAAACATCTCATCTGTGAAATGTTTTTCCCACAGGTTCAACTTAATTTATCAATGCATTTATCACCGCAGATGTTTTTTATGGTATGAAATTTCTTCATGTAACTTTTAAAAACTAGTGATTATATCTGTAGCATTACTTTGTGTGATTTTATACAGTGATGGCTGTAATGGAATACCAGAGTGAGAGTTAAATGGCATGTAAATGATTTAGCATCAATCTGATAGAGGAAGCTGGATGTATTAAATCATATTCCATATAAATTGAGCAATAGAGCATTAAATGAACAGCAAGAAATAAACAGCAAATGGACTGTAGAAATGGGAAGCTGTATATATCAGTATGAGTGTACATCAAATTTGGATTTGTTTTTTTATAAGTTCAGCATTTAATGATAAATCAAGAACAAGGAGACAAGTAATATTTTTGTATAGATGTTTATATTTATAGTCCAGCACAGCTTGTTTAATTGAAGTGGTTGAAAATGTAGCTTAGTGTGATAGTAATTCATATAATACAGGGGAGATTGATGTAATGTTTGATAATTCACTGTACCTACGATACCAGAAGTATGTTGAAGATGCAGTATGCTGAAGAAGAAGTATATGCAGAATAAATATGTAGAAGAAGTATGCAGAAGAAGTATGCAGAAGAATTATGCATGAGAAGTATGAAGGATAAGTTTGCAGAAGAAATATGCAGGAGAAGTATGCAAGAGAAGAAGTATGCAAGAGAAGTATGCAGTATAAGAAGTATGCAGAAGAAGTGTGCAGGAGAAGAAGTATGCAGAAGAAGAAGAAGACTTAGTATGGTCTATTTGTGTACACATCGTATCTTCACAAAATATCATTGAACTTGAATTTATACAAATATACTTGCACATAGCCATTAATCCTGAATTTTTAAAAATATACTTGCACATGGCCATTAATCCTGAATTTTTAAAAATATACTTGCACATGGCCATTAATCCTGAATTTATACAAATATGCTTGCACATAGTCGTTAATCCTGATAATTATTACATCATGATCATCAAATGTAAATGTAAGTCACTATTTTCTGCTATCACAGCTTTTAATATTGATTATTTTCAGGTTTGTTTCATGTCTCATACATTAATGTGTCATTGTTCATACAAAAGAAAAAGAAATCATTTGCAATTGCTCCGCGAAGAAATATAAGAATATAGGTCACTGTAGCCATGATGTTATGTTTGAAAGACACTATAATGTTGTTTCAGAGACACTATAATGTTATGTTTCAATGACAATTGTGTTTCAAAGACATTATAATGTTATGTTTCAATGACAATTGTGTTTCAAAGACATTATAATGTTATGTTTCAATGACAATTGTGTTTCAAAGACATTATAATGTTAAGTTTCAATGACAATTGTGTTTCAAAGACATTATAATGTTATGTTTCAAGGACACTATAATGTTATGTTTCAAGGAAAATTATGTTTCAAGGACATTATAATGTTGTGTTTCAAGTGCAATATAATTTTTGCTTGTTTACACACATGTGAGTTTTGCTATTTTTCTCTCTCTCCAAACAGTCTTCGTTTAATTTTGCTGCTAATATTGAGTAAGATTAGTGACACTCTTCAATTACTTAGTTAATTGAAGTCAGACATATTTTGTTGAAGTTTTGTAAAGTGTATTATTATGAAAGCTGTATCTATCATCACTTCCACTGCTGGTATCACTAGAGACAGATAAGCAACAATTAATGACTTAATGATGGTTGATTACTTGTAATTGCAGAGAACAGGAACAATTTTCAGTACACAATGGTGTAATTATGTCAGCTATTTCACCCTGTGTAGTAGTTTTCAATAGTCTGCTTTCAATACAGCAATGTCATTAGTTCTGAATGCATTTAAATCATTTGTACTTGATTGCTAGATGGGCACTTAAACACTGAAGTGAATGACATTATGAATCCAATGCCATGCAAGTTACCTGATGCTACCTGAGTCCCCTAGATGTGCTTTATTGATTAACTGTAGACCTAATATAGCTTCCTGAGTGTTCATACCTGGCACTAAAGAATGTCTTTATTGCACTTGAAATGGACCAATAGGTCTTGATTGTTCAAAGAACACCTGGGTAAAAGCACATTAAGTAATGTCTGCTGCTTGGAAAACATTGACAATGTCATCAATATTGTGCTGTATTTAGGAAACTGGTACATTCAAAAGAGAAAGTGATTTACTTGATATTGGTAGATCAGCTTTAATTAACAGATCATTTTTAACAAGTTGCTAATTAAGACATCAGGTCACTGTGTTTATATTTTTTTCCAGGACCCTATGCAGCTTGTACCTCTATGTAGATCTCATTAAATAAAATGACAATATTCCTAACAGTTGGAAGGTAATAATTCAATTATTTGAAATATGTTCGATAATTAAACCCAAATTCCATACCTTTAGGCAAACACTATAGAATCCATTTCATCTCAAAGTGATAAGCTTTTGATAAGGGGATCAATGGTTTAGTTTAATATGGCAAACCTTTTCTGTATTTAACTTAGAAGTGTAGTACTTTGGGGAACAACAATTTAATTTTTTGGGGGGAGGGAGTACCTGAGATTGTTTGGGGAAAAAACATTCCAGCCCCCAGATAGCTTCAAAAAAAAAATTCATGCACTTATTTTAGGAAAAAAGAACTAATATTATATCCATTATACTAGTTTGAAAAAAGTATATTGATGTAAACAAATATAAAATAGCCTTACTTGAAAGAAAATCCACATGCCCCCCCCCCTCCAAAAATTAAATGGTAGGTCTCTTTTATGGAAATTGAAATGAAGGTTAAACTCAACCCCATTAACCCCAGTTTCCAGAATGTGCCACTGTTATAGTTGGGTCATATACATGGTACATGTATCTTCAAAAAATTAAAATGGTAGACCAGTTTAGAGGAGTCAGGTGTGCAGACAGACAGTTTTGAACTGGAAAGTTGTAAAGTGAAACTTCCCTAAACCAGTCCCTCTCTATCCTGGCCTCCTTCTGCAGACTGGCCACATATTTTGCTCCCACTGAAGCCATTCTATAGCAACTTAAACCTCAGTACACTGGGCACCTCCACATTCTGCCAAAAATGTGGGTTCTAACAGTATCTGGAAAGTTTCACTCTATTTAAAACCTGCCTCAGCTGAGACCTCTTTATAAAGAATACCAGACCTGGAACTCATAAAAACAAGGGCTTGAATTTGAGCTTGAGATTTTGTTTCAAGCAATTACAAATGTCATTACTTTTTTGAAAGCTCATTTCTGATTGGCTGATAGTAGAAACTCAATCTCAGTCTCAAACTCAGAGTTTTCCGTATCCACATGTTTAGACACCATAGACATTTTTTTTTTTACAAAACCGTAAAAATGAATACTTATAAAAATACGTTAATTCACAGTGTATTTTACCGATAATTTGGTTAGCATGTTTTAATAATATTGCCTTTGACATAATTTGTTAGTTAGTTTTCATAATGTTGCCTCTGACATAATTTGGTTAGTTAGTTTTTATAAAATGTCTTTGACATAATTTGGTTAGTATGTTTTCATAATGTTTGTCTTGACATAATTTGCTTAGTAAGTTGTCATTATGTTGCCTTTCATAAAATCAGGTCAGTAAGTTAATGCTGCCTTTGATATCATTTGCTTAGCAAGTTTTCGTAATGTTGCCTTTGATACTTTTTTTTACATTGAAAATAGGAAAGTGAAAAATTCAATGGATGACTAATACAGAAAGTATTTTCAGGAGGACAAAGAATGACGTTGCATTTTTGTAAGAAACCACACAAGTGTTCTGGTCGTAGTTAATCTGATTTGTGGTAGCCATATGTGACAATGAACAAGCCTAACTGAAAGTGTAATGGACATGTCCTTAATCCCCATATGTCAACTCTTCATTTGCCTGCATGCCCCATTTTCATATTTCACAGATGCCACTTTGATGGAAAGAAATAACATTATACATGTATCATCAGACTGATGCTGTTGCAACTCCATATATTTTATGTCATTTCAATTTAATATGTAAATAATTTCACCAATAAAACAGTCTCTTTGTCAAATAATTTGTTGAAAGAATAATGGACATTACACTCTTTATTAGGAATCAATGGTGGATGATAATTGGTTTATGTCTTTGTCTGGTTATTGGGGAGTTTGGTTGCACAGAACCTGCAACTAATGGACTATTGGCAGAGCAATAAGAAGAAACTCTAATTAGCAAATCAAAAAGACACGTGACTAATTGAACAGCAGATTTGTAGTTTGAGAATCCAACATGCTACCAGTGGTTATAGAGTCTGGTTTTGGGGAGACACATAGGGGAAAAAAAATATTAAATACAGTCCATTAATAACAGTTGCTGTTTTAAAAAAATTTCAATACCATTTGATTGTTTCTTGCTAAGAGGCAATTAAAATGATGGTATTCTATTTGAACTCAAAAGCCCTTTACAGTTTAGAGGCAGGTAATGAACTTTATCTGCCTGTTTTTCATCAACATGCAAAAATTACATATTCACTGATTTGAATTTATGACCAAGATATAATTAAAGTTAAGTTGTGTTATGTTCTTTTCACTTCAGTATTTTATTGTAAATTCTGTGAATTATCTTTAGACTTTTCTTTGTGTGCACAATTATGCCTTTAGTAGAGATACATTTATTTCATGCTTTGCTGTACTAACATCTGCATGTTATCCTGATTTCCTTGCCACAGTGTACGATTTAAAATATACTTTAAAGTTCAGCTGGACTGGGACAACTTGCTGCATTTGGCCTGCATAATTTACAATTAACTGTATTGCTTGTGTATTTTGTTGGTCTTACCTGAGACTAGCAGATATAAGGGGTCTTTTCTACAGAAAACTACATTAAAAACCAGATACCAGTATCCATTAAAATATTACCACATCTACAGAGACAGTTCTAGGATGTTTGATAGTGGAATTGACTCATATTTGTAAAATAAAATTGTATACAAATATCAACAGAATCATAGATTGAATTTTCAAAACCTACCTTTATTTCTTCATTTAATCCCTTCTATATTCAAAAATTTTCAGTTCATCAATAGACTCTTTACATAGATAGTATCCTATTGACATAAAAAAAATTGCAGTTTTCTCAAAAATAAAATTTAAAAAAAATTGAATAGATGATACTATTTGCTACTTCGTACACATTGATTATTTGATAAAGAATTACATTATTCATACACATTGATTATTTAATAAAGAATTACATTATTCATACACATTGATTATTTGATAAAGAATTACATTATTCGTACACATTGATTATTTAATAAAGAATTACATTATTCGTACACATTGATTATTTAATAAAGAATTACATTATTCGTACACATTGATTATTTGATAAAGAATTACATTATTCCTACACATTGATTATTTAATAAAGAATTACATTATTCGTACACATTGATTATTTGATAAAGAATTACATTATTCATACACATTAATTATTTAATAAAGAATTACATTATTCGTATACATTGATTATTTAATAAAGAATTACATTATTCGTACACATTGATTATTTAATGAAGAATTACATTATTCGTACACATTGATTATTTGATAAAGAATTACATTATTTGTACACATTGATTATTTGATAAAGAATTACATTATTCGTTAAGACTTCCATGAGTTATAATTTTCAGAAGTCAAAATTTTTCAGAAGAACATGTTAGTTTCAAACACATTAGTTTCAAGAAAATCTAAAATGCAGTAGATCTCAATATATTATGATAATTTGCTACATTTCAAATTATGTGGAGATTGTTGACAACTTTGTTGGTTGATTTGGGATAAACCATGTATGGACTTGTACTCAGTAGAGAACATCTTTCTTGCTGTCATTTCCATTGTTCCAGAGCATTTGGTTTAAGGATGATTGCTTGTGAAATGTTATATGTAACTTTTTGAAAAATGTATATTTTTACATATCTAAAGGTCTAGGCAGTCCAAAATTACAATGTTGTAAGTTGGTGTACATTTTCTTGCAATACTATAGGTTGAAAATCTATTCCTAAGTAAGGGTCATTACTTTGAAAAGAATCGGAAAAGTACCCTGTCATGATTTATCCATAAAAAAGCTGAATGAGTATTCCAAAATTCACAAAATTTGTGCAGGTTGCAGATCATAGACTTCTTTTATCAAATGTACCAAGAAAAGTGTATGTTGGTGGGTGAATCTTTCAGTATGACACAATTAATGATATCACAATGGTTTTCTGCAACAGAAAGCATGTACAGCCAATTTACAGCAGGCCATAAATTGTTGAAGGGTTCCCAAAGTCTTGTATACTTTTATTGACTTGTGAATTGTTGAAGGGTTCCCAAAGTCTTGCATACTTTTCATTGACTTGTAAATTGTTGAAGGGTTCCCAAAGTCTTGTATACTTTTATTGACTTGTAAATTGTTGAAGGGTTCCCAAAGTCTTGTATACTTTTCATTGACTTGTAAATTGTTGAAGGGTTCCCAAAGTCTTGTATACTTTTCATTGACTTGTAAATTGTTGAAGGGTTCCCAAAGTCTTGTATACTTTGTATTGACTTGATAAAAACAATTTCAGGACTGTTATGCAATTATTAAAATTTTATAAGAATTTTCTTTTTTTTCATTATAATACAAGACAAAAAGTTGCAACCATATCATTTTATGTCCAGTCTCTTCCAGAGTTGATAGTACTATGTTACAGTTAGGTAACTAGTAATGTCATAAAGATGACATCATATCGTAATGATGACATCATTTCAAGCTGCACAGTAATCACTGATTTCACAAATGTGGACATTGCTAAGTGGACAAGAATTACCAACTGTATTATAAATATTACCAACTTATTGATATAAATAAGTGGGCTTTGCAGAGATGCCAACCATTTTGATTTTGGTCTAATTATTCCTGTTTTTAAACTCAAAATATGTCAGATTCCAATTTTTGGGTCAGAATAATTTTGTATAGGTGGACCACGACATGATCACTGGTATACCTAGATCACAGAAACACTTGTAATATTTGATTGTAATTTTGAAAGTGTACCTAAGCTCTTGTGTAGAAACAATCAATTGAATCTTGACCAATAAGAAATCTCCTAAGCTTGGTGCCCTTATTTACGTGAGAAAATTCAAGAAAGATATTAAACCAGAAGCAGCTGATGAGGATTATACCTAAAACAAAATATATGCTACAGACATTCTGACTGGAATATGCAAGGCACCAGCATTGGACAAAATGTATGCTACAGACATTCTGACTGGAATATGCAAGGCATCAGCATTGGTAAAAATGTATGCTACAGACATTCTGAATGGAATATGCAAGGCATCAGCATTTGACAAAATGTATGTTACAGACATTCTGAATAGAATATGCATGGCATAACATTGGACATAATGTATGCTACAGACATTCTGAATGGAATATGCATGGCATAACATTGGACATAATGTCTGCTACAGACATTCTGAATGGAATATGTAAGGCATCAGCATTGGTCAAATACCATGTCTTTGCAGTCTTTTCTTGGAAGACTTAAGTACGTCTCATAGTGTAGTGGGAAAGATGACTGTAGGACATGTTTAGACCAAAACAACTTTATATCAATAAGATGTAATGCTTAATTTAAATTATTGGATACAAATTCAAAGTATTCCTTTTTTATGCTCTTATTCTGATTTTGTAAAGATGACATTCCTATTTAAGGTCAGAAGGGGTTGGCATCTCTAGCTTTGTAAGTTGGGAAATGGTCTATAAATCCATTACATCTCTGGACTGGTGCTAACTGTAAAATTCCCTGTTATGTGTATTTTTAAGCCAATTACTGAATTATGGAAAGGGCTACAGTGTTTTCTTTTCATCAGCTGTCAGAAAAAAGATGTTTTCCCTGGCAGCTAGACAATTTTGTGTCAAAGAGAATATAGCTTCATCAGCACCCAGCTAAATCAGATTGCTTAAATTGTTGTGATGTTGAACATATTGTGATGTTGAACCTGTTGTGATGTTGAAGCTGTTGTGATGTTGAACATATTGTGATGTTGAACCTGTTGTGATGTTGAACATACTGTGATGTTGAACATATTGTGATGTTAATCCTGTTGTGATGTTGAACATATTGTGATGTTAATCCTGTTGTGATGTTGAACATATGGTGATGTTGAACCTGTTGTGATGTTGAACCTGTTGTGATGTTGAACCTGTTATAATGAATGTTTTGTGATGTTGAACCTGTTGTAATGTTGAATCTTTTGTGATGTCGAACCTTTTGTTCTTTTGTTTTTAAACATGATCTGAACATTTTTGACTGAGTTGATGTTTGCAATAGCTCAGTAAGCAATGGATCCTACTATGGTAATTGTGCTGTCATCTGACATCTAGCTGGTTTATCAAGCCTCATGCATCATTGCAAGTCTGAATTGTTAATGCTTGGGGTAACCTTCAAATTTTGTGACCTTACCTGATTGCTGATTGGACACCATCATATCCTACAAAATTGTATGGGGTAGGCCCCTCAGTCTCCCTCTCTGGTTTGCTTCCTGATGTGCCATCAGCATGTTTTATTCACTTTGTTCAAAAATGTCCTACATCCCTGTCTGCCTTCCTCTTTCTGTCCCTAGAATGTTGCCAAGTGTTTAGATTGCCTTCCTCTTTCTGTCCCTAGAATGTTGGCAAGTGTGTAGATTGCCTTCCTTTTGATCTTTACTAAATTTGAAATCATAATAAAAAAACGTTTCTTAACTATATGTTATCTATCTTGTTTACAATGTAGGTCAAATCTACATTTCTGGTTCTATTTCTGATCACATTTTTTTATAGATAATTTAGTATTTGTGCTTTAAAAGCACACAATGACAGAATTGAGGTACAAGAAGAGAGTTATTTTTCATATGGGCAGTGTTAGTGAACAGGGCTAAAGGCAGTGTTAGTGAACAGGGCTAAAGGCAGTGTTAGTGAACAGGGCTAAAATGGGATCTGCTTGGTCAATTAAAGTATCATTCACTAATTAGAAAACATTGCCTTAACATTAAAAAGTCTAGAAAAACCTTGCCTTAACATTAAAAAGTCTTGAAAAACCTTGCCTTAACATTAAAAAGTCTTGAAAATACAGGGCCTGCATAATTATTATGTAATTTTCTTTCCAGGATGGAGGAGGCAGTTCAGGGCATGATGCAGTACAAGACCAAGATTGACCAGCTTAAACAGGAAAAAGTCAGTCTGACCTCTACATATGAGGTATGCATCAGTAACACAAGGAAAGGATAAATTTTTATACAAGTAATTTTCTTTAAAATATTTGATTCCATAATCAGATTTTCAAGACTTGATTCCAATTCTTTAGAAGAAATGTAGCTGTCTACACATTAGCAAACCATAATATTTAAAATTCAAAATTTCACTTTTGACTGTCATAATGAATCATCTACCAAATCGATATAATAACATTATCTACACTAACATTTTAATAGAAATTGGCAGAAAAAACATGGACGTTTATTATGATTTGACTTTGTATTTATGCACAGCAAAAATAACCCTAAAGTGTTTGACTCCCAGGATTACATTGTAAATGCTATGTGAATTTGCATATTTACATGGTGAAAATCATGTCAAGATATTCCTTTCAAAACTAAAAATGCTTTGATAATTGTTATTCATGGTTGTGTTGGATGTACAGTACAGGTTTCATTGTTTTCATTCCCTTGCCTGAGACAAGTTTAAACAATAAAGCATAAATAAACTGAAGGTTTTTATCACACCTGTGTAAGCATGGTGAGATATAGTGGTCACTTTTACAGAGGTGGCAATGACATGGTGGGAGATAGTTGTCTCTTTTATGGAGGTGGCAATGACATGGTGGGAGATAGTTGTCACTTTTATGGAGGTGGCAATGGCATGGTGGGAGACAGTTGTCTCTTTTATGGAGGTGGCAATGTCATGGTGAGAGATAGTTGTCACTTTTATGGAGGTGGCAATGTCATGGTGAGAGATAGTTGTCACTTTTATGGAGGTGGCAATGTCATGGTGAGAGATAGTTGTCTCTTTTATGGAGGTGGCAATGACATGGTGAGAGATAGTTGTCACTTTTATGGAGGTGGCAATGACATGGTGAGAGATAGTTGTCACTTTTATGGAGGTGGCAATGTCATGGTGAGAGACAGTTGTCTCTTTTACCGAGGTGGCAATGACATGGTGAGAGATAGTTGTCACTTTTACAGAGGTGGCAATGTCATGGTGAGAGACAGTTGTCTCTTTTACCGAGGTGGCAATGTCATGGTGGGAGACAGTTGTCTCTTTTACCGAGGTGGCAATGACATAGTGAGAGATAGTTGTCACTTTTACAGAGGTGGCAATGTCATGGTGGAAGACAGTTGTCTCTTTTACCGAGGTGGCAATGACATGGTGAGATATAGTGGTCACTTTTACAGAGGTGGCAATGACATGGTGAGAGATAGTTCTCACTTTTATGGAGGTGGCAATGGCATGGTGGGAGACAGTTGTCTCTTTTACCAAGGTGGCAATGACATGGTGAGAGATAGTTGTTTCTTTTATGGAGGTGGCAATGACATTATTATGGTGTCATCACAGTCATCATCAGTAATGTTAAAGTTTTGCTGTAAAGTTTTTGAATGCCAGAAACAGTGGGTTATCCTGACAGGCATATGGACCCAGATGAGACACCAGGTTCTGCAAAACTTGCTTGTATGCCCTGCAATCATATTAACCATGTCCAGCTATCCTGTTATGTCACATCTCATCATGTCCATCTGTAATTTGTTTTAATTCCCCTGCTATAGTATTAACCATGTCCAGCTATACTGTTATGTCACATTCCATCATGTCCATCTGTAATTTATTTCTACTTGAAAACGTTTGAGGACTTCATAGATTGGAGCCAAATTTTGTACAGAGTTTTATATTAAAAATAAACTGGGTCAAATTTGATTACCTCCCATTTGTGTCAAATTGTGTGACCCTATTACAAATTTGGTTTTTCATCACAAATTCCATTTCCACTCACTTGCTTTTGCCAGACTAAATGGATTGAAATTAAATGTAGAAATGGGATTCTTTCAATGAAGATCAAAAGTCAGGTTCAATTATGACACCTATTTCTGTCAAAATTTGACCGAGTTACAGCCACTGTTTGACTTAGAAGTTTGTCCTTTCATCACAAATAGATCTAGAGTAAAGTCTTTTAATTTATGATTGCAAACTCGCATCAGAAATATTTAGACAGTCATAAACTAAAAATCATTTCTACCTTTTGAATATGGATATGCATGCAGTGTGATAGCTGAAATTTGAGTTTAATTGATACAAATGTTCCAGTCAGTGAGGTTCATTGTTTGATTGTTTTTAATGGCATTTTATTATGGCTTTGGATATTAGGTTGTATTAACTTAAGCTGCAATTAGTAATATACAGGTAATACCTGGCAACAGAGTAATCAGTAATATGCAGGAATACCTGGTAACAGTAATCAGTAATATACAAAATACCTGGTAACAGAGTAATCAGTAATATACAAAATACCTGGTAACAGAGTAATCAGTAATATACAAAATACCTGGTAACAGAGTAATCAGTAATATACAAAATACCTGGTAACATAGTAATCAGTAATATACAAAATACCTGGTAACAGTAATCAGTAATATACAAAATACCTGGTAACAGAGTAATCAGTATTATACAAAATACCTGGTAACAGATTAATCAGTAATATGCAGGAATACATGGTAACAGAGTAATCAGTAATATACAAAATACCTGGTAACAGTAATCAGTAATATGCAGGAATACCTGGTAACAGAGTAATCAGTAATATACAAAATACCTGGTAACAAAGTAATCAGTATTATACAAAATACCTGGTAACAGTAATCAGTAATATACAAAATACCTGGTAACAGTAATCAGTAATATACAAAATACCTGGTAACAGAGTAATCAGTAATATACAAAATACCTGGTAACAGAGTAATCAGTAATATACAAAATACCTGGTAACAGAGTAATCAGTAATATACAAAATACCTGGTAACAGAGTAATCAGTAATATACAAAATACCTGGTAACAGTAATCAGTAATATACAAAATACCTGGTAACAGAGTAATCAGTAATATACAAAATACCTGGTAACAGAGTAATCAGTATTATACAAAATACCTGGTAACAGATTAATCAGTAATATGCAGGAATACATGGTAACAGAGTAATCAGTAATATACAAAATACCTGGTAACAGTAATCAGTAATATACAAAATACCTGGTAACAGTAATCAGTAATATACAAAATACCTGGTAACAGAGTAATCAGTAATATACAAAATACCTGGTAACAGAGTACACCACTCCCTCAATAACATGCGCCCGGATAACTCGTGAACCCGCTTATAATGTGGGTCAGGCATGGATCCCATTTTTTTTGGCTGGAAAAAAAACAAAAATTGGCCCTTATTTGTTGAACCTGAAGAAAATCGCGACCAAAATTGGTAAATGAAACCTTGATAGATCGCTCATTTTATTGTAGAAAACGGTGATTAGTACCCGGAATTTTGAATCTGCATCATGAAATTCTCAACTTGTAATAAGAAGTCATATATTTTGTTAAATTTTCTTTTCGAACAACATTTTTAACGAAATATCAATGAAAATGTCATTAATGCCTACTGGTGGCAACACTTTAAATAAATAAATACCAATTACAAAAGTTGTTTTTAAAAGTGATATTCATGTTTTAGCTGTATCTTTTAGTTCGGTTTCAGTGTAATCATCATAAAGGCAATATACCCTCTTGTATCTGAATACTGTATGAAAAATGTCATTTTACTGTCACAGCTATGTCTGCGAGCATTTCTGTGAGAACCTAAATAAGTGCTGACCGTGTTTTATTCTCCGACTTATGGAAGTAGTTGTTGTATTGTTACACTCATTTAAGAGCAGACCTGCTTTGTATTATCACATTAATTATGTCTTTTGTCTCAAATTAAATAAAGGGGGTGGAATAAAAAAAAGTTAAAGGGCATGCAAATCCTACCTGCATAAGAGCTAGCATCACGGTCGTGTGTCAGGTCAACTAATTTCAGTTGATCAATCTAACACTGTTATAAATATTATTATGTGAGTAATATAATTAAACTACCTTAAAATTAGCCTACTCATTCACAAATGTAATTGAAGATAGCAAGGCAGCCCAGCAAAATAAGTACCTGGTGAATAAAAAGCTTTGTTTCACAGATACGATTCATTACAGAGAAGCAAGTTCTAGAGTTTGTTGTGAACTTAAAATTCCTGAATTGGCACTAAGAGATTTCCTCAAGAATGAGAAGAAGTTTAACTGTTACTTGCAATGAAATCATGGCATAAATATTTTACTAATAAAACAAGACAAAAATTGAGTTTCGACGTTGACAGTTTCAGTAAATAATGTCCCTATTTTTAAAAAAAGGAATGTTGTTTCATTGTGAATCAACAACAGCAAAAAGCAGTGACATAGTACACAATGTTTTCATGTACATGTGAGGGTTGTTGAAACATCTTGGAATAATATTGTTAACAATCTTTCAGAGGTTGGATATCTTGAAAATAAAGGTAATTTACACAGAAAAGCAGACAACTTCATCAGAAAAAGCTCTTTATTGGGAATTATTTTCAAGTGATTATAAAACGAGTATTCAGCCATTACACAGACTGTTACACAACCCAACCCCCAACCCCAGTTTTCTCGCTGTCTAGCAGTGATGGCATCCCCTTCTTAATTTTTTTTAGGTCCCTCTGTAACTTGCACACTCGATTATTGTGCAGTCTATATTATTGGACCCAGTTGTGCACGAGTTATTGAGGGAGAGGTGTAATCATTAATATACAGGGAATATCTAGTAACATAGTAATTAGTAATTCACAGGGAATACCTGGTAACTGAGTAATCAATAATATACAGGTAATTCCCAATAACAGAGTAATCAGTAATATACAGGTAATTCCTGGTAACAAAGTAATCAGTAATATACAGGTAATGCCTGGTACAGAGTAATAAGTGATGTATAGGTAATACCTGGTAATAGAGTAATCAGTAATATACAGGTAATACTTGGTAACAGTATTTTATCTAAAAAATAAGTTATCTTTAGAAAGACATTTGCTACAAAGTAAAAATATTGTTAGGTTGTTGCACAATGCTTATGCAATATTGATAGACAGATTTGTGTGTGCAAAGAGATCATCTATTAATTCATTAAAAGTTAAATGAACAGCTTCTATTAGTAATCAATTTGTCAATCAATATGAGTCATGGAAACAAGTGTCTGCCCATTTATAGCAGCAGAAGCAGCCCTGTCTAGTATTGATCAGTACAGGTGTTTATTGAAAAAGAAGCTTTTTCACAGACTTTAATTTTGTGAGGACAGGTTGCTTTGGATGAAGTTTTGCTGTCTGAATGTTGAGAGGGCGAACCAGTCTTTTGGAGTTTTCCACAGAATAAGGAATTCTTAGGATTGTGTTGAATTTTGGCAGAAGTTGATATCTTAGAAAATGTGAACATGATATTGATGAAAGTTATGTTTGGATAAGTGTTTTAATTATTTTTAAATATTTTTTGCTTTTGATTTGTTTTGTTGCTTTTTTTCCCAGTCTGTCATGCTGGTATGGATCACATTGCATTTTGAGCTATGCAGTTTAATTAATGATGATGTACTATATATACTCGCCTATAAGTCAGGTCCAACTGCAACCAACATGGAACCTAATCTTCTGCTGCATAATGCGCCAGCAGATAATGGTCTAGGTTTTTGATCTACTAATTAATCTTAACAAACTACATAGACCCAGATCACCAGTGCATTATGCAATGGCAGATCTGGGTCTGTGCAGTTTGCAGTTGGACTTGACTTATATGTGAGTATATAATACAATACTTCTTTGTAGTATTACCTCCATTGGTTATCATTATCATAACAACTGAATCTGGATGCTTTATATTTTATATTTAACTCAGTAGCTGATGGTCAGTTTATCATTATCATATCAATTGAATCTGGATGCTGTATATTTTATATTTAACTCAGTAGCTGATGGTCAGTTTATCATTATCATATCAATTGAATCTGGATGCTGTATATTTTATATTTAACTCAGTAGCTGATAGTCAGTTTATCCTTTCTGCATTTGATCACATGCACAGTTATGCTTGTCATTCACAAGCAAGTCTTCTAGTACTTGTACATGTATGAACAGAAGGTGTTATATGATATGCAAAGTGTTATATGATATGCAAAGTGAATATTCTACTTGTATATTATACAGTTATTAACTGACACAAGGCAGAGGTCAATATAAGGGGTTTACTATTTCATTAAACTTCATATTCACAAAAACAAAGGTCTATAATTGTTATATTACATTACTAATTCCAAATGTTGAAATTTTAACTTGTTTTGGTATAGTGAAAAATACCATTTCAACTGCATGATGCATAAAACATACATTGTGATGTGACAGTAATCTTGTAATATCATGAATTATTGCAAACCACATGATGTCATGTCAGCCAGTGAAAAAGTGTCTCTCGACAGAAACATATAATATTGTAAGCTGTTGATTTAAAATTGTAACATGATGTAACAAAATATTACAGTTTTATTATAATTAGTGAAAGCAAGTGCCCCGACACTGGCATTGTGAAAGCAAGTGCCCTGACACTAGCATTGTGGAAGCAAGTGCCCTGACACTGGCATTGTGAAAGCAAGTGCCCTGACACTAGCAGTGTGGAAGCAAGTGCCCTGACACTAGCATTGTGAAAGCAAGTGCCCTGACACTAGCAGTGTGAAGTTTAATCAGAGTAATCAAAGATTGTTTGGAAGTGTCCAGTGATGAAGAATTCCATTGTGATTTTTCATAATCAGTTATAAATAATCAAAGGACTGCATCACAGCATTATTTATCAAGAAATTTTCCTTTGATATATTTTTTTCTGAAGACTTTTTCCCCTGAGTATGTTTAACTTGCTTTCCCCTGAGCATGATGTTTTACTTGCTTTTCCAGTAAAATTACTTGTGCAATCCTTTGTTTTTTCTCAGAACAATCTTCAAAAGCATCGTGCCCACTTGAGTGACTTCGAGCGTGAAAACATGATGTTGCTGAATGAGGTGAAGAAACTAGAATCTCAGGTATTAAAAATCTATGGTAGAAATTAATTTCCTTTTAAAATGTAAACAAAAAATAGAAATGACTTTAACACTAGAAAATCTAAAAGAGGTGTGCAGTGTTGACTTTGCATTTGTTGAACTATACCTTATTAGACATAATATCCACACATGCCTTAATCAGTGCAACCCAACCCCCACCCTTATAAAACTTAATAAAAATAGCCACTTTTGAGTGAAAGTGTCTTGATCCAAGCATGCCTCATGGGAAGTAAATGGATGCTAAATTCTACATGGAACATAATGATTTTCTCAGAACCTATAACCTGCCTTTTTGGAGAGGGAAGTGGATGCTAAAATCTACATGGCAGATAATGATTTTCTCAGAACCTACCACCAAGCCTCATGGTAGGGAAGTAGATAATAAAATCTGCCTAGATTATAATGATTTTCTCAGAACCTACCGCCAAACCTCATGGGAGGGAAGTAGATGCTAAAATCTGCCTATATTGTAATGATTTTCTCAACCTACCACCATGCCTCATGCAAGGGAAGTGGATGCTAAAATCTACTAGATTATAATGATTTTCTCAACCTGTCACCAAGCCTCATCACCATGACTCATGGGAGGGAAGTAGATGCTAAAATCTACTAGATTATAATGATTTTCTCAACCTACCACCAAGCCTAGTGGGAGGGATGTGGATGCTAAAATCTGTCTAGATCATAATGATTTGCTCAGAACCTATTGCCATACCTTGTCTGAGGAAGTGCCTGATTGCCATGCCTTGTGTGAGGAAGTGCCTGATAAAATCTGCCTAGAACATTATGATTTTCTCAGAAAATGTCACCATGCCTAATGTTTTGCTGCTAAAATCTGCTTAGATCAAAAATGGTTTTCTGAGCCTTTCACCATGCCTTGTGGGAGAGAAGTGGCTGTTAAAATATGCCTAGATAATAATGATTTTCTTAGAATCTATCACCATGTATGTGTTATGTATTCTTACCACTTAGCCTAAAAACAGATCTTACATGTGTTTAATTGGGTGAGAGACTCAACCTTCAGTGTGGAGAGTTCCCAACAAAGGTAATGGGGATAACTCTTGTGATATGTACATATACATGATGTGGAAACTGTTTATGACATCATATGTGTGTACTTATCATGAGTAGCTTCAGCCTCTCAAACTTTACCCAGATTATCATTTTTAAAAGTGTGTGAATTATGGTGTATAAAATATTCAAATTGTACATACATCATGGGGAATAAAAATTGCACTTTGTATTTTAAGGATTTTACCCCTTTTTGGCTTTAACTTTGTTCTTTTTTCTTTTAGCTCAATTGGCCATAAAGCCTTAGTAGCTTATGGTATGGCCCTATGTCTGTTCTGTGTTGTCCATCTTGTGTCCATTCTTGAGTCCACATATCTGATCCAATTTTAAATCAAACTTGGAATATGGGTATATATCATCAAAATCTTGGATGAATTTGATAATGAATACGATCCATTCATAGTAATGAGTGAATCTTGCACCTGTTCGGCTAACCTTGTGGAAGCCATATTTCTGATCCAATTTTGATCCAACTTGCAATATGGGTTGATATCATCAAGATCTTAGATGGATTCGATAATGAGCGAGATCCACAGATATTAATGAGATAATCTTGCATCCAATTGGCTGAGCTTGTTACCACTCTGGAGGTCTTATTTCTAAATCCAGTTTTGACTAAACTTGGAATATATGCTGATCTCATTAAGATCGCAGACAAGTTCAGTAATGTGAGAGATCCACACATATGAAAGAAGTGATCTTACATCTGATTGGCTGAGCTTTTGATAATGAGTTAGATCAGTGCATATTAATAAGCTAATCATGCATCTGATTGGCTGACTTTGTTACCACTCTTGAGGCCATATTTCTGATCCGAGTTTGATAAAACTTTGAATATATGCTTATATCATCAATATCTTGTATAAGTTCATTAGTGAATGAGATTCATGCATATTAAAGAGGTGGTCTTGCATCTGTTTGGCTGAGCTTGTTACCACTCTATTTGTGATCTAATTTTGATCAAACTTATTCTTCTATCAACAGGATCTCTGACAGTTTCATTATTGAGCGAGATCAGTGTATATTAATGAAGTGATATTGCATCTTATTGACTGGGCTTCTTACCACTCATGAAGCCATAGTTTTGATCTGTTGGATTCTTTATCATCAACATCTTGGATAAATCCGAGTATAAGCCAGAGACTGTGCATATTAATTATGCCTTTATCTTAAAAAAGAATTGTTATCAGGATATAGTAAAATAGGTAAAATCAACATGATATCAAGTTTTGGAGATAGTTTGCATAGCATGCATTCTTACACTACTACATAAGCCTGCTTAGTGAAATGGTCAGCTGTTAAGTTATGTATGCAAGGTGGGTGATATAAGGCCAACTTGGGCCTCTTGTTTTATACATTAACTTATTGTATAGCCAGGATTGTGCTACACTATACTATACTACACTACACAACACTACACTATACCACACTATACTATGCCACACTATACTACACTACACTACACTATACTACACTACACTACACTATACTACACCACACAACACTACACTATATTATACTATTCCACACTATACTATACTACACTACACTATACCACACCACACTATACAACACTACACCACACTATACAACACCACACTACACTACACTTTACCATACAACACTACACTACACCATACCACACTACAATATACTATACTACACTACAGTATATTGCACCATACTGCACTACACTATAATATACTACACTACACTACACCACACCACACCACAATACACTATAATATACCATACCATACCACACTACACTACACTATACCATACTACACTATACTATACCATACTACACTATACTATACCATACTACACTATACTATACCACACTACACTACACTATACCATACTACACTACACTATACTATACCATACTACACTACACTATACTATACCATACTACACTGCACTATACTACACTATACTATACCATACTACACTACACTATACTACACTATACTATACCATACTACCCTATACTATACTACCCTATACTATACTATACTACCCTATACTATACTATACTACCCTATACTATACTATACTTGACTTGACTTGACTTGACTTGTTGATAGCAGGGATGCAATTCATAACAAAAGAGAATAGACATTCAGTGCTCAAAAAATCTGATAGCCTGATGCCCTGGGCTTCTCGAATTTGAGATCAAGCCCCTCCTGTATTCCAAGTGAAGTCCCCATTGGACTTGTCAAAAAACAAATCTAATTTGCTTGAGAAAACTTCAATCTCACTGATGAAATGTGGAATTTTATTTTCAGGCTGTTGAAGGACTAGTAAATTATTAACATTTAATCCCATGTATGCCCCTTACCCATATGAAAATCGTCTACTTACCATGCTTCTATTGCTAGCTGTAAACTTTGTATACAAAGCAAAGCATGTAACTTATGAATGTGGAACAGATTCCCTGGGTTAACTATAATTAGTGCTCACTTGGCTTTAATATACATGTGATTCTAATGGCGGTAGGACAAAAATACAATTTTTAAGGCCGTCTACTGCACATACTGTTTTATAGTTGAAATCTACCACTTTTGAAAATTAACTGATTTTTTTTAATTAAAAAATTAAAAAAGAAACAAAAAACCCAAGGTATTTTTATGAGTTCTATCAACGCAATACAGAAACCAGTCAGAACCAGTCTACTGAGGACTGAAACTGTTCCAACAGTCGATGTGACCAGTGCAGTTGTGCGTGGCTGAGTAATCGGATTAAAGCTAACTTTTGTACACAACAAGCTGTTAATTCATTACCTTATTGTTGTAATCTGGAGAGTATAATGCTGTTTTTGAGGTGTTATAAGTAATAAAGGGATCAAAGGTGGTCCATGATGGCTTTTGAGTCTTTGGCTAAAAATCGGCCATCCTTTGGCACAGGTGAGATAAAAAGGAAAGACCAACCTAAAAAATGATTTCATTAGAAACACTTGAGTAAGTAATACAACACTGGTTAAACATATAAAGCGGCACCTATGAACAACGTCAAAAGTGTAAAGAGAAACTGTGCAAAGCAAGACAGGCTTCAGATGCTAATGAACAAAATATAAAAAAATGACCAATTAATCTTCACGTTGTGGCTGAGAATATACAAAAAATGACCAATTAATCTTTACCTTGAGGCTGAGAATATTAAAAAAATGAACAATTAATCTTTACCTTGTGGCTGAGAATATAAAAACCAATACCTTTAACGTGCATACATTTATGAAAGGCAGAATTTACATCTGCAACATATGTAGTTTTGTTGTTCAACATGAGTAAAAATGCCAGTTTTAAAATAATTTATGAACGAAATTAAATTTCTTGTTACATAAATTGTTTTCATATTAATTTCCCAGCAGTGTCCAGCTTCAGTTCAGTGTTCTTTGGAGAAATGTTAAAATATTCTACTCAAGAAAGTTTAAAATTATAAACCACAGCAATTTGATCTGTCAAACTTTATGTCTGCTGCTAGGTCTAAGTAATTTACACTCGAGTTTCAATACGACCCCCCAAAAATAATTTTGATCTGGATACATCAATTATGACACAATAGCTGGTTTTATGAAAAACATTCTGTAACTGGTTCCAGGGGCTGATATTGTCATTGACAGCAACAAATGCCAAATTATTTGTTCTATGACCAGGGTCTAAAAATTTCTTAAGCTAGAGGTCCATGACCCAAACTTTTGATTTTGCTACCCAGCTATTTTTCCCACTGAAAAGTATCATTGACTTGGTGTCAATCACAGTATTGAAGCTATACTGAACCACATATATACAACATTGAAGTCATACTGAATCACATATATAGAGACATAAACCGAGAAGAGAAAAGAAACATTAGGGTCAAGAAATGATGACTTTTTTATGTAATGTAAAAAAAAATGAAGAGAACTGTTATTGGAATAAATATCTTCGTATCTTTTTGCTTTGTCTTTCTTAACACTGTAGGTTTGGTACAAATTCACAGGTCTTTTGATGGATATTGGGCATATGGTTAATTCTGTTTTGTTCAGGTAAATACAAGTAAATGTTTGTAAAAAATTTCAGAAAATATTCTCTTGTCTTGTCCACAATTCAACTTTGCTTAGACCCAAAATTTATGAAACTTTATGGTGATGTCGTCTATCATTATGATATCATTTAAAATATAGCCTTCACATGGCAATCATGTGACCAAGGCAGTTTTTGGTTGTGAATTTCCTTCGCATGCAACTGTTGTCAGTCATGCTGTGTTGGGATCAATTTGGCTAATATAAAATATTGAACATTTGTATTTTACGTGAAATTACTCCACTTCGTTAAATGTGCTAACATAACATATGTAGCATAAGGTCCTGTTCTGTTAGAGAGACATGCCTGGCAAATAGAGAGACATGCCTGGCAAATAGAGAGGCATGCCTGGCAAATAGAGGGGGATGCCTGGCAAATAGAGGGGCATGCCTGGCAAACAGAGACATGCCTGGCAAACAGAGACATGCCTGGCAAATAGAGAGGCATGCCTGGCAAATAGAGGGGCATGCCTGGCAAATAGAGAGGCATGCCTGGCAAATAGAGGGGCATGCCTGGCAAGTAGAGGGACATGCCTGGCAAACAGAGACATGCCTGGCAAATAGAGGGGCATGCCTTGCAAACAGAGACATGCCTGGCAAGTAGAGGGGCCTGCCTGGCAAATAGAGGGGCATGCCTGGCAAACAGAGACATGCCTGGCAAGTAGAGGGGCATGCCTGGCAAGTAGAGGGGCATGCCTGGCAAACATAGACATGCCTGGCAAATAGAGGGGCATGCCTGGCAAATAGAGGGGCATGCCTGGCAAATAGAGAGACATGCCTGGCAAATAGAGGGGCATGCCTGGCAAATAGAGAGACATGCCTGGCAAATAGAGGGGCATGCCTGGCAAATAGAGAGACATGCCTGGCAAATAGAGAGACATGCCTGGCAAGTAGAGGAGCATGCCTGGCAAACAGAGACATGCCTGGCAAACAGAGACATGCCTGGCAAATAGTGGGGCATGCCTGGCAAGTAGAGGAGCATGCCTGGCAAACAGAGACATGCCTGGCAAATAGTGGGGCATGCCTGGCAAGTAGAGGGACATGCCAGGTAAATAGAATGGCATGCCTGGCAAATAGAGAGACATGCCTGGCAAATAGAGACATGCCTGGCAAGTAGAGGGGCATGCCTGGCAAATAGTGGGGCATGCCTGGCAAGTAGAGGGACATGCCTGGCAAATAGAATGGCATGCCTGGCAAATAGAGGGGTATGCTTGGCAAGTAGAGGGGTATGCTTGGCAAGTAGAGGGGTATGCCTGGCAAATAGAGAGACATGCCTGGCAAATAGAGACATGCCTGGCAAGTAGAGGGGCATGCCTGGCAAATAGTGGGGCATGCCTGGCAAGTAGAGGGACATGCCTGGCAAATAGAATGGCATGCCTGGCAAATAGAGGGGTATGCTTGGCAAGTAGAGGGGTATGCTTGGCAAGTAGAGGGGTATGCCTGGCAAATAGAGAGACATGCCTGGCAAATAGAGACATGCCTGGCAAGTAGAGGGGCATGCCTGGCAAATAGTGGGGCATGCCTGGCAAGTATTTCTATGAGAGATATGTATGTACAGTAGGTGACATAGAAAGGGAGATAAATCTTGGAACCAACTTAGCCTATTTCACAGATTAAAGTTCTTGCGTTGGAGAAACCAAGCTGTTCTTATGAAAGGAATAAGTCATTTTGAACAATTGTTTTATTGTATCCAAGGCAGAGAGAGTTTCACCTTTAATTAACAAAAAAATGGAAATTTTGAGAAAATCAAATACAAAATTGTCATAAATTATTTACTAAGTTACAGAAACAAGATACCAAACTTTATTGATAGGAATCATCTAACCTCATTTAGCTGCCTGTTTTTTTGGGTGTGTGTGTGGGTGGGGGTAGAGTGTATGTACTTGATTTGATAAAATGGTGAAAAGGCAATATTTTTGGACAGAATTTAATATTTAAACATTTAATAATTATTCTTATCTATTTCCAGTTATTAAAATCAAGAATTAATATTCATACATTTACGTGCCCTAATTTATGAGAGACAGATTTTTGGGGACAAGTGTTATAAATAGTGTTGCCTAAAAGATGCAATACACAACACTTCATAAAACTCTACTAAGGTACTGGTTTGGAAGGTCCAGACTGGCTAAAATTTGGTGCTGTAAAAAAGTATGCAAGGGACAATTTATTCCTAAACATTACAAAGAAATGTGCCATAATTGGCTGATGAAATGGCTTTGAAAACAATTTGGGCATTTTTTATCCAGGTCCTTTTGCACTGGGTGTATTTGTTGACATACAGCACAAACAACTAATTTAATTCCCATAGACCATGATGTTAATGTTTTGCAGAAACTGTCAAAACATGCTTGCATCCTATACACAATCTATTCAAGAGTAAACTTTTAAAACCATGCGAATGATACGACATGCAACTCATTTTAGAGAAACTATACATTGTAGATACCCAATATTAAACTTCATCTTGGAGAGATCTACCCATTAAATCCAGGATTACCTGTGCAGTGATAGCAATAAAATAAAAATGGTATTAGTTTCAAACCTGCTGTTGAATTTCACCCATATATAGGCTTCTTTCAAAATAGGATATTTACTATATATACTTGTGTATAAGCTTATACCAACTGCAAACTGCATAGACACTGATCTGCCATCGCATAATGTGCCAGCAGATCTGGGTCTATGCAGCTTGTAAGGATTAATCAGTTGAACAAACAACATAGACCCTGATCTGCTGGCACAATATGCAATGGCAGATCAGGGTCTATGTTGTTTGCATTTGGACCTGGCTTATACGCGAGTATATACAGTAAATATTTCATTACACATAGACCTGGTTTCACAGAATAATTAGCTATATGTTACTTTAAGTTTGATGTGGTGAATCTTAGAATATCCATGTGTGAATGTCAGTGAAAACACCTTAAGACTTCCATATATTTGGTAAAAAAAATGGATTGAACAATTGCATTGAATGTTGTATTAAAGATTTAGGATTAATAGAAATGTCAGAAAGATTTAGGATTAATGGATACACAAGAAAGATTTAGGATTAATGGATACACAAGAAAGATTTAGGATTAATGGATACACAAGAAAGATTTAGGATTAATGGATATGTAAGAAAGATTTAGGATTAATGGATATGTAAGTAAGATTTAGGATTAATGGATATGTAAGTAAGATTTAGGATTAATGGATACACAAGAAAGATTTAGGATTAATGGATACACAAGAAAGATTTAGGATTAATGGATATGTAAGAAAGATTTAGGATTAATGGATACACAAGAAAGATTTAGGATTAATGGATATGTAAGAAAGATTTAGGATTAATGGATACACAAGTAAGATTTAGGGTTAATGGATACAGAAGATAGATTTAGGATTAATGGATACATAAAAATATTGAGGATTAATGATTATGTTAGAAGGATTTAGGATTAATGGATCAGTAAGAAAGATTTATCTTACAAGTACTTACAATACTCATAAAATATTTTCAGTTAAACAGCAAACCTGATGATAGAGACCGATCCAAACTTCTTCTGGAGCGTTTGAAGATGCTGGAAGCTGAAAACTCCTCCCTGGTCCTAGAAAATGAGCAGCAGCGACAGCAGTATGAAAAGTGCCTTGATGAAATTGCTAACCAAGTTGTCCAAGCACTACTGGCACAGAAAACACTGCGGGAAGAATGTTTGAAGCTGCAGGGCAGAGTTAGAGACCTAGAGATGCAGAATCGACACCTCAGTTTAATGTTTCAACAACGAATGAGAGGGGTCACATCTGAGCCTGCTTTGCAGGTACATTGGTCTTTCACTGTAAATCCCCTCAGTGTACCACTTCTTCTTTTATAACACCAGTATAGTCACAGATCCCATTAAATTGGTCAGTATAGTCACAGATACCATTATATTGGTCAGTATAGTCACAGATCCCATTAAATTGGTCAAATGTTGTGACTTACTTTATTTCACTAGGCCTCATGACAACTGATAATAATGTGATTTCAAATCACTGAATACTGTATTTTTTGTTTTTGTATGCACTAGTAGGATACAGCCTTGTTGGAACATCCATCAGTATAAGGTTTTCTCACTTATAATACTCCCTCATTGTATCAATAGCTTCATCATCAACATACAGTCAGGTCCAAATCACATCATAATGCGATGTAAATCTATGCCGTAAAGGTCTGAAACCGTCACATGTCAAAATGACATTTCGCTTAGCCGATCAAGACATCATTTGTCAAATTTCCTGTAGTGATCCATTTGACTTAATCTTGTGGAAGAAATGAGAAGTATGTTACATTAAGAGACCAAAATGATATATATGTGGGGATTTCAGTTGGTTGGAAAATCTTTGAATGCTTTTTAGCACAGGGGTTATTTTTAGACATGATCTCAAATGCAAGTATTTCTGATCCTTACAGTGGAATAAATGCAAAAACATTAATTTTGGCATAACAAGAATGTCAGCAGTGATATGACATAGCTATCTCTCTTTCTTTCTTTCTCATTATCTCGCACTCTGTTTCATTGGCTTTTGTTTCTATGTGTGTGTTTGTGCATGCCTGTGTATCTGTCCATCTAACTGTCTTTGCCTATAAAATATGCTAAATAGACATTCCTCATAAAATATGCTAAATAGACATTCCTCATAAAATATGCTAAATAGACATTCCTCATAAAATATGCTAAATAGACATTCCTCATAAAATATGCTAAATAGACATTCCTCATTTTTAATAGCAACCTCAGCAGATGACTCAGCACACATGCCAGAGTATGGGAGACCAACATTGCCATGAAGCTTTTTTACAGGGCAGTATAGAATCCATACAGAGCATGTTTAGTGAGCAGGTAGGTCTAAAGCTCTTAATTTAGCATATCATTTGACAGACTTTATTTTATTTGCATAGGTATCACTTTGGTGGTGTTGTGTTTTTGCATAGGGGTGTCAGTGTTAAGTGTTTGCATTTAGCTCAGTTTCTATAACAGTGTTGTATGTACAGTCATGAAACTGGATGGGTGTATTCATTGTGGAGGGTATCTGCCCATCACAGGCCACAAATTAGGTCATAGTGACTAACTTTTCATGCTAGTTGTTATGTTACATTTTTGCATTCAGACACTATTGCATGCACAGTCATAAAACTTGATGGGTCTATTTATCTTGAGAGATATGTCTTACCATGGGCAAAAGTAGATCATAGTGACCTATTTTTCATGTTATTGTGACTTGCCAAGGTTTGTGCAAAAGTAGATCATAGTGACGTATTTTTCATGCTATTGTGACTTGCCAAGGTTTGTGCAAAAGTAGATCATAGTGATCTATTTTTCATGCTATTATGTCTTGCCAAGGTTTGTGGATTATGCCACAGTGGAGCAGTCAAGACACTCTGTGGAATTCTTGTAATACAGTAGAACTGAAATAGCTCAAGCCTTCAAGTGAATTGACTCTAGACATAGGTAGTCCAGGTCAGTGATGCTACATATAATTATAAACATTCATCAATTGCAAAAGTCAAGGGGATCATATTCTGACAGAATCTGTGTAAAGGGAATCATATTCTGACAGAATCTGTGTCAAGGGAATCATATTATGACAGAATCTGTGTCAAGGGAATCGTATTCTGACAGAATTTGTGTCAAGGGAATCATATTCTGAAAGAATCTGTGTCAAGGGAATCATATTCTGACAGAATCTGTGTCAAGGGAATCATATTCTGACAGAATCTGTGTCAACGGAATCGTATTCTGACAATCTGTGTCAACCGAATCGTATTCTGACAGAATCTGTAGATATACTTCTTATGGCCTTTGTCCATTCCACAAAGTTACATAGATCCTATGGTTTACAAAAACTTATTTTGGGGTGAAAAAAATTTCTAAACAAAAATAAATGACCAATCATTAAAAAAAAGTATATATAAAGTATATATAAAGTATCTGTATAATTAGAAAGCCTTCCTTTTTATATGCTTACCAAAAGGTGGGGCATATAATTTTATGACATCTGTCCATCACTGTACATCTCTTACCTTTTTCCACACAATAACTTTCATTTTACTCCATCTGTCTTTACCAAAACTTTGTGGATGACTTGCATTTATGGGATAAAAATGTCAAAGATCAAGGTCAGTGTGTCTGAAAGATGAAAACTGGTTTCCACAGAATAACATTTGTTGTGCATCACAGAACTGGACTGCACTTTTTGGATGGCTTGCACTTGTGGTAAGGAAGAAGCTTACTGATTTTGTGGTCAAAATGTCAAAGTTCAAGGTCAGTGTGACTGAAAAATTTTAAACTGGTTTTGGCACAAAAATTTAAGTTTCTGACTAGTTACCTTCGCCAAAATTTGTGGATGGCTTACACTTTGGGTAAGAAAGAAGCCTATTGATTTTGGGTCAAAAGTCAAAATCACTGACTGAAAGAAGAAAATTGTTTTTCAGCTTATAACTTTAGTTCTAGACCATGTACCTTGACCAAACTTTGTGGAGAGATTAGACATAAGGAAAGAAAGATGCATTGATTTTGGGGTAAAAATGTCTAAGATCAAGGACACTGAGTCAGAAAAATGGGTTTTGCACAAAAAGTTTTGTTCTAGAGGAAACTAGAGCTAAATTTGTGGATGGATTGCACTTAGGGTAAGAAAGAAACAAGAGGTCAAAGGTCAAGATCATGGTAAGTC
The DNA here is from genome assembly GCA_029931535.1 of Margaritifera margaritifera. Lineage (NCBI taxonomy): Eukaryota > Metazoa > Mollusca > Bivalvia > Unionida > Margaritiferidae > Margaritifera > Margaritifera margaritifera. Next base: position 1,039,293 of record JAQPZY010001561.1, read on the forward strand.
TAATAAGAAAATGATGGTTTCTGCATAGTGAAGTTTAGCTCATGACTTCATTCCTTGACCAATGGTCATTATAACTGAGACCCATTGGTCAATAATTTCCAGAGTCAGCCAGCCATGCCTTACTATTACCTATATAGAGAACTATTAAAATGGGTGGGGGGTATAATGTACAATTTAGAGTACTCAACTTTTTAAATGGAATCTTTTCGTATGTAATAAAATGTTTCATCTTTTGCAGATGTCTGACAACTTTTCTAGTATGCCCCAGATGAGCTCACCTCCACCCTGGCTTCAGGAAAATTTAAATTTTCCAGGAAGTCGTCATAGTGTTGTCCCCTTGACTGGCAGTATCCAGTCTACTCCAGAATTAGGCAATGACATGTCTGAAACGCTACACTCTGAGGAATTTAGCTGTCGTACAAAAATAGAAACTGAATTTCCAGCAACAAACTCAAGTCCCAAAGTGAAACATATTAGTGTCTATGAACGTGCTAATAACAGAACTACAGCTAAAAGAAGTTCTTCCACTTCATCCTTAATGAAACAGCCTAGAAAATTACGAACTAGTTCTACCTCTTCTCTCAGCAGAGCAAAATCTGGACTTTCTACACAATCATTAAAGGCAGCATTGTCTAGTGATATGGCCCAGTTGCCTAACAACTCTGTAGTGTTGCCTTGCAGCAAGGCCCAGTTGCCTAGCAACTCAACACAGTCCAGTGTGGAAATGGTTCATTTTAAAGGTCATAATATTATAACAGGGTCCAGTAATATAACAGGGTCTATTAATGAGTCTCAGACCTCAAAGACAACAATGGCTAATCCTCAGTCCAATTCTGTGCCTTCAGTGAATCAACCTCAGGGACTACTGCCTCGTCAGACTGGTTCTAGGCATTTACCTCAGGATAGCTGTGTTGGGGCACAGGGTGGGAACAGGCAGTCACAGTCGAGAATTCCAGTTCACAATAGTAGTGGTAACAGTAGTATTGGTGCTTCCATAAGCAATGAACACAACCAACAAAAAAGACCGAATTCTATGGGCAAAGATTCTTCTAAAAAGTCAGGTATTCCTGGTTCATGTGCTCAAAGACAAAGTCATCCCCCTGCTAGATCTCCGTCTCAATCCTGCCAACAGAAACAAAATCATATCTCAAATTTACCACAGCCTAATATGGTGTCTCAGATACCAGTTGCATCTCATTCTCCTTTGCAGCATCAAGGTTCTCAAACCACAAAATCAGTAAAGCAAGTTACTAAAATTCGTACTAAGTCTGAAATCACAGGGAATCCATCTTTAAAACAAAAGAGTCAATCAAGGGAGAATATCGTTCAGCCCCAGTTGAAAGGAAAGCCTATGACAAATCCTCATATCAATAACCCTAGCAGTGCACCTCCTCAAAGGACCATGATCCCTCCCAAAACAAACCCTTATGCAAGACCAAGAACTGAAAGTAGTTCTTCTAGAGCTGAGATAAAGGGCAACAACTCTATAACAAAGGGAGATAACTCTATTATGGGAGGGCTGAATCAGGGACACTGTCCACCTGGTGGTACAAAAGGACAATATTTCTATGATTACAGTGATGAAGATAGTGATTTCAATCGTCCCGTGTCTAGGGATTTCAGTGTTGCATCCACAGTCTCTCTTGATGAACTTCTCGATATTTCCTTGGATAATGTAGACACACCAATAGATACGGATTTCAGTGCAGAAAGTTTTATATATTTGAATGCAGAAAAATTAAAGAACTTTGCTAAGCAATCAATATCTAAGACTTCTCCAGAGGAAACTTTAGTGACCTCTGCAGATACAAAAAACACTCTCAGTTCTAAACCCGATATTGTTAGGGACACTGAAAACTCTGAGCAACGTAACATGACAAAAAGTTTAACGGTATCGCAGCTTTCATCAGACTCTATCTCAGGTTATAAATCAAAGCGTCCAAAGTCGCTGATTCTTGCACCTCGGGACAAGAGTTTAATATTTTACGATTATGTGTCTTCAAGCACTGACAGTAGTTCTGATGAAGATGATGATGATGATGATGATGATGACTGGAGCTATCAGCTCTCTTATGCTAAAAATCTAAAGCAGAAAGAACAGATGAGAAAGAAAAATGAATCCAAGGGAGATAACTCAAAATCTGACTCAAGCAAGAATAAAAATCAGCTTTGTCAATCCTATGCTTCTTCACAGATTGAACAACAAAAAGGTGATAAGAATGTAAAAAATGTGTCACAGATACCAAAACTAGTTTCAACAAAAAAGTCAGTGAAAAGTCCTCCCCCAGTTCCACAAAAACCTACACGGACACCAAAGACTTCCCCTACTGACACAAGCATAAAAAAGTCTCTTGGAACTAAGTCGGAATTTATTGTGACAACATCAGATTTTACTCCTGTTAGTAATGTCCAGACTGTCTGCTATCAGTTTTCATCTAACATCTCCCATACCAACATGATTGGTATTATAAGTCCGAAAATGAATGCAGAAAAGTCTTCATCATTAAGTGATATTCCCGGACTTGAAAACTGTAAACAAGGCGAATGTTTCGATTTTGACGAAGTAAAAGTGGAGCGTTCAGGTAGTAAGGACGATGGCTATTCCACCATGTCTAGTGATGTACAGCCGGAGGCAATGGAAAAATTCTCTGATATGAACATGGAGCAAAGACATGAGTGTAAACACAGCTGTGATTCTTTTAATTCTACAAAAGAAAGTCCTTGCAGCTCAAGAATGGATGATAGAAAAAATAAAAATTATTTCGATGTTGGGAGTGATCCTGACTCAGCTTTGGAAAGTTCAACTAATAGTAATGATATTCGTAACTCTAATCAAAGTCTGTCTTCCCAGAATTCCTTGTCTGGTGAAGATAAGCCAAACATTTATGGCTCACTGGGAAAAGTAAAGGCTATGCGTGCAATGTTTGAACTGGATGCAATGAAATTACAGGATACAAGCAATAAAAATGTGTGCCCTCTATCACCCACAAAGGTCTTTCATAAATCGGCATCTTTTGATGACAGTTTCAGTGCCCCTACTAACACATGTCAGTTGAATAATATTTCAGGTGTTCACGCTGTGCAAAACAATTTCTCAGATTTACTGGATTTTGATTCAAGTATGACATGTCACAATCGTAATGGGTTTCTCCGAGAGGGGAGTTATGACAGCAGTAGTTCGACATCAGATAGAGGGTCTGATATGACTTCCCTTCACATCAGTGAAGACAATATTCTCTCAGATATCCCAGAGGAAAAAGAGGATTACGACAGCTCTGTGGAAAAACATAGCGAAAAAAATGTATCTGCCACTTCTCTTGCATCCAAAAAGATCACACTAAAATTCCAGACCAAAGTGATAAAACGATACTGGGCATCAATGCAAGGGTTGACTCGGGCAATTTCTGATTCAGATATTGGAAAGGATAAAAAGGATGCAACTATGGACTATGATGAATTGTTTTCTGGCCATCTCAATGCAGATGAGCCTTTGGAAAGGTCAGCTTCTGTCTCTGACCTGTGCAAACAACATAAGAAAGAAACAGACATTCGCCTTTCGCCTCAGTTGAGAAGAAGTCACTGTAGGTCTTTGATAGATGAAATCAATGTGGAAGGAAAAGTCCAAGAGATATTGAAGAATCAGCTTTTTCAGCAGGTATTTATAAATAGTGTGATCATTAATCAAACAATCAAATATTTGTAAGACAAACCAAATGACCAAGCATTTGATAATGATTTTCTTTATTCAGTTAGCGGTGGAAGTTTTCTAATTCAGAAATGAATTGTTTTGACACCTTTAATATTAATGTTTTCAGTGTATTGCAACCAAGTGTGTTTCCTTGAATAATCGGAGACCATTCCAGACACATATTCTTATTGGTCATCAACCACCAGTATCAGCCAATCAGAGATTTGTAAGAGAATCAGGTGACAGTGACAATTTTGTGAATTCAGAGACACGAAGCAACATTTTGTAATATGCATAAATTACATTTTCTATGAAAAATATAGACAATATATAAAATCAATTGAAATTGATACTTGATCAGTTTTGCTGAATTAAACATTGATTTTTAAATTTCAGCTGATTCCCAACTATAGTTATAAACAGAATGTGTCAGCCTAAAATTGTTAAGCTCCAACTTGATTTGCGGTTGCACATCCCTTCATCCATATATTTGTCTCAGGATGGCTTGTCAGCATAATTTGCTGCTGCCCATTCCTTCATCTATATATTTGTCTCAGGACTGTCAGCATAATTTGCTGCTATGCATCCTTTCATCCATATATCTGTTTATCTGGCTTTGCATGCTTATAAGCATAATGAAGATGAATGATGACATTTGTGTACCATTTTAACTGTTTTAATTCAAGTTGTATTGGGTTATTTTTATCCTTCTGACATGCACTTTTATGGCTGCATTGCTGACAGATATGCCTTATGAACGCAAAATCTAGTTTTATCATATAGAATATAGTAAATTTTGAGCTTGTAGAATTTTTAATAATTTGCATTGAAAGTGTTGGCACTTAGTAAATAGGAATAAAAAATAAAGCAATAATTGACATATTTCAATTCATCAGTTTATAATTAACTACCCATTGATGTCCTCTGAATTGATTAATGCTAATAAAATACTTTGTATTATAATTTGATACAATATTTGAATTTTAACATTTTTTTCACATCAGGTTCATAGATTTAATAAGTAGTTGAAGAGAGTATTGATTTATGTGTTCAATTACTGTGAATCCATTTATTTTTGTAGGTTCCAATTTTTGTGGTGTTGCAGAAAGTTATTTTTGTTGGTACTTAAATTGATGGATTGGGGTATGGAACCTATCTATTTTACTGAAAGATCAGTTTTTATTGAGTCATTGGTACTTAAATTCATAGATTGGGGTAGGGGCCCTATTTTTCTCTGAAGAATCAGTTTTTATTGAGTTGATGCATACATGTGATTCTACTAGCAGTAGGCCAAAAATACCGTTTTAAAGGCCGTCTACTGCAAAAAAACATTTAGTAGTTAAAATCTACCGCTTTTAAAAATTAAAAGAAAAAAAATATATATAAAAAAATAAATATCAAACACGTTATTTTTACGCGTTCTGTCAACACATTAGAGAAACCAGCCAGAACCATTCTACTGGGGACCGGAAGTGTTCCACCAGTACAACGACTGGTGTGATGATGCGTGGCAGAGCAACAGGATTAGAATTTTTAAGAACAGCTGCCATGTGTACACAGCAAGCTGTTAATTGATTACCTTATTGTTGGAATTTGAGGGGTTTAAGGCCAAATGCGAGATGTTTTTTTGAGGTGTTATAAGTAATAAAGGCATAAAGTGTGGTCCATGATGTCTTCTGAGCCTTTGATGAAAATTGGCAGACCCTTAGCGGAGGCAAAATAAAATGAAGAGACCGACCATAAACAATGATTTCGGCAGAGCCACTAGAGTAAGTATTTTGATTTTTGTCTTGTTTAATGGTTATTGTATTGTTCAAGATGTTTTAAGAGGACAGCTCTTACATGTTTTGTTCAATTCATGTCAAAATGCCAAAATGTGTGCTTTCTCCCAATGATAAGAAACCACTTGCTAAGAAATAGATCAACAATGCTTGGAGTTTAAGTGTGTGCAGGCGAGTAGCAAAGGTCCTGAGTTTGCATTGTGTGCTTCAAAGGTATGCATCTTTTGTATTTCATAAACTATTTAAAGTTTTCATGCACATAAATTAAGTTCAAACCCTAGATAAAATATATCAGTTAAAAATATATTGCAAGATAATTAATTTTAAAGTTTGGATAAATTATTCATAAAGCATAAACACATTATGTATTTTTTTTTCTTCACTTTTATTTAAAGTCTAAATCAGTCTTTACTTTTTTAATTTACAGTGGTGAAACTTGCCAACAGACTTTTGGGATCTGAGCCATAAAGAGAAAGAAGCCTTTGAGGATGAGGCTCAGGAATACATCCCAAGTCCAAGCCAAGAACTTCCTCCTCGGGGTGAACATAGCTTTGAGGAGTATTGGAGAGTCGTCAGCAACCTTACAAAATCAGCAACAGGAAAACTGAAGTTAGAACTTCTTTGCAGGCTTAATGTGCTTGTCCTGTAATTACAACATTCTAATGCTGATACAGAGATGACATTCTCCATTCTTTGCAAAATACAAAGTGATTCAAGGGAAAATCTTGACCAGAGAACTATTGAGAGCCTGTTAAGTGTGAAGCTTAATAATCACAATGGTTGTCATTAGTGGTCACTGTACATTGATCTTGTGAATAAAACTAAAAATGCTATTGGATTTTATAAAAGAAAAATCTTTGCAGTGAACTATGAGATAAACAACTTTTCCTTTTTCATTACTTGACTGTATACTGACTCATATTAATTAATTATTATTGTAACATTTTCCATCAAAATCTGAATCTGATTCATGTTCAAATTTGCTGTTTTATTATAGTATGAAGAAAATACATATTGTGGCACCAGAAAAAACAGCACTTGTTTTGTTTTCCATCCCCTTGAAACATAAAGTTTATGCCGATAAAAAATCTACTGGCTTAGAGGCCAATCTACTGATCAAAATTTGTAAATCTACTGGTTTGAAATCCTGGTTCTGTCACATGTATGTTCATGGTACTTAAACTCATGGATTGGGGTAGGGGCCCTATCTATTTTACTGAAAGATCAGTTTTTATTGAGTCTTTGGTACTTAAATTCATGGATTGGGGTAGGGGCCCTATCTATTTTACTGAAAGATCAGTTTTTATTGAGTTGTTGGTACTTAAATTCATGGATTGGGGTAGGCGCCCTATCTGTTCTACTGAAGGATCAGTTTTTATTAAGTCGTTGGTACTTAAATTCATGGATTGGTGTGGGGGTCCTATCTTTTCTACTAAAGGAACAGTTTTTATTGAGTTGTTGGTACTTAAATTCATGGATTGGGGTAGGGGCCCTATCTGTTCTACTAAAAGATCAGTTTTTATTAAGTCGTTGGTATTTAAATTCATGGATTGGGGTAGGCGCCCTATCTATTTTACTGAAAGATCATTTTTTATTGAGTCTTTGGTACTTAAATTCATGGATTGGGGTAGGGGCCCTATCTATTTTACTGAAAGATCAGTTTTTATTGAGTCATTGGTACTTAAATTCATGGATTGGGGTAGGCGCCCTATCTGTTCTACTGAAGGATCAGTTTTTATTAAGTCGTTGGTACTTAAATTCATGGATTGGTGTGGGGGTCCTATCTTTTCTACTAAAGGAACAGTTTTTATTGAGTTGTTGGTACTTAAATTCATGGATTGGGGTAGGGGCCCCATCTTTTCTACTGAAGGATCAGTTTTTATTAAGTCGTTGGTACTTAAATTCATGGATTGGTGTGGGGGTCCTATGTTTTCTATTAAAGGAACAGTTTTTATTGAGTTGTTGGTAATTAAATTCATGGATTGGGGTAGGGGCCTATCTTTCTACTGAAGGATCAGTTTTTATTAAGTTGTTGGTACTTAATATCATGGATTGGGGTAGGGGCCCTATCTGTTCAATATAAGGATCAGCTTTTATTGAGTCATTGGTACTTAAATTCATGGATTGGGGTAGGGGCCCTATCTGTTCTACTGATAGATCAGATATTTTTTTGAGTTGTTGGTACTTAAATTCATGGAATGGGGTAGGGGCTCTATCTGTTCTACTGAATGATCAGTTTTTATTAAGACATTAAATTCACAGTATGTTACAATAGTGTGGCAACCATAAAATACTAAAAAATTAGAAACCCCAAAGAAATTGGTACCCCCCACAAAAATTGATACCCCCCATAAAAATTGGTACCCCCACAAAAAAAGAGTAAATTCGCAGTAATTGTCTTCATCATCTTTTCTTATGAATTTATTTTCCCAATTAGGTAATTGAAATTCAATGCTTACCAAAGACATTTTAATCATGATTTGTTATTTAAAATTTTTATTTAGATTTGATTGTAAATTTTCACATTTCAGTTGTCCAGTTCAGTGGTCAGTGCAGATGGGGACCAAAACGACTTCAATAATTTCGTGGAAATTCTGAGACAGAGGGGGCATATTTTAGACACTGAACATGATCTCAGGTGCAGTAATATCAATACAGAGGTACGTAGAGAAGAAATGTGTTACAATTGTAGACTAGGGCTACAATCAGCAATATAGAATTAATATAACTTATTTACCATAAAAGGGTGTGCTATCTTTATTATTATTATTATTATTGGAATGTGTACATATTTTTTTATAAATTTTGATGTAGAAAGTTCGATTAAAAACATGTTACTTTATATAGGTCTGATAAAGTGATCAACTTTCTGTTAATTAAGCAGTTGTTATGCAGCATATGCAGCCTTGAGAAAAATTGGGTTGAGCATTTTACCTGTATAGTGCATGCAATCTGTATATTGTCTACACTACCAGGTAGTGAAAATGTATATGATGAATATGTTACATACACCAGTCATTCAATATCAGTTGAAATCAAGTCTTTTAGGTAATGAAATCTATTAAAATGTTTTGATTTCAGTAAAACATTTGTTTTCAGAGGTACAGGTTGAAATTTCTTTATTTCTTTCCAATTGCAGCCAGAGCAACCATGCATGCACCAATATTTACATTTAGCCTACTGTCCTTACTCATGTATAAGCCCATAGGTTAAATTCATCATATCTTCTTAACACTAGAACTTTGCTACAGTTCACTTTACAATTTTGTGCGTAACACAAAGTTCATTATATTTTATGATGTATTAAAAGGTAGGTCATTTTTTACTGTTTTTTTCCGTGTCAAACTTTAATAAAAATATGTAAACAATCCTCTTGAAGTAAAAAATGGTAATGTTCTTTATTCCTAGAAATTTGTCAAGGCAAGAGGTTCTATCTTTACTTTGTCATAGTGATTGAAGATGACTAATAAAGGAAGGTTACCTTTAACACTATAGTGATTGAAGATGACTGATAAAGGAAGGTTACCTTTAACACTATAGTGATTGAAGATGACTGATAAAGGAAGGTTACCTTTACCACTACAGTGATAGAAGATGACTGATAAAGGAAGGTTACCTTTAACACTACAGTGATTGAAGATGACTGATAAAGGCAGGTTACCTTTAACAATATAGTGATTGAAGATGACTGATAAAGCAAGGTTACCTTTAACACTATAGTGATTGAAGATGACTGCTAAAGGAAGGTTATCTTTAATGCTGTGGGAGACTGGATCAACTTTTGAAATTACTGTCAGCTTGGCTGTCTGAAACAAGCAATTTACAGAGCCCAGTAACTTGAGAAAGAATATAGATATGTGTTTTAATATTTAGTGAGTTTTTTTCTGAAAAGTAATTGCACACCTTGGTGTTGGATAGTGACTGAATCACAGAACAAATGTTGTAATAAGTTAAAGCAGTACTGCTGAAGGCTTCATCCTGCACACATTCTTAATTGCTGGTAATAGCATCTTTGCTAGCCTAGGTTCTGATATGTTAGCTAACAGTTAACAAATTGAAACATTGGCTGTTAGCAAATTGAAACATTGGCTGTTAGCAAATTGAAACATTGGCTGTTAGCAAATTGAAACATTGGTTGTTAGCAAATTGAAACATTGGTTGTTAGCAAATTGAAACATTGGTTGTTAGCAAATTGAAACATTGGTTGTTAGCAAATTGAAACATTGGCTGTTAGCAAATTGAAACATTGGTTGTTAGCAAATTGAAACATTGGCTGTTAGCAAATTGAAAAATTGAAACATTGGCTGTTAGCAAATTGAAACATTGGCTGTTAGCAAATTGAAATATTGGCTGTTAACAAATTGAAATATTGGCTATCAAAGATGGGTAGTAGAAGATACAATTATTGTTAACTCTAATCAAATGTTCTCAAAAGGTTTTGTGTACAAATTTCAGAATTAAAATTCCACAATCAGATAATAGATTTGGAGTCCAAAATCCAGAGAGCTCTATGATTCCATTTAACTTAATGTCATCTTATAGCACGCAGACATTTTTGGACCTCGAGTTTGAGATTCTTGCTCAGTTTTAGTTTAGAATACCAGACTTGGATGTTTATAAATAAATATTAGAATATCGAACTTGTGTGTTTATAAATAAATATTAGAATATCAGACTTGGGTGTTTATAATTAAATATTAGAATACCAGACTTGGATGTTTATAAATAAATATTAGAATATCAGACTTGGGTGTTTATAAATAAATATTAGAATACCAGACTTGGGTGTTTATAAATAAATATTAGAATACCAGACTTGGATGTTTATAAATAAATATTAGAATAACAGACTTGGGTGTTTATAAATAAATATTAGAATAACAGACTTGGATGTTTATAAATAAATATTAGAATAACAGACTTGGGTGTTTATAAATAAATATTAGAATACCAGACTTGGATGTTTATAAATAAATATTAGAATAACAGACTTGGGTGTTTATAAATAAATATTAGAATATCAGACTTGCATGTTTGTAAGTAAATATTAGAATAACAGACTTGGGTGTTTATAAATAAATATTAGAATAACAGACTTGGGTGTTTATAAATAAATATTAGAATACCAGACTTGGGTGTTTATAAATAAATATTAGAATAACAGACTTGGGTGTTTATAAATAAATATTAGAATATCAGACTTGGGTGTTTATAAATAAATATTAGTATACCAGACTTGGGTGTTTATAAATAAATATTAGAATACCAGACTTGGATGTTTATAAATAAATATTAGAATAACAGACTTGGGTGTTTATAAATAAATATTAGAATAACAGACTTGGATGTTTATAAATAAATATTAGAATAACAGACTTGGGTGTTTATAAATAAATATTAGAATACCAGACTTGGATGTTTATAAATAAATATTAGAATAACAGACTTGGGTGTTTATAAATAAATATTAGAATATCAGACTTGGGTGTTTATAAATAAATATTAGAATACCAGACTTGGGTGTTTATAAATAAATATTAGAATACCAGACTTGCATGTTTGTAAATGAATATTAGAATACCAGACTTGGGTGTTTATAAATAAATATTAGAATACCAGACTTGGGTGTTTATAAATAAATATTAGAATACCAGACTTGCATGTTTGTAAATAAATATTAGAATACCAGACTTGGGTGTTTATAAATAAATATTAGAATACCAGACTTGGGTGTTTATAAATAAATATTAGAATAACAGACTTGGGTGTTTATAAATAAATATTAGAATACCAGACTTGGGTGTTTATAAATAAATATTAGAATACCAGACTTGGGTGTTTATAAATAAATATTAGAATACCAGACTTGGGTGTTTATAAATAAATATTAGAATACCAGACTTGCATGTTTATAAATAAATATTAGAATACCAGACTTGGGTGTTTATAAATAAATATTAGAATACCAGACTTGGGTGTTTATAAATAAATATTAGAATAACAGACTTGGGTGTTTATAAATAAATATTAGAATATCAGACTTGGATGTTTATAAATAAATATTAGAATACCAGACTTGGATGTTTATAAATAAATATTAGAATATCAGACTTGGGTGTTTATAAATAAATATTAGAATATCAGACTTGGGTGTTTATAAATAAATATTAGAATATCAGACTTGGGTGTTTATAAATAAATATTAGAATATCAGACTTGGGTGTTTATAAATAAATATTAGAATATCAGACTTGGGTGTTTATAAATAAATATTAGAATACCAGACTTGGGTGTTTATAAATAAATATTAGAATATCAGACTTGGGTGTTTATAAATAAATATTAGAATAACAGACTTGGGTGTTTATAAATAAATATTAGAATATCAGACTTGCATGTTTGTAAGTAAATATTTTAATCAGGTGACAAGACTAAAATACCTCTGGATAGAATTAAATTTCTGGTCCTGATGGCTATCAGTTTACCAAGGTTCTTTGTTTTCATTTAAAAATGAAATGTGGTCATGTGTCCTCTCACATGCATGTAAATATTTACATGTTTTCACAACATGTTAACAGCCACTACATTTTTTAAATGGCTAACATGTATTTGTGATAATTCGAATTTTATTACAGCTGTATGTATCTGGTTTCATTGAACTCTGCATGGCTTAAGGCTGTTTTGAGACCACATCATGCTCTGAATATGATTTTGGTGTTATGAAGCTTATCTTAGGGTAGAATATACATTTGGGACAGACAGTTTGAGTTTTGTAGTAGAGAGGTTTCAGTTCACTGAGTTAAAGTTTGCTGAAATTAATGAAGGAACCATTTGGAATCAGAAACATAGTTCATTTTCAGTTGGCTTTTGGTTTATTGAGGTATAGACTTGAAATGTGTCATTGTAGCAAGAGTTATTGTAACTTTCATTTTTTTTCTATCTACACTAAAAATGTGTGACTTTTTTCCACAGATGAATATGCACCAGTCCTTGAGTCTCTCCTCCAGGGAAGGTAACTCTACTGAATCGCAGAGTCCATCAGAGGAGAGAACCAATAAGGATAATGGTGAAGACACTTCTGAAGGGAGAACCATCGGAGAGGAGCAGAAAAAATTCAAAAAACAATTCTACAGCTTATGTGATGTAGGGTCTAATAAAAGTATCTGTAGCAATGATGAAAAGAGTGGTGTCCCCTTAGTGTCCAATGTAAAACCAGAATCTCTTGAAAATTCTAACAATTGCAATCATATAGATGAATTTGATGAAATTTCGCAGCAGATTGCCACCCTTTCGAAAACAGTTCATGAATTGCATAGAAGTTTATCCAGTTTGAACAGTGATAATTCAGATTGTGATTACGAATCAAATGAAGGAGACAACTCTCATTTCCTGACAAGTGCCATTGGAAACAAAGAAATTGATGGATATCATTGGGTGGAAGATGAATTCTTCTTGTCCCCCTATGAAGGGGAGATAATTATAGGATGTTCTCCCATATCCTTAAATGGAGAAACTGGTGACTTGATGAATGAATATTTAGATGAAAATGCAGAGAGTGAGGACCCAAGGATGGAAACTGGGGACTTGGCAGACAATGGAGAAATGAGAGAGAGGTTATGTAGGGATACAGCTCTGAATTTTGCAGAGCCAGCAAAAAAGGTATGGAGTGATGATAGATTGTGTAAGCTGAAGTTTGGAAAAGTTGAACAAAATTTGCAAGTGTTATTTGACCCCAATTATGAGTAGCCTTGAAAGAAAAAATAATGCTGTCTGTTCAGTGGAAGTTTGTTGGAGGGGAGTGGGACACAACTCTGCCTCAAACAGATGAATGTATTGACACAATAAATACAGACCTGTTATGTAATGCACAGTCAGCATATTGAGTCATTTTAAAATGTTGTCATTTGAAAAATAAGATAAAACCCACAAAAAATTTCAATTACTAGGTTGATACAAAAAGATCATTCATTTTGTTTTCTGATACTGATTTGATCAAGTATGCAGTTTTTATTAGGAACTCGGATGTTTCCATTGAGAGTTTATGCTTATTAACTTGTGATGTCAAGTAATATTACTATGACCAATTGATGACAAAGTGAAAGATCCATCTTTGGTCACCATTAATAAGCTCGATGCAGGAAAGTTAGAAAACAAGATGGTGGCCTTGGGTTGACTATTTTTTGGATCTCTAAGAATACTCTTTATATGTGGATTCCATCACATGTACCATGTTTACCACTGAAAATTTATTTAGCAAGATAAAGGACAACAAATATAATTTAATTTTAATCTAATGCAATCAACAGTTTCTGCTGTATTATTCAGACTGGTTCTCCATCTTATTTCAGAATCAGGCTTGTCTGTTGGACACTGTGTTGAACAACAGTTTGAGTGCCAGTCAAGACAGCTTGGATGACAACATAGGATTTGATCATGTCATGTGCCATCGCCTGCTTGGAAAAGGTATATATATATATATATATATATATATCTTTATTCTGAATTACTTGAAGTATTATCTTTTAACCCATTGCAGTATAGTCAGCATTGTTTTGTACCTTCTTATTTCATTTTCACAGTCAATCTAAACAATATACACCTCTCCCTCGATAACTCGCACACAATGGGGTCCAAAAACATAGACCATGATATAAGCGAGGGCAAGAGTTACCAAGGGACCTTTGAACAACTAAGAAAGGGATGGAGATCAACAGAGAGAGAGATGAAGTGGGGGAGGGGGGCAGGCTACATTGTTGAATACTTATTTTATAATCGTGTTGAGAGCAACTGTGAGTAAATAGCTTTTCATACCAGAGTTGTTCGTTTTTCTTTATAAATTACCTTCAGTTACCTTGAATTTCAAGATAAACAATTTTGAAAGATCATTAAAAACAGTATTCCAAGCAGTTTCAGTACACTTCACATGTTTACTGCTGATCACATTGTTTATTACATCACTTCTTTTTGTGTTGAATTGGATACATTCTAGTGTTAGTGTTCAGTCAAAATTAAGTGAGATTTCTTTTTTCAAAAAGGTTGACATTAATTTCAAGAAACAATGTTGAAACTTTTAAGGTGTAACTTGTTGTTAGTGAGTTGGAGTTGTATTTTGGAAAAATAAACAAGTCAAACTGGGTAGATAGATAGAGAGGGAAAACAAAGACAAAACCAGTGTAAAATACAATTATATTATTGAGTGGAATATGTCACAAATAAATTGACAACTTACATTTTGTTCATCATCGTGTAATAAAATCCATTGAAATTCATAATGTTTTACATTTTAAATCCATTTATATGATAAATCCATGAATTATATTATAGGTCGCATACCAGTATAAAAATAGTAGTCCAGAATGATCTGATTCACAATATCCCATAAATATGTTAATTCCATACACCTTGCAAATAAACAATGAAAGTAAAGTCCACACTTTTGTGATTCACAGTATCCTATAAATGTCATTGTTGAAATGTCATCTGGTACAAAGCCCAATAATTCATCCTGGTCATTGTAAATATCATCCGATGCCGATACCTCATCTTGACTGTCATCTGTGGGTGCTTATGTGGAGACTGAGCTTTTGCATACATTCTGCAAAATCTATTAAAGGATATGCCACAAATGAACATGTGTCAATTGTGCAGCATGGTCACAGTGAGTTTAAATAAACTCTGTTAACTGAATATAGGACTCTACTTGGCACTGAACAAATATTAAATTATGTCTTGATCAGAGGGTGGTCAACTGGAAAACAAATTGGGTGCTGCCTTCACAAGCTAAGGGATTAAGGTTAGACATGCACAGGGAGTTATAGGACTCTAATTGGCACTGAACAAGAATCAAATTTGTGGCTCGATCAAAGAATTGTCGACTGGGAAAAAAAAGTGAGTGCTGCCTCTACAAGCTAAGGGCTTTGCACTGGCAGATAACTTAGGAAATATTACTCGGGAATTAGATTTGGCTTATGATAAAGGCAAATATAATATAAATGTTATAAGTGGATTTGTGAGTTATCAGGGCACGAGAGGTGTAAATAGTTTTTTTTGGTTAAATTTGGAACATGAAGTGACGTTCTTTTTTAAGATTTTTCAAATATTTATATGTAACAATAAAAGCTGAAAATCAGGATTAATATTTACATATTTCTATCTTCTAACATTTTTTAAAGAAAAAGTATGTAAAAGTCATACTGTTAGTACTTTTGTCATCCTGGATTGTCCTTTGGTTTTGACAGTTCACTGTATGCCAAATATTTGTAAAGAATTTCAACCTGTATTATTTTAACTGACTTTTAAAGGCCACAAAAGAAGTTATTTTAATAAATCAAATTTTGTATTCACATAATTTTGATGCAATAGCACCTGTTCTTTGAAGCTGAAAGTTTTGGTTTTATTCTCCTTACACAGGTGCTGTACCCATTTCAAAACAATTTAATTAAAACATTAGACTTTATATACAAGGCCATATTTTTAATTAGGTCAAACTTGTATAGTCAAGCATATAATCTTATGTATTTGTAACACAAATTATGACAAATATCATGTTTAATATCTTGTGAGCTTAAATTAGCTTAATGAAAGTTTGAAATTGAAAACCAGCTAATGATTTCTCTAAGTTCTACATGTACAGTGACCATATACAAGAAGTTACGGCAGTATTTGATTTTCTCAACAAAATGCATTCCTCATGAACAAGTACCAATGATACTCACCATGGAGGTTTTCTAAATTGAAACATTAAAAAATGTCAAAGCCCAATGAAACTTGGTCAGGCAGGAGGGAAAAGAAAGGGATGAAGATATTTTCTCGTTAAGCACAGAAAAATACAGTAAAACCCCAGGGTCTATTCTAGGAGGCACAATTGTAGAATTATGTCTTTATGAGGGTTTATCAAAAAGTTCAATAACAAATGCTGTGAAGAAAAAGTAACTTAACTGTGTACAGTAATTTTAGCAGTTATTCCTTTTGATTTAATGCACTTCTTGTGAGCCATGTCCTGAACATGACAGCATTCATACCAACCTGGTGACTGCATCCCTTAGTTCCTCATCCAATATTGTAATGGTGTCATGATTTCCCCATAACAAATCTTTCAGTTTTGGAAAAAGCCAGAAGTCACAAGAAGCTAAATCTGGGCTGTATGATGAGTGATTTTGGGTTTCAAAGTCGTTTTTGTGAGGTGTGCATTACAGACTTGTATTTGTGCATGGGGACATTATCATCATGCAATATGAAGCCACCTCTCATTAGGTCTGGACACTTTTTGCAAATAGCCTCATGCAAATTATACCCGATTACTGTGATACAGTATTGTTTATTTACTGTGGTGTTCTCTGGTACCATGGGGTTCAAAATTATTCCTTGTTTGTTTAGGAACATAATGCACATAACTTTACTTGCAGATTTGAAAGACACAACTTTTATTGGTGATGCTGAACTTGTGTGCTTTCATACACTGCTTTTTCTCTTACTCTTGGGCTTAAAGTAGTGTATCCAAGTTTCATCACATGTAATGATCTTATTTAAGACATTATAGACTTTTACATTGTAACTGTATAATAATTTCCTGCAGGTGTTTACCCTTAAACCCATTTGCTCGTTACAAGCAATATGGGCACGCAACAGACACAAATCCTGTGCATTCCTAATTCTTTGTTGCAATCTGTGCACCCAACAGACACAAATCCTGTGCATTCCTAATTCTTTGTTCTGAATTTCCTCTGCACTTCTGTATAAAATATCAAAATTGTCTGCTACCTCTCGGACAGTAACACATCTTTCTTCCTTTACATATACTTCCACAGAATTGACTATTTCTTTTGAAAGAAGTGTTCTTGCCCTATCTTTTCTTATATCATTTTTGAACAGTCTCCCTACCATCACTGAAATGTTTCATCCATCGAATCATTACAGATTTAGCAAGTGTTTTAGGTCCATAAACAGCATCCAAATCAGCTGTGTAATGGATTTTCCTAATTGTGCATAAAATTTTGTAATCGCTCTCTGTTTGAAAAGGACTCCTGTACCAATTTGCCATAATGTTTACATATATGACACAGAAAAAGATGATGTCACTAAGCCTGTGACATTGTCAACTTAAAAATGATGCTGCATCTTAAATTGGGATGTTTTCAATTATAGACGGGCCAGTTTTTATGATGTTGGGTTGCTTTGTTTAAAAAATATTGTATTTGTTCTAGAATGTTTTGATCAGCTCTCATATTTCATTATTAAATCTCTCCTATATTTGTAAAGTTCTTTTTATTTATTTTTTCAAATGTATTCAGGAATTTGCACCCAAAATTTTAATTTCTAGAATAGATGCTTACACTGTATGAAATCATGCAATTCCAAACAATAATTATTATTTATCTCATACAAATTTTAAATCTCAGACAGAAATGATGGCATGAAAGGGGTACCTCTCCATGGTCAGCCAGACATTGACTTCTCCAAGTTCTACACACGATATGGCAACCTTGAAAAAGAGGCTGTGGCAGCGTTTGATTTTCTCAACAAAACGTCTACCTCACAAACAGGTAACAACGATACACACCATGAAGTGACCTTTGAAGGGAAAAATGAATCTGATACTCAATTCAAGAAGAAACCTGCAGTGGCTAAGAAACCATCTCGTGCAGTCATTGACAGTGTGAAGCAAAAACATAAGACAACTGTAGATTCAGATGCTCAAAAATATCCACCCACAAGGCCTAAATTTAAAAAAGAACGGGCAGCACCGGATAAGAAACATAGCAAACGGCATTTACAAAAACAATCCAAAATGTCTTCCTCATCTCCTGATTCTCCCATGGATGGGTCTTGTGATGATATATCCCTCAGTGACTCTTGTTGTGAGAGTTTTTCCTCAGATCTTAGTAGCACAGAAGAAATGACAGAAGTATAGGATTGGATTTTTCATAAAAGTCTATTAATGTTTGTTAATTTCTATAAGGGCTGGTGCTTCATATGTTTTGCTTGGCCTAAATCAACAAAGAGTCAACTAAAATATTCCTGGGTGACATACCATTCCATTGCAGGATAGTTATCGACTAGCTACAGCAGATAACAACTGATCACAAGACTGACTGAAGCAACTAATTCATCTCCAAGCACTACCTAGCATCAGCTGTCAGTCATGTGTTGTTTATTCAAGGTTCCAATGGACAGCTGTCCACTCTCAAGCTAGTCTCTGTTTGATTTTTTACATAATAATGTCTGTGGAGCTAAGCTTGTCTGACTATATAACAGTCAGGTTAAATGATGGTCTGTCAGCTTGTCTGATAAAATAACAGCCTGGTAAATGATGGCCGGTCAGCTTTTATTCTGTAAATTTAAATGAATTGGGGATGTAGAGTGTGATTGTATCAAATTGATGGCTGCATATCAGCTAACATTGTTTAGTACATCACATGATAAATTTCTAAGTTCTGATTTGGCTGACCACAGGGATCTATTTTAACTTAGTATGGATTTCCCCTTGACTAAGAGATGCTGTACTTGACTACAGGAATTATATCTGTTCCAGCTGGCACTATTGGCATGCACCATTGTTATATGATGTCAAATCATGTCTTGTGATATACTGAATATTATTATTGCCTTCTCTCCTGACAACTGTCCTCCTGTAGTGTGTCTGGTGGGGTGTGTTGCACTCATACTTCACTAGACAAGCTTACAGAAGAACAGTTCCCTTGGGAGAAGGCAATAATAGAATAATATTGCCATTCATATTGCCCTCTTCTGTTGCCATTCATATTGCCCTGTACTGTGTTTCCTCATCTATAACATACACCCAACTACAAACTGTGTTGACCCAGATCTGTTGGGGCAATACATTCATCAGCAGATCAAGTTCTGTGCTGTTTGTTATACTGATGATTTGATACAAACAGTCTAGGCCTTGATTTGCCAGTACATGTATATTGTATGACAGCAAATTTGAGTCAGTGCTGTTATTTTTATGTGTCTTTGCTGTGTTCCCTCACTGTAAAGTGTCTTAGTATAGCATAGTCTCTGATATAATGTAAATATGGTTATTGATCCCATTATAAAGTGTCTCAGTATAACACGGTCTCTGATATAACACAGGTATGGTCATTGATCCCATTATAAATTGTCTCAGTACAGCATGGTCTCTGATAAAACACAGATAATTGGTGCCTACAAGCCATGAACTAAAAATCAGTGAAATAAATTAAGCACCAGTAATACAATTTAATCAGTTTAATGGGATTTATGACCATACCACACTATAAGACAGTTTTATAATGAGGGACCACAGTACATGGTATATTGATCAAATGCACAATTCAAATCACTTATGCATGGAATATATTTTAAATATGTTAAATAGATGCATGCTGGGAAAAATGGTATCAAGCTTTGATGTAAAAGTTTGTAAGGATAAACATTTTAGTTTACTGATTGCTATTTTTCAAATCTATTGTGTGTGACAATATTTGATTATGATGTGAGACTACTTAATACCGTATCATAACAATTCAGAAACAAAGTGCCAAATTATTTAAAACAGGAAAAGTATTGCTACCAAATCCTTTTTTGTTTCAATCCATGACTCAAATGGTGTGAACATAATTTTTCCTAATGTATATACTCATGTACAAGTCAGGTCCAATTACAACACAACATTGCAAAATGTGTCAGCAGATCAGGGTTTATTTAGTCCAATAAATAAGCCCCGAAACCTGTATCAGAATCAGTACAGGTTTGGGGGATGATTTATTGGACTAGGGTCTATTCTGTTTGTTCTACTGATTAGTCCCAACAAAACTGCTTAGACCCAGCTCTGCTGGTGCATTATGTGACAGCTGATCTGGGTCTATGCTGTTTGCAGTTGGATCTGACTCAGACAAAAGTATATGTGGAGTATATGTAGTATATTGTTTGCTGCTAGTAACTTTGCAACAAGAATTAACAAACTGAATATCAGATATTTTCAATGTGTTGCATGTTTAGTGCAGATCTAGTATATTTGCGGTATGACAACAGCAAATGAAACATCTTTATGCAAATGTTTCAAATGTGGTCTCATTGAAGCTTTAATGACACAAAAATTTTATACATACAGTTTTTAAAACATTCAGGGTGGAATATTTTATACATTCATACTTTTGTAAAATTTATTAACCTAATAATTACTACAAAAATGTATGTATATTACCTATTGTTATTTATTTCAAGTAAGGGTATTATTACACATTATTACAATGTTTTACATATATTCTACAAGATAGTTTTAATTTTTAATTGTATTTTATATGTGTGTGTGTAAATATATATTTTCGTTTATTACGTGTCAGACTAAAGTTTAATAAATATATCCTCGTTCTTATGTATTAATATTTAACAACAATTTATATCATTGATTTATAACATAATATACCACATATACTCACTTATAAGTCGAGTCCAACTACAAACACCATAGACCCTGATCTGCTGTCACATAATGTGCTGGCAGATTAACACCATAGACCCTGATCTGCTGTCACATAATATGCTGGCAGATTAACACCATAGACCCTGATCTGCTGTCACATAATGTGCTGGCAGATTAACACCATAGACCCTGATCTGCTGTCACATAATGTGCTGGCAGATTAACACCATAGACCCTGATCTGCTGTCACATAATGTGCTGGCAGATTAACACCATAGACCCTGATCTGCTGTCACATAATGTGCTGGCAGATTAACACCATAGACCCTGATCTGCTGTCACATAATGCGCTGGCAGATAACACCATACACCCTGATCTGCTGTCACATAATGCGCTGGCAGATTAACACCATAGACCCTGATCTGCTGTCACATAATACGCTGGCAGATTAACACCATAGACCCTGATCTGCTGTCACATAATGTGCTGGCAGATTAACACCATAGACCCTGATCTGCTGTCACATAATGCGCTGGCAGATAACACCATACACCCTGATCTGCTGTCACATAATGCGCTGGCAGATTAACACCATAGACCCTGATCTGCTGTCACATAATACGCTGGCAGATTAACACCATAGACCCTGATCTGCTGTCACATAATGTGCTGGCAGATTAACACCATAGACCCTGATCTGCTGTCACATAATGTGCTGGCAGATTAACACCATAGACCCTGATCTGCTGTCACATAATGTGCTGGCAGATTAACACCATAGACCCTGATCTGCTGTCACATAATGTGCTGGCAGATTAACACCATAGACCCTGATCTGCTGTCACATAATGTGCTGGCAGATTAACACCATAGACCCTGATCTGCTGTCACATAATGTGCTGGCAGATTAACACCATACACCCTGATCTGCTGTCACATAATGCGCTGGCAGATTAGGGTCTATGTTGTTTGTTTTACTGATTACTCCTAACAAACTGAATAGACCAAGGGAAGCTGGCACATTAGGAGATGGCAGATCTGGGTCTATGCAGTTTGCAGTTGGATTTGACTTATAAGCGAGTATATACGGTATTCCAAATTAAATTCTTGGTTGAGATAAAAATAGATCATGTATGGAATGTTGGTAATATTCATCTCTTGTGAAAGTCAGTAATATTCCTTGATAGGTGGATGACTTGTAATGAGGTGAATTCAGTATCACTCCTAGTTATTATAATTATACCCAACTTTCAAGAGAACCATCTTTCAATTGTACATAACATCAATTTACAATCCAACTATAATAAAAAGGATATCGAATGAAGGTCAAATTATATTTTGTAACTTGGGTCCTGGGTAGCACAGTTTAACCAATCACTTTGTAACTACAGGGTCCTGGGGTCATTTCCCAGTAATAGCATGTACAGGGGTTAATGGTCACTCAACCATTGTAATTGGCTTTCATAAAATGATGACTCAGACAACACACAACACAACCTCCTTCATAATATGATGTCTCAGATAACACACAACACAACCTCCTACATAAAATGATGTCTCAGATAACACGCAACACAACCTCCTATGATTTATAGAGTACTTTTGAGTCACTTATTAGGACTTTTCTTTCTTTTGGTAATGAAAGCTTGACCACTTTTGACCAGATATTTAACAGAGCAACATTAGATTGGCTATACAAGACCATACTTGGCCAGGTCAGTGATTTGATGCCCACTTCAGACTCTTGTTGATCTGTAATAATCTGTGTGGGTGCAGATTCAACTTGATTGTAAGAAATATGGCAGCAACTAGAGACAGTAAGCATTGGTGTAACTCTTGAGAGTGTTGTTTTGCCAAGCTCATGAATACAAAACCATGAAGACTCTACTAACCAACTAGAAGTCGTCGGTAAGGTCAAAGGTCATTGGAAGAGTCAACATATAAACCTATTGAATACTTATCCTGGGACGCAAATAATATGATTTACTTAAATATCACATTCATAAATGTCTTATATGTACAATTCACCATAAAATGTGACATATGTATTAAAAATATGCTATAAGTTGTTATTGTTGAAGATAGGTTTATTCAATGACAACATTTTCATGTGTTTATTTTCACTTTTCATACTTCCAGACTCATTTGCTTTTTCTAAATAATCTTTCTTTCTCATTCACAAATTCACAACACTATCCAAATATATATATATATATATATATATATATATATATATATATATATATATATATATATATATAGATATATATATGCACAGTTGTCTGATGCCATATATTACTATTACATGCTGTTACTATTTCATCTCTACAACGTTAGACATCTCCTGGCACAGTGAAACCACTCTTTATCAGCTATCCAGTGGTTGGGACAATTTTGTTTTTTGTATGGAGGTTGCTGTTTAAGAATGCATAAAAAATATGAAATCTAAATCAATCAGAATATCCTTGTCTCTTTCTGCTGTGAGCTGAATAACTTAGACTGTCTGAAAAAGACTCAGAGGAAATTATAGTCACTTTTGTTATTTTTCAAATTTGGAAGGATTTGCTGATGAATGTCCAGAAGATATGGAAATAATAGTCTTCATAATAAAAAAAAGGCATTGAAATAACATTCTAGGACATTTCAACCAACAATACCTTCACTGTCAATTATTAACGTTATCCCTGGAAATTTAGAATTAAAACTTTCCATTTCAGTAGCCTCCAAATATTTTATACATTGCTATTAGTGATGACACATCATCGAGTCATTGTGACAGCAATGTAACTAGAACCACAGGCATGAGGGCAGTGCATAATTGCCACCATTGACATGCAAGTTTTTTTCTAGCATGTGATGGAAAAGGTGGAGGATATTCTGGTTGTGACTAAATATGAAAGGTAACTGGTAAAGGGAGGTAACATATGTACTCGTGTATAAACCGATACAAACTGCAAACTGCATGCTGTCGCATAATGTGCCGGCAGATCTGGGTCTATGCAGTTTGTAAGGACTAATCTGTAGAACAAACAACATAGACCCTGATCTGCCAGCGCATTATGTGATGGCAGATTAGGGTCAATGTTGTTTGCATTTGGACTCCACTTATATGCGAGTATATACGGTAATCATTGCAGGAGGTTGGGCTGTATTTTATATATCAGTTCAAGTAATGATTACATTTAATAAAGCATGTACCCCTTTCTGTGTAAGGGCATGGTACATCTAAAAAAGCATGTACCGCTTTCTGTGTAACATCTGTAATCTGAATTTTTGGGTTAAAGTTTCAAAAATCAGCTGTCAATTTAAGATGAAAGCTGTCAAATTAAATGGCAATACAAAAGTAAAAGGTGTGAGGTTCTTTCATATTTTGAAATTCTTTTCCACAGAAATGCCAAATCAATGATTGCTTTATGTCAAGAGTTAGTTTTATATCGTAGATATCAACAAATATTAAGTTTTTTTTAAAATACAGTGAAACTTTTCAAAACCGAACCCTCAGTATACCAGAATCCCCTCAAGACCGAAATTTATTTGTCCCCAATTTTTCCTCTTCAATATATTTTTTTTCCCAGTAAACCAAAACCCCTCAACTCCGAATACTGAAAAAAAATTTAGATCCCAAATTTCAATTTTAACTTAAAAAAACCCATAAAACTGAAACTCAGTTAAAACGTGGACATATATTGTAGCTGCTAAATTCCTGACATACTGGAACAGATTAATTATGGTCAGCAAGTACTGTAGTGGGCTGGTCTATGAGACAAAGACCAGGAAAATGCCCCAAGGGCACGTGAAGTTAAAACAATACTTCACACTTGTGCCAACACAGTCTGATGTCTTTGCACCATAAAAAAGAGCCAGCTTTTTAGGCAGATTATTAATAACTAAATGCTTGTAGGTACGCCATTTAAGAAAGACTGTTTAACTGCTTATTATCTAGTTGTGATTGATGCTGTTCATTTGTATACATGATCAATAGAGCATTGTCGGCTTGTTTTTTTAAATTAAATATCAGGGCTTTATTAACCTGGCATGTGGCCTTGCTTTTGATGCTTTTCCTTCCGACGGAGACTGACAAAGCAGTATTCTAAAGTCAGATTCACTCAATGACATACCCTGAAGTTTTAGATCTTATACAGATTAAAAAACTTTGCGATTGTTAAGGATGAGCGTTATTTGGCTACAGCACATGAAATGGAGTCTTACACAAGCCACATTAAAGAAAGATGTCAGAAAAAAACAGACAACACTCCATGCCTTCTTCGAGCCAGGCTCTTGAACTGTGAACATTATGAATATTACGGAGTATTTAAATATTATGGAGTATCATTCACAATTGTAATGGACTTATAGTAAAGTTATACAAGAATCTCATTCTTCAAATGTGACAAGAACTGTATTTGTGTGTGGAACAACTGTATTTATTTATGTGACAGGATGAGATTTATGGAAGGAACATATATTGTTCAGCTAATTCTTTATTAAATCCATGTACATGTATTAAAACAAAAATAACAGCATTTTTAATTTTGTGGACTCCGACACACACAGACACTGATGCACTCATAATTACATTATCTCTCTCTCTTATCACATCTGCAAAAACCTCAGTAAACTTCTCAAAAACCAAAACAATTTTTGGGTCCCAAGGGTTTTTGGTTTTCAGGGGTTTCATTATATTAGTAATAATAGCCATACATGATGGGAGATGAGAATCATTGTAGATTTTCCACCTGCTTGTAATTGAAGCCCCACTGTTGCTAGGGGAGTTGCTTCAAATACAATTTTGGAATGGCTTACTGTTAAAAAAACATTCCTATCAAGTTTAATCAAACTTGGCTGAGCCA
This sequence comes from Margaritifera margaritifera, assembly GCA_029931535.1. Taxonomy (NCBI): domain Eukaryota; kingdom Metazoa; phylum Mollusca; class Bivalvia; order Unionida; family Margaritiferidae; genus Margaritifera; species Margaritifera margaritifera. The sequence goes on from JAQPZY010001561.1 coordinate 1,065,019, forward strand.
TGCTGAAGAAGAAGTCAAAAACAAGTTTTCCACCTGGTTGCTATAGAATCAACATCATAACTTGGGGTTCCAACCCAGACAAATTCTGGTAGAACATGTCCTAAGAATTGTTCCTACCAAGTTTGATCAAAATTGGCTCCATTCTGGAGTAGAATCAAAAACAGGTTTTTTCACCTGTATGCAATGGAAGCAACTCAAATTTAATTATGTAGAACATGATCTATGAAAACTCGCTACCAAGTTTGATCCTAACTGGCTCAGCTTTTCTGATGAAGTCAAAAATAGATCTTCTACATAGTTGCTATGGAAGCCTCTGTTACTAGGGAGCCACCCATGGAACAGATTTGGTAAGACATGTCATACAAATTGTTCCTACCAAGTTTAATTAAAATTGGCTCATCTGTTCTAGACAAGTTGAGAAGAGATTTTCCACATGGTTACAATGAAAGCCACACTGTTGCTAGGGGAGCCAACCTGCATAAAAATCTAATTAAGCATAACGTAAGAAATGTTCTTAACAAGCTTGATCAAATATAGCTAAGCCATTCTGCGGAGAAGTTAAAAATAGGTTTTCCAAATGGTGTAGAAACCACATCTTTGTCATGGGATCCATCCCAAAATCAGTTCTAATACAGCATGTCTTATAAAACATCCCTACTAAGTGTAATAAGTTTAGCTCAGCTGTTCTGGAGAAGTTGCATGGAATCCACAATGTTCTTAGAGAAGCCACCCAAACACAATGTTCTTAGAGAAGCTTCTCAAACACAATGTTCTTAGAGAAGCCACCCCAAACACAATTTTGAAAAAATATGTCCTAACAAACATTCCTCACTACTTTTGATCAAAATCAGATCAGCCATTCTAGAGAAGTTGAAAATTGGTTTTCCACGTGGTTGCTAAGGAATCCAGATCAGCCATTCTAGAGAAGTTGAAAATTGGTTTTCCACATGGTTGCTAAGGAATCCAGATCAGCCATTCTAGAGAAGCTGAAAATTGGTTTTCCACATGGTTACTAAGGAATCCAGATCAGCCATTCTAGAGAAGTTGAAAATTGGTTTTCCACATGGTTGCTAAGGAATCCAGATCAGCCATTCTAGAGAAGTTGAAAATTGGTTATCCACATGGTTGCTAAGGAATCCAGATCATTGTTAAGAAAGCCACCCTCTACACAATTTTGATGCAGCGTATCCTAAGAACATTCTTACCAAGTTTAATCAAAATTGGCTTAGCCATTCTGGAGAAGTTGAAAATAGGATTACCATATGGTTGCTATGGAAACCACATCATTTCTAGGGTAGCCAACCCATGCACAATTTTGATAAAGCATGTCTTGAGAAACATTCATAACTTCTTTGATTAAACTAGGCTCAGCCTTTAAAGAGAAGTTGAAAAAAAGTTTTCCACATGATTGTTAAGGAATCTACACCATTGTTAGGGGAGCCACCCTAGACACAATTTTGATACAGCAGGTCCTAAGAAACATTCCTATCAAGTTTTATAAAAATTGGCTCAGTTATTCTAGAGAAGAAGTTGATAATAGGTTTTCCATATGATTGCTATGGAAGCCACACAGTTATAGTGGTGCCACCCTAGACAAAAGTTTGGTAGAGCATGTCCTAAGAAACATTACTACCAACTTTTATATTAACTGACTTAGCCTTTTTGGAGAAGTCAAGAATAGGTTTCCCATTTTGGTTGCTAAGAAAGCCACATTGTGGCCATTACTTGGATAGACACCTGGAACACAATTTTGGCAGAGTATGTCCTGAGCAATAACCTGATTTTTGAGAAAAAGTTGAAAATAGCAATATTGACAGAAGACACACAATGGATGCAAGGCAATACCATGAGCTCACATGGCCTTACAGTCGGGTGAGCTAAATATGAAAAACACATTTAGTTCTTAGTTTCCTTTTATTCTATTTTGCATTATTTGTCAAGCAAAGCATAATTTGAAAAATCATCTTAAAAAACAGCAGAGACTATTAAACCACCTTTTTTTTAATTTTGAATACTTGCAATGGAAATTTGATAGTATTTCTATATACAGCAGTCTAAAACATTACATGAATAGGTCAATGCCTGTTCCAACTAGACTGTGTTAAAACACATATGGAGGTGCAGTGGTTAGTGTGCTGGAATCGCAACCAAATGGGTGCAGGTTCGAATCCTACCAATGGATCAGTCTGGATCGCCTACTGTGGTGTGTCCTTTTACAAGGCACTTTACTGCAATAGTCATGGCACTAAATAACCTACTTGTGTTGCTGTGCCATAAAACACCAAATCAACGACAAAACACATATGCTTTCACTGCAGTCCAAAGTCCCAACAATTGAGAACACTTGTAAAATTGATTTTAATGACCAAAAAAAATCTAGCTGGGTCATCTACACCGGTCAAGTTATTTAAAGTAACTGCTAACTAACAATGCTTTTCACAAACAAATCCAAGTATGATGCACACAATTGTTTAAAATATACAAGAAGGCTAGAGCCTGCATGTCGACCATAAACCTGAAGCATTGCTGTAAAGCTTGTGACCTTCAAGTTCAAAAGGTTAAGCAAGTGCATCACAGAATTTGTTTTTGTTGCATAATGTGACATCCACGTACTAACAGAAGCCGTGAAAGGGTTTAAGAAATATCAGCAAATAAAAAGCTTAAAGCAAAACCTCAACATATATCTTCTATGATTCTGACCTTGACCTCAAGGTCAAAGATGAGAGAGAATGTGTTACAGAATAAATTTCCATTGCTTCAACTCTATTCAAGAGTTTTAAGAAATATACGCAAATAAATAACTGGAAACAAATACTTTATGCTAATTTCGTGTGACTGTGACTCCAGCCACAAAGGTGAGCAGGAAATATATGCAAATGAAAAACTGTAACCAAATCATTAACCAAACTGTTCATGCTGCCAGCAACATTAAGTGCTGCATCTGACTTTTTTACTAAGGCTTGATGAAAATCTACCTGTGCATATTAATATGAAAATTGCTTAAATGATGATAATTCTAACCAGGTCATCAACTTGTGCAAAAATAATTGGATTAAATTCACTCAACTAGTTCAAGAGATTTTCTCATGATTCTGCAAAATGTTTTTATTTTTTCAGTGAAAATGTCCAAGTCCAAAAAGTCTACAAAAAAAAAAAAAAAGCTTATAAAAATCACTTAAATGGTGTGAAAAATCTAATCAGGTCATTTTGCATATGGATATAGAGAAAAGCATTTGCAATTTCACGGTCAAACCAACGAATAATACTTCAAATGTAGACCGAGACCTGCCATTCAGACTATATTGGCTATTTACAAAACAAGGATTGACCGAGAAGTTGCGAATACATCAAATTATTATTTCATTCGCAACTTCTCAGTCAATCCTATGGTCAATCCAATCGTTGTAATAGCTGAGGTTGTCTGAATAGATTGTGATTTTTTCTGTAAATAACTACACCGACATACATCTGAGGCATATTTTGGACTCGCACAATTATCTTAGGTGGTCTGAATAACAGAAAAGTTGGCACCAAAGTTGAATTTTTCAAGGTGGGTGTTGTTTTTTTTTTTTTTTGGGAGGGGGTCATTATTCCTAACAAGCTAGCCAGGGCAGACAATTGGTCAAGATCAAATTAACATTACCCTATTGCAAGCAGTGAGAAAATAAAAATATGAATGAATTGTTTGTTTGGAATTTAACGGCACTTCAACACATAAAAGACTAAAAAGTACAGAGGCAACAGGAGTAAAGTGCCTTGCCGTGAGACACACCACAGCATCCAACCCAGGATGATCCGAGCAGGATTCTAACACACAACCTTTGGCTTGTGAGTCTGGCATGCTAACCACTTGAGTCACTGCAGCTCCCTAAATATTATTAAAATGAAAATGATCGAGCATAATGAGAAAGCAAACACCAAATGTAAATCTTACTAAGAAACCAAAAAGCTGCTATACAGAATTTTATTGTTATGTTATAGGACTATGTCCAAAAGAAAGCTATTTTTTAAGCTTCTGTTATAACAAAGACAACAGAAAACTGGAACATTCTTCATTCTTTGTCTATTTAAAACAAATACACGCATGTAAGCTGAATAATTTAGGAAAAAAATAAAAACCTGGAAGAAGGTAGGTCGGCTTAACTGTGAGCCAAGATCTATTATAGCTGTACTAACACCATATAATCCATAAACCAGGTCACCTCAGTACATGAGGGCCTGGGGATTCAGGTTAGAAGGGTATGTATATATATATATATATATATATATACATATATATATATATATATATATATATATATATATATATGTATATATATATATATATATATATCCATCCTTTTAATATATATATATTTGTCTCAGACTTATGGGTTGGCTTATTGGTGGATCATGCGTTTTTGAATGTTTTACCTATTGAGTTGGGCTATTGGCTTAGATGTGACCGGGCTTATACACGAGTAAAGACAGTAATTCTTTATCAAAACTGAGTTCAGTTTAACATAGGAAATCAATATTTTACAATCTTGGTGCATATTTCCCTCTATATTGAGCATTCTTATTCTCCATCTCCACAATATTAATAACAATTCCCTATTATGGCATATGTGATACATATTTACACCAACCACAACAGTAAGACGAACATATCAAGAAACCAATAAACAGGAAAATCTGTTTACACAGTACTCACTGTTAACTTTCTTTATCTCTCATGTTTAGAAGGTTTCAACAATTCCTGTACTTATTTATTAAAATATCTGCAGCCAAGAAATTAAACTGTACATTATATGTGTAACCTTAGTTTTTAAAATTCACAATTTTATTTAGGTTGAGGTAGAGTTAGACCAAAGAACATGACCTATTTAATCTGCTATTAAGCACCTGACAGATAAGCATGAGCTTTTTTAAAGCTTTCTTACATTCTGAAACAAGACATGTTGAAAACAATACAATATGTACTACATACATGAACAATCTGACAAGAAAGACAGAACTGTGTCCTGATGACATGGATGCCACTGACATTATAAAGTATTTGAAGGGCAGAGGCCATAACTGTTATATTTTGTCGGAAAACTGAAAATGGAATCTGACCTAAATCTTCTTAAGTTTCAGCATCATACCAAATTTGGTTGTAATCCTTGAAGTCTTTCAAAAATAAGAGTAGAAATGAAATTCATGATGTATAGGACAGGACAAACAAACATGAATAAACACTCTCTGCCTTATCCACAGATGGTGTGGACATAGCAAGAATTCTAGACATCATGTATCATACTAAATCACATACATTTTTTTACATAAAAATGCTTTGTGTACAAAGTAATTCATTTTTTACATCCAGGCCATGGTAACCCTGGTTAGCTTTTTATCTGAAAAGGATTGGGTGGAGGTGGGAGTGTTGTGTATAAATGGATTAGGAATTATAATAATGACCAAAAGTCCTTTTTGTAAAATGACAAACATGCATGGTGGATTGGAAGTTTTTTCTTGTTATGGGTAAAGAATATTTTCAAAATTAAATCCACCAAAAAAAATAGTATTAGTGAATGGGTATTAATGTAATCGGTGTGACATCACAAAATGTTATCTCCACAAAATCATCCAGTTACTTCCAAACCACAACATGTTATCACCATGAATATGTCTGATTTTACAGTAATTAAAAAGTGATGAGATAGTGACATGAATATTGATTAATAATATCCTGTGTACATATCTGTTGTCTTATTATTGGTAATTTGGAGATAATAGTCTTGAATCTGTCATCTTATTATTGGTAATTAGGGAGTACCAGTCTTGAATCTGTCATCTTATTATTGGTAATTAGGGAGTACCAGTCTTGAATCTGTCATCTTATTATTGGTAATTAGGGAATAACAGTCTTGAATCTGTCATCATATTACTGGTAATTAGGGAATAACAGTCTTGAATCTGTCATCTTATTACTGGTAATTAGGGAGTACCAGTCTTGAATCTGTCATCTTATTACTGGTAATTAGGGAATAATAGTCTTGAATCTGTCATCTTATTATAGGTAATTAGGTAATAACAGTCTTGAATCTGTCATCTTATTACTGGTAATTAGGGAGTACCAGTCTTTAATCTGTCATCTTATTATGGGTAATTACTGAATAACAGTCTTGAATCTGTCATCTTATTACTGGTAATTAGGGAGTACCAGTCTTGAATCTGTCATCTTATTACTGGTAATTAGGGAATAATATTCTTGAATCTGTCATCTTATTATTGGTAATTAGGGAGAACCAGTCTTGAATCTGTAATCTTATTAGTGGTAATTAGGGAGTACCAGTCTTGAATCTGTCATCTTATTATTGGTAATTAGGGGATAATAGTCTTGAATCTGTTATCTTATTACTGGTAATTAGGGAGTACCAGTCTTGAATCTGTCATCTTATTACTGGTAATTAGGGAATAATAGTCTTGAATCTGTCATCTTATTACTTGTAATTAGGGGATAATAGTCTTGAATCTGCCATCTTATTCTTAATAATTAGAGAATAAACGTCTTGGATTTGAGGAGTTTTTTTAACATCAATGTTGCTTTTACAGTCACAAACTGAGTTTTACTGGCAACATGCTAGTTGACTCTGAAAAAATAAATCAGCCTAAGTAAAAATCAGTATTAACAGAATCATGAAACTAAGACTCAAACAAAATACTGTTACTCACATTCTAACATACTTTAGAAAAAATCTGTGAAAAACAGTCAAAGTGGTTTTCCATGGCACAAGGTCACAGAGAGCCATGATGTAATAACGGTGTCAAAGTTGTTGATAGTACATCATGCATTTCACTGCAGCAAATATTGGACATTTGACCAATTACAAAGCATGTTACAAACATCACTGTATTAGAATTAAATGAAAGAATGCTGTCTGATATAATAAATACCACAGCACAAAGCATTGACAAATGAAAATTCTGCATTAAAATTCTAATATTTTCATTAAGGCACAAATGTAGCGCTAATCATATATAAGCAGTTCTACACACATAATAGTCATGGAGTACTGAAACTATTGGCTCTTCAAGTTTGCATCAAATGTAACAATTCCAATATTTAGAATGGAAAGTGCAGTAAATGAGTATCACTTTAAAGAAATTATTAAATAAATGAATGCCTTATTTTACACCAGGCTACACACTGGGACAGATAAGACTCAAATACAACCTGGATGAAATCTGAGACCGGATAAGGTAAATTATCTCAGATTCAGTCAATAATTATATGTGGAAATTTCCACTACTGCAAATTGACATTTATGATAGCACAACCTCATCCTTTATGAGTATTAAATACATAAAGAAAGTTATAATAATTACATATAATATGTACTATCTTGTGTAAAATAATTACATGTGCCTTGCACCAATTAACATATTCATCTAATATACACAGGACTAAGCATGATCTACACGTGCCAAGTGAAAATTGTAACACATATCAAATATATTATAGTAATTTTGAGGAATATAACAGGCACTGTAATTCCTGCCCTGCAAAATTTGGCCCCATTTACCATGCACTACTTATTAATTAAGCAAATATGCATCAAATATAAAAACTGAATGAATCATCCTCCCATATTACCTTCAGTTGTACATCTAAAGTTTGCCTGGTCAGCTTTTTTAGATCAACTAAAATTCCATGTAATCACAATGTTTGGTTTTTGACCTGAAATATGGACTTGCATTTTGATGAAAAAATCCAGTTGTTCAGTTTAAAGTTATAGCCTAAGGGCATGAACAAGGTCATAAATACAAAATTCATGGCATTATTTTTCTTCAGAAATGATTTTTGGTATCACAATATCACTAGAAACAAAATAAATATGTTCTCATGGATACAGATTACATTTTCATACAGTCAATTGCAACCACCATCTATATCACATATTTCAGCAGGAATACAAGACAAATAACAAATTTCCACCAACTCTGCCTTTCAACAACAAATCAAATGAAAATAATACTCCCATCAGTTAAGGGAAAAAGGAATCACAAAACTTCTGTTACATTACTAAAGCATGTTCGCATGTAACTGAAAACATCCAATATCTTGGTTGGTTTGCTTGCCTCTTTTGTGTCATTGATCCCTTTGCTAGTGATTGTAAAATACAAACAAAAAACATCCATACTGCTATCACTAGAATCCAAAAAACACAATGATAGTGTTTGTATTCTCATATTAAACACAAGAGATTTCACCAGGATAATAATAATTTACATGCAAAAACAGATATAGAAACCTTGTTGAGATTTTGTGGTATTGTTAACCTCTCGACATTCATGATTACAGAAGACAACAACAAAGACAAAAATGAGAAATAATAAAACGCCTTTCAATTGTTAAAAAGTCTTCAAGAATTACGCTCAACTTTATAACAATTAGATTACCCATGGATATATGGTTATGATCATGAAAAAGGATGGGCGTCACAAATAAACAGAAATTAAGTTGGAAAAAAAAAAGTGACTGATTTAGTTGTAAAAATGCATCGTGGCAAGGTCATCATTATAATTTTAGAGAAATACCATATATGTACTCACTTATAAATTAAGTCCAACTGCAAACAACATAGCTCCTGATCTGCCATTGCATAAAGTACTGGTAGCTCAGGGTCTATATTGTTTGTTCTACTGATTACTCCTAATAAACTGCATAGACCAAGATCTCGTGGCACATTATGCAATGGCAGATCTGGGTCTGTGCAGTTTGCAGTTCGACTTATAAGCAAGTATATATAGTTGGACTTGACCTATAAGCAAGTATATACAGTCGGACTTGACTTATAAGCACGTATATACAGTATTATAATGATGGAAGAAGAAAGATGAAATAGAAGGCAATGAAAACATATTTTGTAAACTCTGCTATAAAATACTTTTTATGACTGAACTATCAATTTAACTACTTTATCAAGCCCAAATGTAAATTGTTTTTTTGATTTGATGCAAATAATGATCACCACTAATTAAAAATGATAATTATGTACAATGTCCAATATTTACAATATCTGAAGGATGTGAAAAATACTATGTTTTGTATTCAGTCAATAATGTCTCAATGAGCGATATTGGGTTTGTTTTATGTCCTTTGTTCAAGTTCTTAAGTTCCGCTAATACATTTAAAATGGAGGAAAATTACCAAAAACAGTGGTTCTTTTCCAATGAGATAACCCCATATGCAATTCTAAGGTCTCAGGCTCCCAAAGAAATGTGGTCACTGCTTAGAGGATGAAACAAAATAATGGTGCAGGTATATAACAAAGGAACTTACAGGGACGCCTGTATCTAACAAAAGAATTCAGTACACAGGTCAAATGTAAAGAAAATGTTCAATAAGTACATTTTTCATGCATTTTATGAACTAATTCTTCATTAAAAATAAGTTTTGCTAGTACAATTCATAAAATTTAGCACAATATTTAATGCAAAATGGCATTATCAAAACTGACTGGTTGCATTACCTCCCTTGGTTCAGACTGGTATTTGTGACATTATAGTGTATTAATATACCGGTAATGGTCTATAATGTATTAATGAAATGGTCATTTCAATTGGGAATAAGAGATTTGTCTGCTGCTTATGACTTGATTTTGCCATCAAGAAAGGTTATAGGTTGTTTTTTTTAAATTTCTTGACAAAAAATCATATAAAATACATATCTACTAGTTAAACTGCGGCCAACATGGAAGTACCACCAAAAACTTTGCTAGTAGTGTACATTCTCAATTCTGATCCAAGCATTTTACAGCATTAAATAATTATAAATCCATGTACAATTTTAAAAGGTTATAAGCATCAATTCAGGCAACAAATGAAGCCTCACATGGTGTCAACTTAATTCAAGACGACCGCAGAAAGAAAATAAGGAATGAAAATGAAATAAAGATTATAATAGAAGTGGTTGTCCTTTGAAATATGGGTAAAGAAATGAAAATAGGAAGCACATTTCTTATTTTATTTGTAACTTTTACTTCACCAACTAAGGAAGGAAGGACAAAAGCAGTAACTATATAACAGAACTGGATGAATGATTATTTAGAGATAACTTCTATATTATGAAATAAAGAGTTTACTCCAGTTTATTCTTTAAGTGTTATTGTCGAAGATTTTGAAAAACAATTATTTGATTTCCTCATTTCCCCTTTGTTACTTAAAAGAAAGTCAAGATTGTGCTGATAAACTTGAATGCACAGTACTATTATAGTACAATTCTTTTCAAAATAGTCATCATTCAAGTTTCATTTTTCTTCACTCACTGATGACTGAAAACTCTGTAGACTAGCAATATATAGTAACATTAGTCGTTAGTCATATAATTTCCTAGGTATCAGCATTTTAATGTAAAAACATTACAGGGAAAGGAAACCTTAGTCACTCGGATTATATTTTGGACATAGTTTTATTGAGACATTAATTTTGTTACTTCTCCATCGACATTGTAATGTCTGTTTTCACTTGCATGTGTATTTTTCTTCTTATATTCTAGTTTACCTGATGCTGGCTAATCTTCCTAGTTTTTGAACCTGAGATGGGCTCAGAAACAAAATTAATGAAATTTCAGTTGTATTTCCTTTTTTGCTTTTATTTTTAAATTTCAGACTTAAGACTGTTCTAGAATTAAAATGATGATTGGGGAGGTTGCACAACAATTTAATTAAATATGGCTATTTGGGTAATTGAGAATACTCTGCATCACCCCTAAACCATAAACACTAGTTTTATGCTGAACAGTCCCCTAAACCATAAACACTAGTTTTATGCTGAACAGTCCCCTAAACCATAAACACTAGTTTTATGCTGAACAGTCCCACAGAAAACTGATTGGTACTGGAGTCGGAACAAGTTCTTTTCTCCACCAGGGGAATAGCTGTGCACTTTTCAGATGTACACATTATCAGGGTTTGGGGCGGCATAACAAAGTGTTTTCCTAGAAATTTAAGAGATGATATTTTTCTACAGTATTCATAAACTTCTGTGCATATACCTAGCTATGCCACTGACCACAAACCTACTACCACCACTCACCCCCAGTTTAATTTTGGAACAGCACTGATCTGTTAGAAAGTAATTAATTAAGACAGATAAAACTTGATAGGCCAGTACTAAATTGAGACAATGTAACCTGACAATTCTGATACATATGTTACCCTGACACCTATTGGGCATGTCTGTCCAATGCTGAGACAGAAACCATGTTACAATGAAGGGCATTTTAGTGAGAGAGTGCTGTATTATGTATAAATTACTAAGCGCTACAATATCCATAAAAGTTTAATTTTATAAAATTATTTCAGAAAGCACACTGCCCAAAATAAAAAGGTCTTGTAGTAGGTGACAGAATAAAGAAATCTGACGTTTACCTAAGACTAAAAAATTTTGTTTTTCTTTAATTAAAGGCTGGCTGCATAAGCATAATCGAATGGAGAGTTCATGTACTTTAAAATCTGAATAATAATTGTATACATGAACAAAAATGTATACTGAAAATATGCCAACATGGGCCTGCCACTATTTGTATAGCAAACATACTGTGCATATGCCATATATACTTGTGTATAAGTCAGGTCCAAAACTGCAAACAACAAAGAACCTGATCTGCTGTTGCATAATGCACCAGTAGATCAGGGTCTCTGTTGTTTGCCCTACTGATTACTCCTAACAAACTGCACAGACCAGTACCTGCCGGTGTATTATGCGATGGCAGATCTTGGTCTATGCAGTTTGCAGTTGGACTTGCACACAAGTATATACAGTACAGGTGCTAGAGAGAAACAACTGTTCAGATCTTAACTATACTTTCTGATGTTATATCTTACTAATTTTGTGAGTGATACGATTGTTTATCCATTTACCTCACTCTTAATCAGTCTTTTACTATTAAACCTTTCTTTAATCAATCATCAGCCATATTTATATAGTATACTATTCAATCGCACAGCCATATTTATAAAGTATACCATTCAATTGCACAGCTAAAAATAAATACTATAACTTTTGAAAGAACTCTATTGAAAAAAATTTCACAGAATAAGCGCATATAAAATAAACAAGTGCATATGACCATCACCGATTTAAAAAATAACCATGAACACTTTATTATCCAGATTTTATGGTATTGCATGCTGCCGTAGTAGATACTTGAGGAATGAAGTTCTATGCAATGATTTTTTCCCCATACCAAAGGCCAGCTAAGTACCATCCGTCTCTGTATCTTCCCTTTCAAAGTCTTCTGATGTTGATTTAGTTTTCCGTCCCCATTCAAACCACGATGAAGAACCTCCAGAGCTTGTTGTTGTCTCTTCTGGGGCAATATCTGGCATAGAGAATGACCTTTTTTGCTTCATATTTTTCAGTTCCATCTCTGTGATGTTATCTTGTCTTTTCTTTATAAATTTACCGCTGAGAAAACCTGTGAAAATTCATTACCATTTAGACAAAATGATACTGTAAGGACAGAATAAGATATTTGACAGATACCAAGAAAATGAGAGAGAGAGAAAGTGATAGAAAGATCATTTTTGTGACACCTTTTAATGATTGTTTGGTACAAGTGAGAAAAAAATACTTTCCTACTGAATTTGAACACCGTTCTTTAAATCTAGAGCATTGACTTAGCAGTCTCAGAATAAAATCTATAGTAGTGGTGACATTATAGTGAGTTAGCAGTCTCAGAATAAAATCTATAGTAGTGGTCACATTTTAGTGAGTTAGCAGTCTCAGAATAAAATCTATAGCAGTGGTCACATTTTAGTGAGTAAGCAGTCTCTGAATAAAATCTATAGCAGTGGTCACATTTTAGTGAGTTAGCAGTCTCAGAATAAAATCTATAGTAGTGATCACATTTTAGTGAGTTAGCAGTCTCAGAATAAAATCTATAGCAGTGGTCACATTTTAGTGAGTTAGCAGTCTCTGAATAAAATCTATAGTCTCAGAATAAAATCTATAGCAGTGGTCACATTTTAGTGAGTTAGCAGTCTCTGAATAAAATCTATAGCAGTGGTCACATTTTAGTGAGTTAGCAGTCTCAGAATAAAATCTATAGCAGTGGTCATGTTATAGTGAGTAAGCAGTCTCAGAATAAAATCTATAGTAGTGATCACATTTTAGTGAGTTAGCAGTCTCAGAATAAAATCTATAGCAGTGGTCACATTTTAGTGAGTTAGCAGTCTCAGAATAAAATCTATAGCAGTGATCACATTTTAGTGAGTTAGCAGTCTCAGAATAAAATCATGAAAATAAATCATTTGAAAAATATGATCTTTGGAAGAAGCCGCTAAAGTTTTCATCTGCAAAAAATATCCGATATACTGAATATATTGCACCCTCAATTTTGCCCTATCAATAACTCAACCAATTTAAGATCAACAAATTTCCAAAGCTTTATCAAAATCTGCTCAAAAATATATTACTCTAAACAAGTCATCCACTGTATGCAGTAGTAAAAATATAATACTCTAAATAAGTCATCCACTGTATGCAGTAGTAAAAATAAAGTACTCTAATCAAGTCATCCACTGTATGCAGTAGTAAAAATATAGTACTCTAAACAAGTCATCCACTGTATGCAATAGTAAAAATATAGTACTCTAAACAAGTCATCCACTGTATGCAGTAGTAAAAATATAGTACTCTAAACAAGTCATCCACTGTATGCAGTAGTAAAAATATAGTACTCTAAATAAGTCATCCACTGTATGCAGTAGTAAAAATATAGTACTCTAAATAAGTCATCCACTGTATGCAATAGTAAAAATATAGTGCTCTAAATAAGTCATCCACTGCATGCAATAGTAAAAATATAGTACTCTAAACAAGTCATCCACTGCATGCAGTAGTAAAAATATAGTACTCTAAATAAGTCATCCACTGCATGCAGTAATAAAAATATAGTACTCTAAATAAGTCATCCACTGTATGCAGTAGTAAAAATATAGTACTCTAAACAAGTCATCCACTGTATGCAATAGTAAAAATATAGTACTCTAAACAAGTCATCCACTGTATGCAGTAGTAAAAATAGTGTACTCTAAATAAGTCATCCACTGCATGCAGTAGTAGAATATAGTACTCTAAATAAGTCATCCACTGCATGCAGTAGTAAGAATATAGCACTCTAAATAAGTCATCCACTGTATGCAATAGTAAAAATATAGTACTCTAAATAAGTCATCCACTGCATGCAGTAGTAAGAATATAGTACTCTAAATAAGTCATCCACTGTATGCAATAGTAAAAATATAGTACTCTAAATAAGTCATCCACTGTATGCAATAGTAAAAATATAGTGCTCTAAATAAGTCATCCACTGCATGCAATAGTAAAAATATAGTACTCTAAACAAGTCATCCACTGCCAGCAATAGTAAAAATATAGTACTCTAAATAAGTCATCCACTGCATGCAGTAGTAAAAATATAGTACTCTAAATAAGTCATCTACTGTATGCAGTAATAAAAATATAGTACTCTAAACAAGTCATCCACTGAATGCAATACTAAAAATATAGTACTCTAAACAAGTCATCCACTGTATGCAGTAGTAAAAATATAGTACTCTAATTAAGTCATCCACTGCATGCAGTAGTAAAAATATTCAGAAAGTTTTATATGTGGAGAGGATTTACTATTTGCATAATTATCATCAAAAGGTCTCCAAGATGGGCAAAATAAAAAATGCTAAGCTGTTAGTGCATCAATGCTTTTTTTTCACACAAGCAATAAATGTAAACAATGTGCCAGATATAATACATCACAATCTATTTTACTATCACAAGGTCTATTCTAGAACTGAACATTTAGGGAGGAAATAACCCCTCCATATGAAAACAAGAGGCCCAAGTAGGCTTGAGATCACTCACAAGTCTGATGTATGCCTAACAGACAAATGCAAGAACAGTTGGTTAAGAAACCTGGGTGAGTAATTTGCTTTCTGTTGAAATTTCTTCCAATGTTGTTGACTGCACATTTTATGAAAACATTTTTTTTCAAGGTTTCTTTAAGTTTTTATTTTTTTTCATCCTTATCTGATGGCACACCAGCATCATTTCTCCATTACTGAAAATACCCTTAGCCAGAATACTTTGTGTCAAAGTTAGTCAAAATTAGCAGATTTCTGAGATAAAGCTGTGTAAATATTTTTATAAAAAATAGTTTTAGTAGTGTACCGGCATCATTTATTAAAATTTGAAACCCCTTTTTGCCAGGATGCCTTCTATAAAGTTTGTTCAAATTCTGTTGCGCAGTTTTTCAGAAGTCATTTAAATGTTGTTCTATTTTTAGTAATGGTAGTCATCTTTGATGGTGCAAAGGTATCATTTGTAGAGACTTACAAGGTCTTCATGGCAGGATGCTTTCTATCAAGATTGGTCAAATTCTATTCAGCAGTTTTGGAGAACAGGCTGTTCAAAGGTTTTTCTAATTTTAGCAATGGCAGCCATATATGATGTTTAATCCATGTCATTTGTACAGACTTGAAAGCCTTGTATGCCTGGATGTTTCTTTATCTGTCAAAATTGGTCAAATTCTGTCGAGCAGTTTTATTACAGAAGTTGTTTAAAGGTTTTTCCATTCTTTAGTAATGATGGACATATTTGATGGCAGATCACAGATCAGCTTTACAAACCTGAAAGTCCTCTATGCGAGGATGCTTTCTGTCAAATCTGGTCAAATTATGTTCAGCACTTTTGGAGAAGACATTTTAAAGTTTGTTCTTTTCTTCATACCTGTGGCAATATATGACTGTGTATCAGTATCGTTTGTTCAAATTAAATTTGAAACCCCTCTATACCAGGATGCTTTCTGTCAAATTTAGTCATATTCTGTTGAGTAAATATTGAGAAGTCATTTAAAGGTTTTCTGCTTTTAGTAATGGTTGCCTTATCTGATTTACAGATCAGCATCATTTGTATAAATCTTAAAGTTCTTCAAGCCAGGATGCATTCTGTTCACTACGATCAATTTCTATTCATCAATTTTGGTGATATATGTTTACAAGTTTTCTACTTTTAGTAATGACAGTCATATTTAATGGCACATCACCAGCATCTGTATAAACCTGAAAGCCCTCTATACCAGAATGCTTACTGTCAAATTTGGTCAAATTCTGTTCAGCAGTTTTGGCAAAGAGGTCTTTTCTTCTACTTTCAATAATGGTGGTGCTATTTGATGCCAGGCCAGCATTGGTTGTACCAGTTTGAAAGACCTCTATGCCAAGATGCTTGCTGTCAAATCGGGTCGAGAAGAATTGATTTAAACATTTTACTGTTTTTTTTAATGGCAGCCATATTTGATGGTGGATCACCATCATTTGTACAATTTTGAAAAGTCTTCATGCCAGGACACTTTATATCAAATTTGATCAAATTCTGTTCAGCACTTTTGGAGAAGAAACTCGTTTAAAGTTTTTTCTATTTTCAGTAATGGTGGCCATATTTGATGGCAGATCAGGATCATTTGTACAAATCTCAAAGCCTTTCATGCCTAGGTGCTGGTGCCAAATTTGGTCAAAATTGGTCTCATGTTGCTTGAGAAGAAGTTTAAAACAGTAATTGTTGACTAATGCATGGTCATACCATAAAGATAATTGGATGGATGGAATAACAAGGGTAAATGCTGACTAATGCATGACATATGTAGGCCCATACCATAAAATGAATGGATGGATGGATGGATGGATGGAAGAACAAGGGTAAATTGTTCACTAATGCAGGGCCATACCATAATGATAAATGGATGAATGGAATAACATGGGTAAATTGTTCACTAATGCAGGGCCATACCATAAAATGAATGGATGGATGGAATAACAAGGGTAAATTGTTCACTAATGCAGGGCCATACCATAATGATAAATGGATGAATGGAATAACAAGGGTAAATTGTTCACTAATGCAGGGCCATACCATAAAATGAATGGATGGATGGAATAACAAGGGTAAATTGTTCACTAATGCAGGGCCATACCATAACATGAATGGATGGATGGAATAACAAGGGTAAATTGTTCACTAATGCATGACATATGTAGGCCCATACCATAAAATGAGTGGATGGATGGATGGAATAACAAGGGTAAATTATTGACTAATGCATGACAGATGTAGGCCCATACCATAAAGATGAATGGATGGATGGAATAACAAGGGTAAATTATTGACTAATGCATGAGAGATGTAGGCCCATACCATAAAGATGAATGGATGGATGGATGGATGGAAGAACAATGGTAAATTGTTGACCAATGCAGGGTCATACCATAAGGATGAATGGATGGATGGAAGAACAATGGTAAATTGTTGACCAATGCAGGGCCATACCATAAGGATGAATGGATGGATGGAAGAACAAGGGTAAATTGTTGACCAATGTAGGGCCATACCATAAGGATGAATCAATGGATGGAAGAACAAGGGTAACATTATATGTCCCTACCACTGTCATGGAGGAGTGTAAAAAAAAAACAAAAAAAAAAATTTAAAAAAAAAAAAAATGTATTCATGGAACATGGATGCCCCATCATAGTGAGAGAAAACTGACCAAAATGTAAAAATTTAACCAAGGTGTGACCGATGGACGGAAGGGCATAAAAAATGTATAGAAATGTGTATATGGAATTAACACAGTGGCCATACTTAAAATCTGACTTAAACACAAAATATAACCAAGATGTGATGGACAGACACATGAAAAGAGGGATGTTAAGACAAGGGACTAAATACTCCTACAACTTTTGTGGTGGGGCATCATTATAAAATTTCACTTGCACGGTTTCTGTGACTTTGGAGTAAATACATCAGTTTTTGTTACATACAGGCAAATAAATTATATACAATGAAACTTCCATAAACCAGCAACTCTGTAACCTGGCTTCCTCAGTAACCTGACTTTTCTTCTGTAAACTGGCTCTATGTAAACTGGCTCACTCTGTAAGCTTAAGCTGGCTCCCTTTGTAACCTGACTTCCTCTGATGACTTGCCAAATATCAATGTTCCAACAAGGCTGTTCTAATACTAATCAAACCTCTGCATACTGGAAACCTCAGTAATATAGCCAACATATTGGTCCTGACAGTGTCTGGTTTAAAGAAGTTTTCTCTCATTTAGTAGTAGTGAAACAGGTGTTCGGGGTCACCTCCACCACCCCTCCACCCCCGGGGGTTGGGTTGGGGGTGGGGGGCAAACTTGTAGGAGCCTTAAAACTGTTGTTTTTTATAGCAGCCAACCCTCGGCTTGCTACAACCTCCCTGGCAAGAGGATGAGTGTCGGTAAAGTGCTCTGCTGACTGTTACCCCCATGAGGTTGACTCAGCCTGGGAGTTTACAATGCAGTCCTGACACTCACTGTAAAATGACTTACCTCGTAGTAATTAGTCTTACAAAATTGTTTCAACATTAACTATCCCACATAGATGGATTTGTCAAACATGTGACAGAAGTACCGACAAACATAACCAAAATGTAATTATAGACAGTGGAAAAACCAAAACAATACTGATATATAATGCAGAATGTTTTAATCCTGATTTTTACATCACCTGGAAGTTTACTCACCTCAGTAATATAGCCAACATTTTTGGTCCTGACAGTGTCTGGTTTAAAGAAGGTTTCTCTCATTCTGACAGTAGATGGACAGGATAAAGGGAAGCTGTTCCTTTTTGATATCACAGAAAAAGCAGGATAGCCAACAAAGTGGGAGTGATTGTGTCCCATATCTGCTCATGTTTAACATCTGCCCTACCGTAAACACTGCAGACCCAGATCTGCTGTCACACAATGCACTAGCTGCTCAGTGTCTACACTATTATTTTTCTGATGATTTCAAACAATGTTGAAAATGATCATCCAGCATATTATGCAACGACTGATCAGTCAAGATCTGTTGTCATACAATACACTAGCAGATCTGCATCTACAATATTTGTTTCAGTGATTTCAAACAACAATGTTGAATGTGATCTGCACATTATGAAATCACAGATCTGTCAATCAAGATCTGCTGTCAAGAAAAGCACTAGCAGATCAGCATCTACACCATAAATTTTATGATTTCAAACTACATAGACCTGATCTGCTAGCACATTATGTGACCACATCTCTCAGGATCTGTTGTCATCTAATGCACTAGCAGACAAACATCTACACTATAGTTTTACTGATGATTTTAAACAAACAACATTGAATATAATCAACCAACACATTATGAAACCACAGATCTGTCAATAAATATATGCTGTCATGCAATGCACTAGCATATCAGTATTTAACTATTAGTTTTCTGGATCATTTCAAACAAACAACAAAGAAGACGATGCGCTAGCACATTATGCAACCACATCTGTCAAGATCTGTTGTCACACAATGTGCACTAGAGGATCATTATCTACACTACTTGTTTTACTGATGTTTTCAGAGAAACACAGATCCTGATCTACATGCACTTTATGCAACCACAGATCTCTTCAGATCTGTTCTCACACAATGTGCACTAGCTGATCAACATCTACACTACTTGATTCAGTGATTTCAAATAAATATCTGTCCTACTGGAAACACAAAATACCAGAGATCTGTTCTCTACACTACTTGTTTTACTGTTAATTTCAAACAAGCGACATTAAACATGATCAGCCAGCACAAATGCTCTAGCAGATCAGCATCTACACTGTTTGTTTTACTAATAACTTCAAACAAACAACACAAAAATGTGATCAGCCAGTGCATTATGAAACTGCAGATCTGTCAATCAAGATCTGATACCATGCAAAGCACTAGCAGATCAGCATTTACACTATTTGTTTAAATGATTTTAAACAAACAACACAGAACCTGATCAGTTGGCACATTAGGAAATGTAAGGTATACTACCTACCCATTGTCCCTCCACCAACCACTCCAAGGACACCCCCAATCTTTGCCCTAGCCAGTAAACCAGCTGGACTATCTAATCATTGTCCCTCCACCAACCACTCCATGGACAGCCCCAAATCTTTGTTCCAACAAGCAAACTGACTGGACTACCTACCCATTGTACCTCCACCAACCACTCCAAGGACAGCCCCAATATTACCAGTAAACCAACTGGACTACCTACCCATTGTCCCTCCACCAACTGTTCCAAGGACAGCCCCAATCTTTTCCCCAACCAGCAAACCAACTGGACTACCTACCCATTGTCCCTCCACCAACTGTTCCAAGGACAGCCCCAATCTTTCCCCAACCAGCAAACCAACTGGACTACCTACCCATTGTCCCTCCACCAACTGTTCCAAGGACAGCCCCAATCTTTTCCCCAACCAGCAAACCAACTGGACTACCTACCCATTGTCCCTCCACCAACCGCTCCAAGGACAGCCCCAATCTTTGCTCCAACCAGCAAACCAAATGGCCCAGCTACTACTGTTCCTATGGCTGCCCCAGCAATGGGAATCACTGCTGCCTTGAATTTCGCTGCCTGAAAGCAAATATGGTGCAGTTTCAAGTCTTGGAATTTTTTTATTGTTTTTTGGGGGGAGGGGTGGGTGTGGGATGATAAGAGTGATTCAGGTAAAGGATACTTCAAAACCAGAGTGTAATCTGTGATTACATGGCTCACTTCTACTTTCATTACTCTCTAGTCACCATTGTATACATTATCATGCAGAAAATAAATTCAGACTAAAGTGACCTTGGCTCCTTTTCTAACTAAAGATTGTTTTTTACAATCTTTTGTCTTTACACATGAACTTTTAGTCAATATAAAATTCGAAATTGGAACTTTTAATTGGCACTATATTGCCAGTATTGTGCAGACATTGTGAACCACCAAACTACCTACCCACCCACCCATCTATCTACCCACCCACCCATCTATCTAACCACCATCTGTAAAAGGCATAAAAGACAACAGAATAAAAAAGAACATTATTTTCTATTGTATCAAATCAAAGTCAATAAGCTGATAAGAAACAGATTAATGTTGTTTGTGCATTAATTTTTGTTTTACAATTATGTGATTAAATGTCTGTTACAACAACAATAGATTTAAATGGGTTATGATAGGCACCATAATGCATTGGGAATGTTTGTGAATAACAATGTTAACAGCCGTTGCGTTTTGCTTAGAACGAGAATGCATTCATTTAGAAATAAAATCACTAGTAGTAACAATAGAATCATGAAAGAAATGTTTCATTTTCATGTTGCCATAATTCATCAATAATTGACCATTGGAGCAAACTGTGTATTAATATTTTTTTTGGTGTGTTTTATCTTGTGTGAAATTGCTGATAATTGCCTATGGACTTAAATCTGAAATAAAGTTATTATAATGATTATTATTATTATTAAAATCATTGCTCTTAAAATCTGCTTGAAAAGCTATAATCATAGCCCACCCCTAGAAACCATATCTTACTGAGTGAAAGTCTCACCCCTAGAAACCATATTTTACTGAGTGAAAGTCCCACCCCTAGAAACCATATCTTACTGAGTGAAAGTCCCACCCCTAGAAACCATATTTTACTGAGTGAAAGTCCCACCCCTAGAAACCATATCTTACTGAGTGAAAGTCCCACCCCTAGAAACCATATTTTACTGAGTGAAAGTCCCACCCCTAGAAACCATATTTTACTGAGTGAAAGTCCCACCCCTAGAAAACATATTTTACTGAAAGTCCCACCCCTAGAAACCATATTTTACTGAGTGAAAGTCCCACCCCTAGAAACATATTTTACTGAGTGAAAGTCCCACCCCTAGAAACCATATTTTACTGAGTGAAAGTCCCACCCCTAGAAAACATATTTTACTGAAAGTCCCACCCCTAGAAACCATATTTTACTGAGTGAAAGTCCCACCCCTAGAAACATATTTTACTGAGTGAAAGTCCCACCCCTAGAAACCATATTTTACTGAGTGAAAGTCCCACCCCTAGAAACCATATTTTACTGAGTGAAAGTCCCACCCCTAGAAACCATATCTTACTGGGTGAAAGTCCCACCCCTAGAAACCATATTTTACTGAGTGAAAGTCCCAGGTTTTGAGTAACCTTGTGTTGACAGCCAGCAGTATAAACATAGTTCATGCATCAATAATTACCTTAACCCCTACATGTGTGGCCTCGCATGAAAAGCATGCAGCTTGTAGTTCACTCATAAATTCCTATAATCATTCACTTGTACAATACAGTTAAATATCTGGGGGTAACATATTACAATATACAAGTACGGTCATTAATATGGAAAGTTTACCACTGAATATATATAATTAATCCTACTTCAAATTGCACTGGTCAGATAGGACCTTCTGAATAGGTTAGGATGTACCGTATTTGCCGGCCTATAAGTCGATACTTTTTGACCTGGAAGTCTGGGCTTCGTCTTATACTCCGAATCAACTTATATATGGATTATGTCATTGAAATTGCTTTACCGTATGTGAATGTAAATTTATCGTACGTGAAAAAAAGAAAAAAATTGAAAATTTTCAAAGTACGAAAAATACAGTGTAAAAAAATAATTATCATTTTGGGCTTCGTCTTATACTCCGCAATGATGTGAATGAAGGATTGAAAATTGATGAAATTAGCGAATTCGACTTATACTCCGCATCGACTTATAGGCCGGCAAATACGGTATATAGGTCTAAAATGGATGAATCCATGTGATTATATACCAAATATTTAACTGTGTTAGTAAAGCATAAAATGTAGGTCCGTGACCTTTGGTTTTAAAGGTGAAGTAATAACAGAGATGTATCAAATTATCAAGTTTCATGATTGGAATATAAACAGTACCCAAGATATGAACTTTTAACACAAAATTTGAAGAAAATCACTGAGAATAAAATATAGGTCACAGAGACCTCTTAAGGCAAAATGGATGTAGAACTTGTCAAGGTGCATACACTCACCAAGTTTCATGATTCTAGGTAGGATAGTATGTATATAACATGCAAAAAACTCATGTGGTCATGAGCCAAATGTGAAAACTTGAAGCCAGTACAAGATGAGGCCCTTTTGTTGTAAAAGTGTGGTAGTAACAGATATGCATATCATCATCAATTTCATGATTCCAGCATGAATAGTGCCTGGGACATGAACTTCAAAACACAAAATTTAACCCAAGCCAGTGAAGTGTAAAATATGGTTGATATTGACCTACTACTGAAATAAGGGAGTAGTGCTCATAAAGATGCATCCCCATGTTTCATGATTCTATATAGGATAGTACGAACAGAGCATGCCAAAAACCAATGTGGCCATGAGCTAAATGCAACAACTTAACTTAAGCCAGAAATTTGAAATATAATAATAATAATAATAATAATAATAATAATAAATAATAATAATAATGATGTCTTCATTTACAGAGGGTAACTCAATTAGTTAATATAACTAATCTCCCTTGAGGCCCTCTACTAAAAAAAACAATTAGAAAGTATTATCAGTCATATTAAGGCAAAGTATCTTCATGCAAGTTTTCTCTCTCTCTCTCTCTCTCTCTCTCTCTCTCTCTCTCTCTCTTGAAAACAACTATTTACGAGTGAACACATCTACAAATACATATTAAAATACATTATAAAGGTAGGAGGATTTAACTGAGCTGCTCTCTTTTGATGCCTGTGAATTCTTGTTGAGAACTAGTACATTGGAAGTATATAGCCTTTTTGGTATGGGTGTGGTACTACTTTCGTAGTAAGGGTATGGTACTAATAGAGATGCATTCAATCATCTAGTTTGATAATTCTAGCATGAACAGAACTTTAAAATAAACTGAAAGCATAAAATTGAACCAAAGTCAGTGAAGCATGAAATATAGGTCACAGTGATCTACTTTTGTGATGAGGGTATAGTGCTCAACAGTCATGAATCTGCGTATGATGGTATATATACACACACACACACACAAATCTCTGTTGAGTTTCAAATAATAAAATCTTTCTGAGATTCCATGTGTTTTGCCTAATTTGCCTTCATCAATGGATTCTGAATGTAAACAACAGGAAGATGATGTCATGTACACAATCTAACGTCAAAACATAAACATTCAGCTACATGTTATGTTTGCTGGAAATTGAGAATTTAGTCCTTTTGGAGATGGAGTGTTTAGTTTTTTTTTATCCAGAGTAATTCTTTTACTAAGCTTTACAACTTGTTACCATATACATTCTCAATACCTACCACTAAATAATCACACAAAAAGTGGTTATCTGTATTAAAATGCTTTGCAGCAGGATCATCATCTTCTCTAGTTCTAATGTTAGAAAAACTAAGCTGTGTTCTTTGGTACAAAGAGTCTCTTGTTTTGGTCTACATAGACCATTTATCTACATTTCCTACAGAAAACAGGGTAAATAATTCCTACTGAATGACAATCTATACGGCCTTGGATTTTGTATACTTTCCTGTTAATCCCATAGAAATGGTTGGATTTCATCACATATTTACATACTGCACACTCCTTCCAGCAGGGTTTACACCCATTTCTTCTTTGGTGTAAAAGTGTAGATTATGTTTCTTGTGGACTAAAATGTCCCTTAAGTTGTTATCTTGTTTCAAAGATACAAGTTGTGATTTGGGAAGATCTGCTTTAGTTGCTCTGACCCAATGAAGAATTTGTAGGTGTTTCTTTAATATTTCATTTGGTAGAGAGTTGAGAGAATGTTATAACAAGTGGTACACGGTCAATTTTTTCTTTCTAAAGATCATTTCTATCTAACATATCAACCATTTGCATTTGTTTCTCTATTAATTGCAGAGATTAGTCATGCTTTTGCAAATTACATATTGTTGCAAATCAATGTTTCATGTAATCTCCATTCTCGAAGCAAATTCGTTTTATTTGTATTCTGAGTCTGTAGGGTATTGCCCATTTCATAGCTTCTTGATGACTTGATTTAATATGGAGATACATATGTTTATCGGTGGGTTTGATATATAGGTTTGTTTTGATGTAGCCCCTATCTAGGAATGTCACAGTGTTCAGGAATTCTATTTGTTTCCAAAGAATAGCACATCTCTATTTGAATTCTTGGGTATATTGAAATTGCTAGCCTGTAAAATTCCATGAGCTCATCAAGTCCATCGATCCAAACACCCTAAATATTGTCAACAAATTGCCAATATGCATCTGGTAGTTGTTTTGATTGTTGAAACAGTTTGTTGTCCCATATTCCCATGTATGTCCTTGCATAAATCACACATATATATATATATATATATATATATATATATATATATATATATATATATATATATATATATATACACAAAATGCCAGAGTATATTTGATTACATAGTTGACCTCTATAACATTTTTTGTAGCCCCCGGCAGCCATTTGTAGACATTAATTATTATGCAGAAAATAAACTCAGACTAAAGCAAATCTTGACATTGAAATGTTGGCCCATTTTCTAACTAATTTTTTTTCTTCTTCCAATTTTGTATCTTTACATTTTTAGAACTTTTAATTTTGAATTGGCACAATGTTGCCAGAATTGTGCTGGTATACCATAAACCATCTACATACATACTGAAACAGGGCATAAGAGACTCAAAACAATAAAAAAGAATATTATTATGCATGATATCAAAGTAGAGGTACAATAATGAGTTGATAAAAACCAGAGATTAAAGTGTTTCATTTTTTAAAAATTATTGTTCTGAAAACCTGCTTCAGAAGCTATTATCCTTGTCCACCTAAAAGCCAGCTTTTACAGTGTGAATGTCACAGGCATAAATAAAACTCATGTGCTCATAAGCTTAATGCAAAAACTTAACCAAAGCCAGTAAAAGATGAAATATAGGTCACAATGACCTTCTTTTGTTGCAAGGCAGTAGCACTAAAAGAGATGCAGATCATCATCAATTTCACAATTCTAACATGAACAGTGCCCAAGAAATAAACATAAAACACAAAATTTAACCAAAGTCAGTGAAGTGCAAACTATGAGCTACAATGACCTAATACTGAAATGAGTGGTGCTTATCAAGATTCATACCATCACCAAGTTTCATGTTTCTTGATTAGATATGATTTACATAGCATGTGAAAAACCTATGTGGTCATGAGCTAAATGAAAAACTTTACCTAAGCCAGTGAAATGTAGGTCACAGTGACTGTTTTGTTGTAAGGGTCTTGTACTAATAGAGATGTATAAAAACATCCAGTTTAATGATTCTAGTATGAATACTTGAGAAATAAACTTAAAACATAAAATGTAACCATAGTCAGTGAAGCATGAACTATGGGTTACAGTGATCTACTTTGTGGTTAGAGTGTATCCCATCACCTAGTTTCATGATTCAAAGTATACAAGTATTTATACAGAGTGCAAAAATACCTACTACAACAGCTCTCCTCTACAAAGTTTTGGAGAGTAGGAATGCATGCTCATATAGTATACTAGTACAACAGCTCTCCTCTACTAAGTTTTGGAGAGTAGGAATGCATGCTCATATAGTATACTAGTACAACAGCTCTCCTCTACTAAGTTTTGGAGAGTAGGAATGCATGCTCATATAGTATACTAGTACAACAGCTCTCCTCTACTAAGTTTTGGAGAGTAGGAATGCATGCTCATATAGTATACTAGTACAACAGCTCTCCTCTACTAAGTTTTGGAGAGTAGGAATGCATGCTCATATAGTATACTAGTACAACAGCTCTCCTCTACTAAGTTTTGGAGAGTAGGAATGCATGCTCATATAGTATACTAGTACAACAGCTCTCCTCTACTAAGTTTTGGAGAGTAGGAATGCATGCTCATATAGTATACTAGTACAACAGCTCTCCTCTACTAAGTTTTGGAGAGTAGGAATGCATGCTCATATAGTATACTAGTACAACAGCTCTCCTCTACTAAGTTTTGGAGAGTAGGAATGCATGCTCATATAGTATACTAGTACAACAGCTCTCCTCTACTAAGTTTTGGAGAGTAGGAATGCATGCTCATATAGTATACTAGTACAACAGCTCTCCTCTACTAAGTTTTGGAGA
The DNA here is from genome assembly GCA_029931535.1 of Margaritifera margaritifera. Taxonomy (NCBI): domain Eukaryota; kingdom Metazoa; phylum Mollusca; class Bivalvia; order Unionida; family Margaritiferidae; genus Margaritifera; species Margaritifera margaritifera. The sequence continues at coordinate 1,092,024 of JAQPZY010001561.1, forward strand.
GTAGGAATGCATGCTCATATAGTATACTAGTACAACAGCTCTCCTCTACTAAGTTTTGGAGAGTAGGAATGCATGCTCATATAGTATACTAGTACAACAGCTCTCCTCTACTAAGTTTTGGAGAGTAGGAATGCATGCTCATATAGTATACTAGTACAACAGCTCTCCTCTACTAAGTTTTGGAGAGTAGGAATGCATGCTCATATAGTATACTAGTACAACAGCTCTCCTCTACTAAGTTTTGGAGAGTAGGAATGCATGCTCATATAGTATACTAGTACAACAGCTCTCCTCTACTAAGTTTTGGAGAGTAGGAATGCATGCTCATATAGTATACTAGTACAACAGCTCTCCTCTACTAAGTTTTGGAGAGTAGGAATGCATGCTCATATAGTATACTAGTACAACAGCTCTCCTCTACTAAGTTTTGGAGAGTAGGAATGCATGCTCATATAGTATACTAGTACAACAGCTCTCCTCTACTAAGTTTTGGAGAGTAGGAATGCATGCTCATATAGTATACTAGTACAACAGCTCTCCTCTACTAAGTTTTGGAGAGTAGGAATGCATGCTCATATAGTATACTAGTACAACAGCTCTCCTCTACTAAGTTTTGGAGAGTAGGAATGCATGCTCATATAGTATACTAGTACAACAGCTCTCCTCTACTAAGTTTTGGAGAGTAGGAATGCATGCTCATATAGTATACTAGTACAACAGCTCTCCTCTACTAAGTTTTGGAGAGTAGGAATGCATGCTCATATAGTATACTAGTACAACAGCTCTCCTCTACTAAGTTTTGGAGAGTAGGAATGCATGCTCATATAGTATACTAGTACAACAGCTCTCCTCTACTAAGTTTTGGAGAGTAGGAATGCATGCTCATATAGTATACTAGTACAACAGCTCTCCTCTACTAAGTTTTGGAGAGTAGGAATGCATGCTCATATAGTATACTAGTACAACAGCTCTCCTCTACTAAGTTTTGGAGAGTAGGAATGCATGCTCATATAGTATACTAGTACAACAGCTCTCCTCTACTAAGTTTTGGAGAGTAGGAATGCATGCTCATATAGTATACTAGTACAACAGCTCTCCTCTACTAAGTTTTGGAGAGTAGGAATGCATGCTCATATAGTATACTAGTACAACAGCTCTCCTCTACTAAGTTTTGGAGAGTAGGAATGCATGCTCATATAGTATACTAGTACAACAGCTCTCCTCTACTAAGTTTTGGAGAGTAGGAATGCATGCTCATATAGTATACTAGTACAACAGCTCTCCTCTACTAAGTTTTGGAGAGTAGGAATGCATGCTCATATAGTATACTAGTACAACAGCTCTCCTCTACTAAGTTTTGGAGAGTAGGAATGCATGCTCATATAGTATACTAGTACAACAGCTCTCCTCTACTAAGTTTTGGAGAGTAGGAATGCATGCTCATATAGTATACTAGTACAACAGCTCTCCTCTACTAAGTTTTGGAGAGTAGGAATGCATGCTCATATAGTATACTAGTACAACAGCTCTCCTCTACTAAGTTTTGGAGAGTAGGAATGCATGCTCATATAGTATACTAGTACAACAGCTCTCCTCTACTAAGTTTTGGAGAGTAGGAATGCATGCTCATATAGTATACTAGTACAACAGCTCTCCTCTACTAAGTTTTGGAGAGTAGGAATGCATGCTCATATAGTATACTAGTACAACAGCTCTCCTCTACTAAGTTTTGGAGAGTAGGAATGCATGCTCATATAGTATACTAGTACAACAGCTCTCCTCTACTAAGTTTTGGAGAGTAGGAATGCATGCTCATATAGTATACTAGTACAACAGCTCTCCTCTACTAAGTTTTGGAGAGTAGGAATGCATGCTCATATAGTATACTAGTACAACAGCTCTCCTCTACTAAGTTTTGGAGAGTAGGAATGCATGCTCATATAGTATACTAGTACAACAGCTCTCCTCTACTAAGTTTTGGAGAGTAGGAATGCATGCTCATATAGTATACTAGTACAACAGCTCTCCTCTACTAAGTTTTGGAGAGTAGGAATGCATGCTCATATAGTATACTAGTACAACAGCTCTCCTCTACTAAGTTTTGGAGAGTAGGAATGCATGCTCATATAGTATACTAGTACAACAGCTCTCCTCTACTAAGTTTTGGAGAGTAGGAATGCATGCTCATATAGTATACTAGTACAACAGCTCTCCTCTACTAAGTTTTGGAGAGTAGGAATGCATGCTCATATAGTATACTAGTACAACAGCTCTCCTCTACTAAGTTTTGGAGAGTAGGAATGCATGCTCATATAGTATACTAGTACAACAGCTCTCCTCTACTAAGTTTTGGAGAGTAGGAATGCATGCTCATATAGTATACTAGTACAACAGCTCTCCTCTACTAAGTTTTGGAGAGTAGGAATGCATGCTCATATAGTATACTAGTACAACAGCTCTCCTCTACTAAGTTTTGGAGAGTAGGAATGCATGCTCATATAGTATACTAGTACAACAGCTCTCCTCTACTAAGTTTTGGAGAGTAGGAATGCATGCTCATATAGTATACTAGTACAACAGCTCTCCTCTACTAAGTTTTGGAGAGTAGGAATGCATGCTCATATAGTATACTAGTACAACAGCTCTCCTCTACTAAGTTTTGGAGAGTAGGAATGCATGCTCATATAGTATACTAGTACAACAGCTCTCCTCTACTAAGTTTTGGAGAGTAGGAATGCATGCTCATATAGTATACTAGTACAACAGCTCTCCTCTACTAAGTTTTGGAGAGTAGGAATGCATGCTCATATAGTATACTAGTACAACAGCTCTCCTCTACTAAGTTTTGGAGAGTAGGAATGCATGCTCATATAGTATACTAGTACAACAGCTCTCCTCTACTAAGTTTTGGAGAGTAGGAATGCATGCTCATATAGTATACTAGTACAACAGCTCTCCTCTACTAAGTTTTGGAGAGTAGGAATGCATGCTCATATAGTATACTAGTACAACAGCTCTCCTCTACTAAGTTTTGGAGAGTAGGAATGCATGCTCATATAGTATACTAGTACAACAGCTCTCCTCTACTAAGTTTTGGAGAGTAGGAATGCACGCTCATATAGTATACTAGTACAACAGCTCTCCTCTACTAAGTTTTGGAGAGTAGGAATGCACGCTCATATAGTATACTAGTACAACAGCTCTCCTCTACTAAGTTTTGGAGAGTAGGAATGCACGCTCATATAGTATACTAGTACAACAGCTCTCCTCTACTAAGTTTTGGAGAGTAGGAATGCACGCTCATATAGTATACTAGTACAACAGCTCTCCTCTACTAAGTTTTGGAGAGTAGGAATGCACGCTCATATAGTATACTAGTACAACAGCTCTCCTCTACTAAGTTTTGGAGAGTAGGAATGCACGCTCATATAGTATACTAGTACAAACAGCTCTCCTCTACTAAGTTTTGGAGAGTAGGAATGCACGCTCATATAGTATACTAGTACAACAGCTCTCCTCTACTAAGTTTTGGAGTGTAGGAATGCACGCTCATATAGTATACTAGTACAACAGCTCTCCTCTACTAAGTTTTGGAGAGTAGGAATGCACGCTCATATAGTATACTAGTACAACAGCTCTCCTCTACTAAGTTTTGGAGAGTAGGAATGCACGCTCATATAGTATACTAGTACAACAGCTCTCCTCTACTAAGTTTTGGAGAGTAGGAATGCACGCTCATATAGTATACTAGTACAACAGCTCTCCTCTACTAAGTTTTGGAGAGTAGGAATGCACGCTCATATAGTATACTAGTACAACAGCTCTCCTCTACTAAGTTTTGGAGAGTAGGAATGCACGCTCATATAGTATACTAGTACAACAGCTCTCCTCTACTAAGTTTTGGAGAGTAGGAATGCACGCTCATATAGTATACTAGTACAACAGCTCTCCTCTACTAAGTTTTGGAGAGTAGGAATGCACGCTCATATAGTATACTAGTACAACAGCTCTCCTCTACTAAGTTTTGGAGAGTAGGAATGCATGCTCATATAGTATACTAGTACAACAGCTCTCCTCTACTAAGTTTTGGAGAGTAGGAATGCATGCTCATATAGTATACTAGTACAATTTTGTATTTCAATCAAATAATCACAGAAGAATATGCTTGAATCATGCATAGTTATAGAATGGACTGACCCTTCTCATGCTGCCCTAAATGTAACTTTTATATCATTTACAACTTTGTATTTCAATCAAATAATCACAGAAGAATATGCTTGAATCATGCATAGTTATAGAATGGACTGACCCTTCTCATGCTGCCCTAAATGTAACTTTTATATCATTTACATCTGATTCATCATAAACATAAACAGGAGCAGATCCAAAAATATCACTGGGGAGGGAAGGTGCGTGTGTGTGTAAACAAGTAGGTGATGGATCTATGAGATGGAACCCCCTGAAGGGGCCCATGGGGCAAAGCCCCTGGAAACTCCTGCATTTTAAGCATTTCCAGGGCATAATTTTAACCATCTAACTATAATCAAAAATTATTCTATAAAATGTTGTCTGTTTTGCACTTATTTTTGGGGAAGTGGGGTGGAGTGGGGTTGGGTGGGGCACATATTGGCTCATTGACTCTGCCCGTGCCACACCTGATAAACCTCATCACACAGGTAGGTATCTACTGTATAATGTCCACTTGTTGTCTGGAGCAATCCAATGTACATGCACATACATATGACAGGTAAAAGGCATGCTCCTCATGCACATACATGTAGTGCAAGGAGTTGGAGGGATGTCTGCTAGGAGAGTTCAAGCCCAATCATGTACTTGTCCCTGCTACAACTGGCACTGCAAGTAGGATTCCACATTAAAACAACAACCAAGCTAGGGAATGTATAGTTAAGTGGAAGTTGAATGTATAGTTAAGTGGAAGTTGAATGTATAGTTATGTGGAAGTTGAATGTTGAGACGGAGGTACATGCCCAAAAAGGCACACAGAAAGTTTAATGGGCAGGACTTGGTGCTAAAGTGGTTGAGCATCCATCTTGAGTTTAGAAGGTCCTAAGTTCGAGCCCAGGTCTGAACATATATATTTTCCTCTGCTATAGTATTCTCAGCAGAAGAGATCTGTAGAATAAAACACTGTTGTATATTTTTTAAATTTATTTACCAGTACTGATATAGCTTAAATAAATAAAAATGGGGATTGCTAGGAAGAGCACTACTTTCAATGCCAGTAAAAACTTAATACACAAAGAGTTCAGTTAGATCAGTCAAAATCATTCATACAATGCCAGTAATGTTAAAAACTTAATAAACAAAGAGTTCAGTGAGATCAGTCAAAATCATTCATACAATGCCAGTAATGTTAAAAACTTAATACACAAAGAGTTCAATGAGATCAGTCAAAATCATTCATAAAATGCCTGTAACCATGTTAAGGTGGAGTCTGTTTTCTAGAAAAAAAGATGGCATGCATGAGGAACGGTAAAAATTCATTATAAATTTGAACTTGGATTCAGACTCGGAGTCTGAAGATGAGATGTGATGACTGAAGAATCTGACAGAATTCTTGTAATATACAATATATAAAGTATAACTATTACACCATTAGGGAGTCCCTTGCATGGTTCTCACCTGACACCACTGACCATAATGTTTGTTTATGAGTAGTAAATTGTGGCAGTTACATGCACTTTTGGAGTTACTCGAAGAAGGTAAATCTGACTTTTTGGGGTGGAAATTTATAACAGCTACTGAAGCTGATTCCACCATGAATGCTTGAAAAAATGTGGGAAAAAAAATTACACCTGAGTTTCTATCTATACAGTGGGGTTCAATCTAGGATTCAAGGATACAGGTCCAATGGCCCCTTGATATTTTGGAAAGCAGTCAGGTAAGATTTTAATGGGCCAATATTTTGCATGGATTCTGTTTTGTTTTTCTTATAACAGAAAAAATATGCTTTTTGTTCTTTAGCAATTTTAAAAAAAATCAAGATTCAAAATTATTTCTTCATTTGAGTCAAATTTTAGTGTGATACCATCTGCTCTTTTTGCATATTCAATGAAAGAAACTATCCAACATTCACACATAATTCACAGCAAAACTGGAAGTTTATGATGGACAGCCTGTGAAAGATAGTCAGGTCTAATGCACAGAAGTAAAAAGGTTTTTCCAATTTTTATAGTGAATTAAATTCAACTAAAGTGCTTTACTATTGTGCCAGTCAGTATTCTGCGGTGATTACTCAATGCTTATTTGTTCCTTTACTTACAAAGGATTTAAATAGCAAACTGAACCCATTTTACAATGCAAACAACTAATGATTTGAAAATATGAGAATCACTGATTGTATGTATATATATATATATATATATATATATATATATATATATCAGGGCTGAGCAAATCCCATAGCCCGACGTCCCGGACTATTCATTTTTGAAGTCGGGCAAGTAAAATTTTCCAAGTCGCTAGTCCGGGACAAGTACTTTTTTAAAAAGTCGGGGGAAGCCCTTATTTTCGTGCTTTAATCATTATATCTACCTTTATTTGGCCAATCATGCCCTCCGGGCATACTGAATACTTGATTCTTCATGTATACATTTACATTCTGTATAACACATAAATGTGGTCAGTGACCAAATTATCGGCAAATCAAAACACGTCAAACAAAAGAAAGCCAGTATGATCAATTAGTAGTGTTTTAAGCGACTTTGTTGCATTGTGTTTCCTTTATGAACTGATTAAATGACCGTAATGATTGTTTAATTTTTAATTGATTATACAGATGATTAACTTGCACGTGCGATATTGCGTTTGAAGCAAAACTATTACGCTAATTAATGATCTGTCTCTGTTCGTATTTAAAAGAGAAAATGTATGTTATGATCACTTTAGAAGTAGTTGTCAAGCAAGCTGATAGTTACTCTGTGGATAAAATGAGTTTGCTAAATTATTTTTGCAAGGAAGGTAATAAGGGCGATTCGGAGAAGGAACATTTTTGTGAAAGTGGAGGGATACAACGTAAGACTGCTACTGAATGTGCGGTAGCTATTTCTCCAAAGAGACATAAGCAGAACCTTTGAGATGCTTTAGAGCATTTGACTACAGGCACTTTCCTCATGAGAGGGCAGCTCTGTTGAAATATGGGAGGGAAGACTTGCAGGTTCTTCTTAATCATCTTCAGGGCTGAGCAAATCCCATAGCCCGACGTCCTAGACTATTCATTTTTGAATTCAGGCAAGTAAAATTTTCCAAGTTTCTAGTCCGGGACTAGTGGATGAAAAAAAATTTTGCTCAGCCCTGTGTATATATATGAAAATGAGAATCACTGATTGTATGTATTTATATATATATATAAAGAGAGCGAGAGCGAGCGAGCAAGCAAGAGAAAGAATTACAACTATACACCAAACAGAACTGAAAGTGCTATCCCTGGATTCAACAGGAGAATCCTTGAGAACATTACCAGAATTTGTTAAATACAAATGAATAATATTATCATACAGGTTCGAGAATTTTAATTCGTACTCTATGGAGATTCAAACCAAGATCCGTGGGTTACGGCATGCATCACCATGTTTGTAAGCACCAACCCCTATACCATCTTGACCATGCACACATCACCAAAAATGATGCTGCAGTGGTATAGGCATTCGTCCAAAGCAGACATACCCGCATGTCGACACAGTAATTAATTCTCATCTAAGTACACAGTCAATCTATATATATATATATAGTGTGATAATATTAAAATGTACACTACTTTGTTGCACTGTCTTTATTTTGAGAGAGTTGGTGATTCAAATTTTGACTGTGATAACATTCTTACTGTGATTATGGAAGACCATGATGCATGTACTGCTGACTTTATTGTGGTCATGGCAAGCCATGATGCATGTACTGCTGGCTTTACTGTGGTTATGGCAAGCCATGATGCATGTACTGCTGGCTTTACTGTGGTCATGGCAAGCCATGATGCATGTACTGCTGGCTTTACTGTGGTCATGGGAAGCCATGATGCATGTACTGCTGGCTTTACTGTGGTCAATGCAAGCCATGATGCATGTACTGCTGGCTTTACTGTGGTTATGGCAAGCCATGATGCATGTACTGCTGGCTTTAATGTGGTCATGGCAAGCCATGATGAATGTACTGCTGACTTTACTGTGGTCATGGCAAACCATGATCCACGTACTGCTGACTTTAATGTGGTCATGGCAAGCCTTGATGCATGTACTGCTGACTTTACTGTGGTCATGGGAAGCCATGATGCATGTACTGCTGGCTTTACTGTGGTCATGGGAAGCCATGATGCATTTACTGCTGGCTTTACTGTGGTCATGGGAAGCCATGATGAATGTACTGCTGGCATTACTGTGGTCATGGGAAGCCATGATGCATGTACTGCTGGCTTTACTGTGGTCATGGGAAGCCATGATGAATGTACTGCTGGCTTTACTGTGGTCATGGGAAGCCATGATGAATGTACTGCTGGCTTTACTGTTGGTCACAGCAAGCCATGATGAATGTACTGCTGGCTTTACTGTTGGTCACAGCAAGCCATGATGAATGTACTCCTGGCTTTACTGTTGGTTACAGCAAGCCATGATGAATGTACTCCTGGCTTTAGTGTTGGTCACAGCAAGCCATGATGAATGTACTCCTGGCTTTACTGTTGGTTACAGCAAGCCATGATGAATGTACTCCTGGCTTTACTGTTGGTTACAGCAAACTATAATGCATGTACTGCTGGCTTTACTGTGGTGTACTGCTGACTTTACTGTGTTCATGGCAAACCATGATGCATGTACTGCTGGCTTTAATGTGGTCATGGCAAAAGCCATAATGCATTTACTGCTGGCTTTAATGTGGTCATGGCAAGCCATGATGAAGTACTGCTGGCTTTAATGTGGTCATGGCAAGCCATAATGCATTTACTGATGGCTTTAATGTGGTCATGGCAAGCTATAATGCATTTACTGCTGGCTTTAATGTGGTCATGGCAAACCATGATGCATGTACTGCTGGCTTTAATGTGGTCATGGCAAGCCATGATGCATGTACTGCTGGCTTTAATGTGGTCATGTCAAGCCATGATGCATGTACTGCTAACTTTACTGTGGTCATGGCAAACCATGATGCATGTACTGCTGGCTTTAATGTGGTCATGGCAAAAGCCATAATGCAATTACTGCTGGCTTTAATGTGGTCATGGCAAGCCATGATGCATGTACTGCTGGCTTTAATGTGGTCATGGCAAGCCATAATGCATTTACTGCTGGCTTTAATGTGGTCATGGCAAGCCATAATGCATTTACTGCTGGCTTTAATGTGGTCATGGCAAACCATGATCCATGTACTGCTGGCTTTAATGTGGTCATGGCAAGCCATGATGCATGTACTGCTGGCTTTAATGTGGTCATGGCAAGCCATGATGCATGTAATGCTGGCTTTAATGTGGTCATGGAAAGCCACGATGCGTGTACTGCTGGCTTTACTGTGGTCATGGCAAGCCATGAAGCATGTACTGTTGACTTAACTGTGGTGTATTGCTATTTTTACTGTGGTCATGGCAAGCCATGATACATATACTGCTGACTTTACTGTGCTCATGGCAAGCCATGATCCATGTACTGCTGGCTTTATTGTGGTCATGGCAAGCCATGATGCATGTACTGCTGGCTTAAGTGTGGTGTACTGCTGACTTTACTGTGGTCATGGCAAGCCATGATGCATGTACTGTTGACTTAACTGTGGTGTATTGCTATCTTTACTGTGGTCATGGCAAGCCATGATGAATGTACTGCTGGCTTTACTGTTGGTCACGCAAGCCATGATACATGTACTGCTGACTTTACTGTGGTCATGGCAAGCCATGATCCATGTACTGCTGACTTAACTGTGGTGTATTGCTATTTTTACTGTGGTCATGGCAAGCCATGATACATGTACTGCTGACTTTACTGTGTTCACGACAAGTCATGATCCATGTACTGCTGGCTTTATTGTGGTCATGGCAAGCCATGATGCATGTACTGTTGACTTAACTGTGGTGTATTGCTATTTTTACTGTGGTCATGGCAAGCCATGATGCATGTACTGCTGTCTTTAATGTGGTCATGGCAAAAGCCATAATGCATTTACTGCTGGCTTTAATGTGGTCATGGCAAGCCATGATGCATGTACTGTTGACTTAACTGTGGTGTATTGCTATCTTTACTGTGGTCATGGCAAGCCATGATGAATGTACTGCTGGCTTTACTGTTGGTCACGCAAGCCATGATACATGTACTGCTGACTTTACTGTGGTCATGGCAAGCCATGATCCATGTACTGTTGGCTTAAGTGTGGTGTACTGCTGACTTTACTGTGGTCAATGCAAGCCATGATGCATGTACTGCTGGCTTTACTGTGGTTATGGCAAGCCATGATGCATGTACTGCTGGCTTTACTGTGGTCATGGGAAGCCATGATGCATGTACTGCTGGCTTTACTGTGGTCATGGCAAGCCATGATGCATGTACTGCTGGCTTTACTGTGGTTATGGCAAGCCATGATGCATGTACTGCTGGCTTTAATGTGGTCATGGCAAGCCATGATGAACGTACTGCTGACTTTACTGTGGTCATGACAAACCATGATCCATGTACTGCTGACTTTAATGTGGTCATGGCAAGCCTTGATGCATGTACTGCTGACTTTAATGTGGTCATGGGAAGCCGTGATGCATGTACTGCTGGCTTTACTGTGGTCATGGGAAGCCATGATGCATTTACTGCTGGCTTTACTGTGGTCATGGGAAGCCATGATGAATGTACTGCTGGCTTTACTGTGGTCATGGGAAGCCATGATGCATGTACTGCTGGCTTTACTGTGGTCATGGGAAGCCATGATGAATGTACTGCTGGCTTTACTGTGGTCATGGGAAGCCATGATGAATGTACTGCTGGCTTTACTGTTGGTCACAGCAAGCCATGATGAATGTACTCCTGGCTTTACTGTTGGTTACAGCAAGCCATGATGAATGTACTGCTGGCTTTAGTGTTGGTCACAGCAAGCCATGATGAATGTACTCCTGGCTTTACTGTTGGTTACAGCAAACCATAATGTATGTACTGCTGGCTTTACTGTGGTGTACTGCTGACTTTACTGTGTTCATGGCAAACCATGATGCATGTACTGCTGGCTTAAATGTGGTCATGGCAAAAGCCATAATGCATTTACTGCTGGCTTTAATGTGGTCATGGCAAGCCATGATGCATTTACTGCTGGCTTTAATGTGGTCATGGCAAACCATGATCAAGGAACTGCTGGCTTTAATGTGGTCATGGCAAGCCATGATGCATGTACTGCTGGCTTTAATGTGGTCATGGCAAACCATGATGCATGTACTGCTGACTTTACTGTGGTCATGGCAAACCATGATGCATGTACTGCTGGCTTTAATGTGGTCATGGCAAAAGCCACAATGCATTTACTGCTGGCTTTAATGTGGTTATGGCAAGCCATGATGCATGTACTGCTGGCTTTAATGTGGTCATGGCAAGTGATAATGCATTTACTGCTGGCTTTAATGTGGTCATGGCAAGCCATAATGCATTTACTGCTGGCTTTAATGTGGTCATGGCAAACCATGATACATATACTGCTGGCTTTAATGTGGTCATGGCAAGCCATGATGCATGTAATGCTGGCTTTAATGTGGTCATGGGAAGCCATGATGCGTGTACTGCTGACTTTACTGTGGTCATGGCAAGCAATGAAGCATGTACTGTTGACTTAACTGTGGTGTATTGCTATTTTTACTGTGGTCATGGCAAGCCATGATACATATACTGATGACTTTACTGTGCTCATGGCAAGCCATGATGCATTGTTATGTATGATGTTTGTATAATATTATAGATATTTTCGGAAATTATAAATGTTTCTTGACTTTAATATTTGCTTTAGAAATATTTAACTAGTGTCCTTGAATTAGGTTGTTTACTTCAGATTTGAGCTAAAGGATAGTTTTGATCAACAAAATGTTTACCAAATTTGAGGTCAAGGTTGATTTTGTTTACAGATAAAACTAGAAATACCTTAGGAGTTACCTGTAAATGGACACACATACATTTATTATTCTAGAATGTTGTGTCATGTGACCAATCTTTATATATACCATGTTTAGTGGACAGTTTTTCAGTTTCGACATTACTATCAGTCTTGTAAAGAGCTATTACAGTTGTGGAAAGTCATTCCAAATTCTAAGAGAGTAATTATTTAAATATTCATTGGATTATAGCAGTGCTCATAGACTTTTGGATTTTGGATTTTTAATTGATGATTTTGGAATTTATATGAACTTATTCAGAGATATTTTGGAGTACTTCATTTTGACATCAGCACATTAAAGACTACTAGTACATCAGGACTTTCAAGACCATTGGCACATCATAACATTCAAGGATATAGCCGTGAATTCGGAACATTCTATATTTAGAACTTGTGATTAGAACACTAATTCTTATTGGATTATTTGGATTTTAATACACATTACTGTAAGTGTCTTTTTGATTTTTCATCTTAATTATCTAGATATAAATTGGTTGTTGATTTTTACTTGAGTTGTTGGTTTCACTTTCTTTCTGTTACATTTTTCTAGACCACAGAGTCGTAACAGCATGTACTGCTGACTTTCCTGTGGTCACAGCAAGCCATGATACTTGTACTGCTGACTTTATTACCACATTCATTCATATGTTCATGTTATTCTGTTTTGATGGTGGACTGGGTGAAAAGAGGGAAGCATCTTTAGACAATTTCAGACGGATAGTATCACTCTGATTTATTAATTTGGATGGTTTTCTAGAAAGAATCATTTGCATGTTCAAGAATCATTCATGACTTGTGAAAATTTCTGTTTCCATGTGGTGTGAATGGTTATTGTTCATCGCTATGTTAAATATCAATTTGCTGGTATAAGCCTGTGTAACCAGTTAAGCTAAACCATCAATATCTATAAGTAAAATGCTAATTTACATAACGCACATCATAGGTAAAGGACTGAACTTGCATTCAGGAATATGACGGGGTAAGAGACATACAAAATAAGTCTTGATTATTTTGAATATCTCTATATAAATACCTTCAAACTGTTATATACGTGCTTAGTAAGACCTCATCTAGAATATGCTAATCAGGTATGGAATCCATACTAGATAAAACACATTGACATGACTGAAAATATTCAAAAGTGACACACCAAGCTTACCGGGGATCTCTCAAGGCTGTCTTATGAAGACAGGTTAAAGAGACTTAACTGCCCACACTTGCATACAGACGAGCTGGAGGTAACATGATTGAAATATACAAGATTTTAAGTGGAAAATACAATCCAGAAGTCTCAAATATATTTCATGGAAATATTACAACCTGACTGCTGTACAATTCTCATGGAAATATCACAAACAGACTGCTGTACAATTCCCATGGAAATATTACAACCAGACTGCTTTACAATTATCATGGAAACATTATAACCAGACTGCTTTACAATTATCATGGAAACATTATAACCAGACTGCTTTACAATTATCATGGAAACATTATAACCAGACTGCTTTACAATTATCATGGAAACATTATAACCAGACTGCTTTACAATTATCATGGAAATATTACAACCAGACTGCTTTACAATTATCATGGAAACATTATAACCAGACTGCTTTACAATTATCATGGAAACATTATAACCAGACTGCTTTACAATTATCATGGAAACATTACAACCAGACTGCTTTACAATTATCATGGAAACATTACAACCAGACTGCTTTACAATTATCATGGAAACATTATAACCAGGCTGCTTTACAATTATCATGGAAACATTATAACCAGACTGCTTTACAATTATCATGGAAATATTACAACCAGACTGCTTTACAATTATCATGGAAACATTATAACCAGACTGCTTTACAATTATCATGGAAACATTATAACCAGACAGGACTGAACATACTTAGAAGATTACAACAGAGTTCATACAAGAGGCTACCAATAGCCATCTGTCAGAAGAGAATTTGTGAGTATCTGAAATTTGTGTACAGTATGTACAAAGTATACTGGCCATTATCCACTCATACCGGAGTAGCAGCTATAGCACTGTGTAATATCTAGGTGTTACTGATAGAATAAGGCCCAAGACTGTGGGGTGTTAGACATTGATTGATTTATGACTCATGGAGTTACCACATGCACCAAGTCTTTGTGGTATATATTTGAATATAACAGGTCAGTGGTCCTCAACGCGGTGCACAGGCGCCTGCCAAGGTTTTTTGTGTGCCCGCAGAAGAGGTTCTAATGAATAATAAAAAATAAAAAGATGGGTCAAGTCAATTGGTTAGTGCCCGCCACTCTCTCATAAACTCACAAATGTGCCTGTAGGCACAAAAAGGTTGAGGACCCCTGTAATAGGTAATCCATAAATTGGCCAGGAAGACCCCACTCATGCCCCTCAAGTTGAGTGTAACATAGAATAGGTGAGAGTAGTACAGAGTCAGAATATTACACTATCATGTCACTCAACTACACTCAACAGCACACTACACCAGCACAAGTTTACTATGGCTAATACACTCTGTGTGAAGAGTAATTGTGTGTTAGTTACCGTGCCCAGGTTAAATATACCATTCTGTACAGTGTCATGGGCCTTTTCTATGTTGTCCTCTATCCTGTCTATCTTCTCCTGCTGTGCCTGAAAAGTTACCATGAAATTGTTAATACATGTATACTGTTCTTTTGACTTCTGACCTTGACCTTCTTCATTATGACCTCAATCACTTGCTATCAATGTATTTAGGCTGTGGCTGTTAAAATAAGAGAAGTTGTTGGAGAAAAAGAACAACTGATCAGAACTGGGAATTGACATTTGATAAAAACCTAAAGCAGATTTTCAGTCCAATATTAAAAACCATGTCATCAGGTCAAGGTTTTCAATTTGCTATTATTATTAGTGCTGTTCATATATCACACTAAAAAACAAAAGTCCCTCGAAGGTGATGACATTCTCCTGTTGGAACAGAATTTCCAGGAATTCAAGATAATACCGTTTCTTTGTTTTAACTGATGAGTGTTGAAAATATCTGTAATATTCTTAAGCTATAAGCTTTTCAAATTAGCAACTGTGGCAGTCATGTTGGATGTAAGATTGGTACCATTTTCATCTAAGACAAACTAGACATCATTAAAAGACTTTTGGTGAAAACCCCATGCCAATATGACCATCCATTCTGTAGGAGTACGATAACAGAATTTTCAAGATGGCCACTGGGGCAGCCATACTTGATACAAGATTGTCACTATTTGGATTTAGGACCAACTAGATATAATAAGAAGTCTTTTGGTGAAAACACTATGTTGTATGACCATCAGGTCTAGAGGAGTAGCTATAACAAGAGCTTCAAGATGGCTGTCATGGTGGCTATATTGGATGTCAGATCGACATCATTTTCATTCAGGACTAACAAGACACCATAAGAAGTCTTCTGGTGAAAACACTATGTTGTATGACCATCAGGTCTAGAGGAGTAGCTATAACAAGAGCTTCAAGATGGCTGTCATGGTGGCTATATTGGATGTCAGATCGACATCATTTTCATTCAGGACTAACAAGACACCATAAGAAGTCTTCTGGTGAAAACTCCATGTCGATCCGACTTTCCATTTAGGAGGTAGCAATTTTCAAGACAGCCACCATGGAGGCCATATTTGAGGTCAGATCAGCACTATTTTCATTCTGGACCAACTAGATACCATAATTGGTCTTTTGGTGAAACCCCATGTGGATATGACTTCTGTTCAACAGAGTTGCGACAAAATTATAACGGCCATACTGGACATCAAATCAGCACCATTTTCATTTAGACCTAACCAGCCATCATAATCTGTTAGTGAAAACCCCATGTTGACATGACCATCCATTCATGAGGAGTAGCTTTAACAAGATTATCAAGATGGCCACTGTGGTGGCCATATTGAATGTCAGAGGAACACCATTTTAAGACCAACTAGACCATGAGATCAATATATATGTAAAGTTACATGGCAATCCTTCAAGTAGTTTAGGAGGTGTAGTGATAACAAACTTGTGCTAATGGACAGATGGATGGACAATGGACAAGAGGCCATCCCATAAGTTCTTCTGGTCTATGACCAGCATAGCAAAAAATTGGTATAATGTTAAAGTTATTTCCATTATTATTTCTAATTTTACATAAAGTATGGGCTGATTACATAATCCTAATTGATTAAGATTACCTGTGACTGAAGTAAAATTTACTAAGAGTTTAAGTTAAAAGGTCAAAGGTTTCCTGTGACTTGAAAAGGTCAAAGTCTTCCTGAGCCATGCAAAGGTCAAGTATTCCAAAGCCCTCAAAGAGTAAAAATTTCAAGTTTTCCCAAACACTAAAAATGTACAAGTTTTCTTTAGCCCTAACAAGGTCCAAGTTTTCCTGAGTTCTAAAATCTGCAATTTTTTCCTGAGCCCACAAAATGCTCACAAGACTGAAAGCTGTTCATATTTTCATGGCATGACGGGAATCAGTGAATCAAGAGTTTATGACTCTTAGTGGATGGGACAAAAGCAATAAGCATAAAAAAATGTATTGTATTCAACATAACACCCACACATACCTTAAAAGACCACCTCTCTTCTGGTCAACATAACACATGCTCATGCCTTAATGGTACATCTCTCTTATGGTCAATACAACACCCACACATGCTTCAATAGCACACCTCTCTTATGGTCAATATAACAGCCACATATGCCTTAATAGCACACCTCTCTTATGGTCAATATAACAGCCACATATGCCTTAATAGCACACCTCTCTTATGGTCAATATAACAGCCACATATGCCTTAATAGCACACCTCTCTTATGGTCAATATAACAGCCACACACATGCCTCAATAGCACACCTCTCTTATGGTCAATATAACAGCCACATATGCCTTAATAGCACACCTCTCTTATGGTCAATATTACAGACACATATGTCTCAACAGCACACCTCTGTTATGGTCAAGATAATACCCACACATGCCTTAACAGCACACCTCTTATGGTGAACATAATACCCGCCTAAATAACACACCTCTCATACGGTCAACATCGTACCCATGCATGCAATAATAGCACACCTCTGTTATGGTCAACATAATACCCACCGTAATAGCACACCTCTGTTATGGTCAACATAATACCCACCTGAATAGCACACCTCTGTTATGGTCAACATAATACCCACATCCATACATATCTTAATAACACAACTCTCTTATGGTCAATATAATACCCACACAGGCCTTAACAGCACACCTCTCATGGTCAATATAATACCCACACAGGCCTTAACAGCACACCTCTCTTATGGTCAATATAATATTCATACACCTCTCTCTCGATAACTTGTGCCCGGATAACTCACAAAACTGCATATAATGCAGGGTCAGGTGTGGATCCCATTTTTTTCTTCTAGAAAATAAAAACAAATTGACCCCTATTTGTTGAATTTGAAGAAAATCATGATCAAAACTAGTAAATGGAACTTTGATATATCGAAAATGGTGGTTAATGCCCTGAAATCTGATTCAACATCATGAAATTCACAACTTTTAATAAGAAGTCATATATTTTGTTAAGTTTTCTATACAAAAAAATTCTCAGTACACTGTAAGTAACAATATTCAATGATATTTTGATCCATGAAAATGTCAGTAATGCCTACTGGTGGCAGCACTTTAAGAAATAAAAACCAATTAAACAAGTTATGTCAAGTGAAATTCTTGTTTAGTTTTATCTTTTAATTCGGCTTCAGTGTAATAAATATAAATGCTATATACCCTCTTGTGTTCAAATGTGAAAGGTCAATCTACCATCACAGCCATGTCCGCAAGTGTTTCTGAGAATCTAATTAGGAGCCGACTGTGTTTTGATCTCTGATTTGTGGAAGTGTTTGTTGTATTGTTACAATCAATTAAAAGTAGACCTGCTTTGTATTATCACATTAATTACATCTTTTGTATCAAATCAAAAAAGGGTGAAATGATAAAAAAAAAAAATGTAAAAGGCATGCAAATTCTGTCAGGTCAACTTATTTCAATTGAAAAACTGCACACCGTTATAAATATTATTATGTAGGTAACATAATTGAAGTATCTAACATTAATCAGTGGTTTATCTACTAATTTGCAAATGTTATCAATGATAGCAAGAGACGCAAGCGATAGGATTACTCTGTGCATGAAAAGCTTTGTGCCACCAATACGGTGAATTATGGAGAAGCAAGTTCCAAAGTTTGTAGTGAACTTTAAATTAACACATTTGGCACTCAGAGTTTGCTCAAGGATGAGCAGAAATTTCACTATTACTTGCAATGAAATCACGGCATCAATATTTTATTAATAGAACAATATAAAAAAAATTGAGTTTCAAAAATGACAGTTGTTGTTTCACGAATTAAATGTCCCAAGTTTTTGAAAAAAGGAAATCTTACTTTTGTTGTGAATCAACAATAACACTTGAATATATTCACATTCAGTTGCAAATATCAGTGATGTAATACACAAAGTTTCAGAGGTACACATGTGATATGTGTTGAAACCTCTTGGAGTAATGTTTTTAATGATCTGTCAAAGGTTGGTTATCTTGGAAATAAAGGTAACTTATACAGAAAAGTTAACAACTTCATAAGAAAAAGCATTAAACCATTTATCCCCCCACCCCCATCTTCTCAATGTCGATGTCCAGCTGGAATGGCATCCCCTACTTAAATTTTCAGAGGTCCCTCAGTAACTCACGCCCTCACTTATACTGCGGTCTGTGGTTTTGGACCCCAATGTGCACGAGTTATTGAGGGAGAGGTGTACTTGCCTTTATAACACACCTCTCTCATGGTCAACATTAAGATAAGATAGATAAGAAAATAAGAATTCTTTATTTCTGACTACATGGTTCCATACATCTAAATTAAAATATAAAATATAGAAGTATTTTAAACATAAAAGCTCAAAGGTGTCTTATGTACAAATATACAGACCCATCTATAACTACAAAATGTGTCTGTCATTGTTAAGAACAAAATTATGTAAGACATTTAAAGAATAATTTGTTCTGTCTATCTATAATTTGAGAATTTAAATGAATATCATAGTTCCACAAAGATTTCAAGATACAATTCTTGCTACTAGATATTCGTGTCATCATTGAAAACACATACTTTCTCATTAGTTCTTCAAAACTGAATACATTATAGTTTACAAACATGGCAGAGGCACTATTCCATCTTGGAAGGCTTAATAGTAAACAAAGACTATTATTATAGCCAATAACTAGTTTTCTTTTCATACATTCACTAAAGTTTGTCCACAGAGGGAGCACAGTACATTGTGCAGTAATAAGATTTGAATAATCTAATCTTGATATTCTAAGAACAATAATTTCTAAATTTACAAAAAAGTATGTTTGTTCGAGTACACAAAAATCTCTAAAGTCTCATCCTATCTTCAACATCTGACTGACTGGATTTTAAAATATGACCCAAATACGTATAACTGTCGACATATGCAAGTGCATGGCCATTAAGAAGTACAGAGAGAGGAAATGGTAATTTGAAAGTTGACTGATAAACCATACATACATATTTTTGTGTATTATATATGATATCATTCTCAAATGTGTAATGTTCACATATCTTTAAACATTTCCTTAAACCTGCGATAGAAGGACTTATCAATGACATATAATTAGCAAAACTAAAATTGTTAAGAAATGACACATTCAGTGTCAAATGTATCCACACGTGACACTGACCCAGCTTACAATTTAAATCGTCTATGTATATATTAAAAAACAAAGACAAAAGAACACCTCCCTGCCTCACCCCATTTATTACTTAGAAGGAATTGGATACTGCACTTCCCCAATGCACATAGTACAACTGTTTGCCACACCAGTTAATTAGTGTATGAACTATGTAGACGGGTATTTGATTGTTTAGCAACTTTTTGAACAGTGTCCAACGATTGACCCTATCAAATGCCTTACTAGCATCTAAAAAACATGCAAACACATGGCTACCATTTTGACAGTTCCTTAAAGGCATAGTGGCATAAATCTGTTGAATGTTGTTTTTTAAAACCAACTGATTATCAAAAATTGTGACTTCACATCGTTGTAGTACAATACATTCAAATATTTTCAAAATAATTATTGTGACAGCTATAGATCTATAAGTATTTTTGTACGCCAGGTTACTAATTTTACTTTTCAGTAGCGGGATAATTGTAACTTTTGTGAAATCATCAGGAACAAAAATTATGTACAAACACACAATTAAATAAAATCATTAAAAGAACATGGAGTCTATTATCTGAAATTTTAAAATGTTCAACATATAAAAAATCTGATCTTGGACATTTACCCTCATTTTGTTTATATATGACTTGTTGTATCTCAGACAATGATATTAGTTCAATAAGACTAGAAGAGGCATTGTGTGCTGAAAGAACATACTCCTTATTTGAATCATTTCTAACACTACTATTGAGTAGGGTTTCAAAATGATTTTTACACATGTTGCACATGTTATTTTGGCCATGGTTCCCATCAATACAAATTGGTAGCCTAATGGAAGTTGTAGTAGTATTTTGTTTAACCTGCTTCCAGAATTCACATTGGTCTAAAATTTTCTAATTTATTAGCAAGCATGTCTGCTCTATGTATTAATTCTTCCTTCATACATAGTCTAAGGGCACACTTAAATTTAGCTCTAGTTTGGCGCATTTGGTTACTGAGAAGTCCATGATGAGATTTACTGTTATCACGCCACATAAGGTAAGCATTTGGTGCATAGTCATGCAGTTCTTTGACACAGTCATTCCAGCCTGTTATAACCCGATGACCAAGTTTGGACTTTTTCGCCAAGTATTTACCAGAGCTGGACAAAGTTGTTACTATATCTGTGTAAAATCCAATAATTTGTTTCATATACACTGGATTACTACAGTCATTATTATTACAGACCGCTACACAATATGGGATCTCTATCTTGCTTAACAAGAATGCAGATGTTTGAGTATAATTCAGGTTTTCGTCGGCAGTGAGGTCTGACCAATTGATGTTGTATTTCAAATTTAAGAGTTCATGGGGGCATGAATCAAAACCATAAGTAGGTCAGCATTGATAGTCATTAAGTAGGATGATGGTTGGACCCTACTAGGGTAAGAATTATTCTCATATCACATATAGCGGAATGAGCATATTGTGTAGAGACACAATTATCCAACCAAGAGACAGTATTGTGCAAGTCACTGAGAAAAGTAAAATTTCTTGTGTGGTCTACTATATGTTTCAAGTCCTATATGATATAATCATATACATCACAAAATTGGCAAAGCTCATCTCCAAAGGGAGTGGATTTGAGCGTATTAGCATTCCAATCTTCTAATACATAAACATTTGGTGTATTTGCATTTTCTACAATATAATTAATTTTACCTAAATAATCGACAAATTCCCCTAAATTTTCAACAAGATCACAAGGCAAATAGACATTTACAAAAAGCAAAGAGGAATCACCTGTCTTAATAGTAATATTTATTAATCTGGGGTCATCGAGGTGTTGTACTTATATAACACTTGCAAGAGATCTACGATATAATACACCGACACCCCCGTAAGGCCTACCTATGTGAATGTGTTTAGAAGAATGAATCAGTGATACCCCTGAACCATAAAAATCCTCTTGCACTGATGAAAGACAGTCTAACTCACTGTCGAATAGCCACAATTCTTGTAGAAAATATATGTCAGATATATCGCATAAGGTTCTTAAACTTTGGATAATTCTAGTTATAGAATGACAGTTATAGAAAGAAATACGTAAAGTAGCCTTTATGTATAGTTGTGTCCAATAAACTAAACTTTCGGAACTTTAAGAGTTTAATTCCAACTCTGATAGTAGTCTCTAACCAACATATTCCTTGGCCACGCATCCATGTTCATTATTGAATTGTGAGTGAGGTTATCATAGCTGATTTTAAAGCTGGCATAAATATATTTCATTCAAAGCTCCTCCACCTTGGTTGGCTTAATTCCAGAGTAAAGCTCAATATGAGATAGAGTTTCAGGGTCTTGTCACAAATATACATGTCTGTCGCATTGGACGCATTGTGCACAAGTGAGAGGACACTGCTTTTTCTATGATGATACTACCATTGGAAATGTGGTGTATGGATGGGACATTTGCAAACTTGTTAACCCATTACTGGTATAGATTTTCATGCAATGGTTTCAATGCAAATCCAGCCCTACTGAAATAGTTGTTCTGCAGAGAACTAATCACCTTAGCAAAGGTTTGATCATTTTCCAAACTTCATCTGGGGCATTGGTGTCTTCTCAATAGTATACCTCTCTTATGTTCAACATAATACCTGCACATGCCTTCACAACTAGGTATCATAACAAGTCTACTAGTGAAAACCCCATGTTGGTATAGCCATGCATGTTGGAGGAGTAGATATAACATTTTATAGATGGCCACCATGGTGGCCATATTGAGGGTTAGTTTGCATCATTTTCATTTAGAACCAGCAAGACACCATAAGTAGTCTTCTGATGAAAACTCCATGTTGAAATGACTTTCCATGTAAGCACAGATAACAAGATTTTCAGATCAGCACCATTTTAATTCTGGACCAATAAGACATTATAACAATCTTCTGGTGAGAACCCCATGTTGAGAATGAACTTTAGGAGTGGAGAGTTCCCAAGAAAAACAAAGGGTGCAAACTCTTTTGATATGTACATAACATGATGGGGAAACTGTTTATGACACCATTGGTGTGAGTTTATTTATGATGAGCTTTTATCTCATGAGCTTTACTCACCTCCAATGTTGTTGAAAATTCATGTATCATGGTGTTCAACTCTATCAGGCTCTGCAACAGAAAACTTTGCATTAATAAATTAGTAACTATAAATGTTTGGTTTGGTCTGATTTTGTCTTTTATAGCACAGCAACACATGTAGGTTATTTAGTGCCTGGGCAATCGGAGTAAAGTGACATGCCCAAGGCCATACCACGGTGGCCGACCTGGGCTTTTCCGATGGTAGGATTCAAACCGCACCCTTTCAGTCGCGAGTCTGGCATGCTCATCACTGTGCCATTGCAGCTCCAACAATAAAAGACACAAACTGATGCTCATATCTGTTGCTTGATATACAAGGCACAAATTCATATCTGATACTTAATATACAAGACACAAATTGATACTCATATCTGATCTTTGATATACAAGGAACAAATTGATGCTCATATCTGTGCAGGTAGTAGAGTATTACAGGTATACAATACTATATGGACACATAGCAACAGGTCATGTAAGTTCAGTCACTGATAGTTTCCATGATTCATGTTGAAAACTAATTATTAAAAAAGTAATACTTGAAGTCTACTGTTTGCCGTTTGGAGTTTGTTTTTAGGTATTTCTTGATGGCACCTCATTGATTACATTAATATACACAAGAGGGTCTACAGCAGACACATTTTAAGATCTGTACATCCTGATGTAGAGAGAGAGAGAGAGGGAGGGAGGGAGGGAGCAGAAGAAGAAAAATGAAATAGGCCCAAATATGGAAAAAAAGTGTTTCCAAAAGTGATATTGCCACTGTGGTGACAAAAGTGGTATTGCCGCTGTGGTGATATCATTTTTCTCCCCCTGATATATTTCAGTATCTCACTATGAAATATATAATAAATGTCACTACAGGTTCTTGGGAACATAGTTCAACCATCATATTAGTAAAAAACTCTTTACTTTAAGGTCTCCACTTTCTTTTCTTTGCAATTGAAAGAAAGATGTCACAGAAATAAAGAAAGAAACCAAAACGAAAGACCCTGTAAAATTATATGCATAGCACCTGTGCATGTGGAGTCTATATAGCAAATGGTGAAATACAGACAAAGATCCCGTGTATACTCGCATATAAACCGATACCAACTGCAAACTGCATAATGTGCCGGCAGATCTGGGTCTATGCAGTTTGTAAGGACTATAAAGTAGAACAAACAACACAGACCCTGATCTGCCAGCTCATTATGTGATGGCAGATCAGGGTCTATGTTGTTTGCATTAGATCCGAATTATATGCAAGTATAGAAGGTACTATGTATATATCCTGGCTTTTTATGAAAGGATTTGAAAATCCAGGATCAGATTCTTTACACTTACAAACATTGTATCACCCCTTACAAGCCATGACAATGTTCTTCTTGAGGCAGACATGATTGTATCTATACATTTGTCTTGTATGAAATAAGAAATAAAGTTTACTGATACTCTACAACTATAATTTTACATTTATATTTTTTATTTATTATAAATTCAGTGCTGTCTTTTACATTTTATGCATTTTCTATTTAAAATAAAGCACACGCAAGATACAAAAGTTATAGTTTTCTCTTTCTTTAACACGGTAAAAAAATTGGATACCCCATTTTTCAGTCAATTCATTTCCATTTTGTTCCAAATAAGCAAAAATGAAAGTAAACAATGAATGAAAACAATAAATACACCATCAGAATAAATTTTTGAGACAATAAATAAAAAAGAGGAGATGATAGCAGTAATACAAGCATGAATGGAATGTAACGCAAATGAAATGCAGATTTGGCAAAATTATCTGTTTCATCAGCTCTGTCAGTAGAGAAAGACTTATTCCAGTATTTTCTCCTGCTTTCCAATAAAAGAGGCTCACAAGGCCCCCTGGGTAAAATGTATGGGGCCACTCCGACTTTGTGTGGGGCCACTCCCACTTTGTATGGGGCCACTCCCACTTTCAGGATCATGCCAATAATTTTATCACCATGAACTCATGACATGCTTATTACATCACCAAAAGTATGAAGATACAAATTTTTGGTGTAACATTTATTTCTTCAATAATACTTACCTGATCTTAATACAATAGAAATACATCCACTACTATACAAATACTTTCTACCTTGTTTTGAGCAACGAAAGTGTAAACAGTAGTAGCTTAAATATGGACAGGATTTTGCTCCAGTCCCTCTATCCAAGGGGAGATCACTCTTGTCTAACTTCCACCTAATTGGGTAGATGACTTTCACCACTTTTGTTGCTAGAAACAAGATCGGCAGGGCTGGATTTGGGAGGTAGTGGATTACTTCTAATGTATTATGATCAGATAATGTATCAAAAGAAGAATTACATATGTATTCTTTTACTGCTCTGTAGTGATTTCACACAGGTACTTTTTTGTTGTCACTAACTTATTTTCACATGTTCTTATTCAGTTTGAGAATTCCTTCATAATGCAGAACAACACATAACTTCATGTGTGTTTTCTTTCAAAGTGCTGCACAGTTGTAAAAATAAACAAAATATTACTGTAGTATCATTTATTTTCGTGGGGCTCAATTTTCGTGGTTTTGTAAAAAAAGACATTTTCGTGGGTACTTAAATTCATGGTTTTGCCTGTCAAAGTTTGCATATTACTAAGTGTTTAATTTCGTGGTTTAACCTCCACAAATACCCAAAATAAAGAATAAAAAAGAATAAAACTCTGCAAACGCAAATGGCGGTCACTTGAATGTTTATAACAGTAGTTTCACATGTATAAGCACAAATAAAAAACCTGACAAGTTCAATACTGACACTGTGTTTTTGTCCAAGTGAATAACATCAATGGAAGCCGATGCAGCCAACAACATTAAAACAACACTACCGCCTCTATGATCACAAATAACACACATGTCAAGGTCAATCACTTACACCGTGTTTTCGTCTGAGTGCTCAACATCAAAGGAAGCCGATGCAGACTACAACACTAAGTCAATTGGTTATTAAAGTAACCTGTATGATCTCTAACTTAAACCACTATCCATAAAGGGAATAAAACATGTGACCGGCTGCCCTTTGCTCAATGCAATCAGCAGACAGTGGCAATATTGTATGCGTCTTGAACCCATCAATGTGAGAAGATGCTAACTAAATTGAAAGACAGTGGAATCGCGCGTTTGTTTGTGCCTGCCTCATGTACAGACCAACTTCAACCACTAGACTTGACAATAAATAAAGAGTACAAAGAATAATTAAAATCACACTTCCACAACTGGTATGCTAAGTAGGTCATGGAGGCCGTCACAAAGAAAGAAAGATGCTACTGGTGACGACCACTGATTGCAACCTCATTAATCAAGCCATTTTGGGCTGAATGGATAATTGCAGCTCACGCGACAATGAGTGAAAGATGTGACCTAATTATCAGTGGTTTGGAGAAAGCTGGACTTGTTTAATTCTGCAATTTGGGGATTATTTACCTGACAAGCATTTGTGTGTACATGGAGACTTGTTTGACACGATGTTGATACAGTGGCTTTGTCCGAAAATCAGTGAAGTGTGAGCTTTAATACTCTGCTGTAATTAGTGTATATACGTAGTGTATCATCAATAATAGTGCTTCAAGCAATAGTTCTAGTATTTTACAGGCTTGTTGTTCTTTTGGATTAAAAATGCATGGATAAAATGAAATGTGGTTTCAGGAGGATTAAAATTGTTCAACAACTGTTGTACTCGAGTGAAGGATCGATTTGAATAAGTATTTAATTTAATTTTCATATACTATTATTTTTTATTATTCTTTCTTTCATTTTCAACATTGATAGTGTTTGAATACCTTGTGCTTTTTCTCGTTTTTCTCTATCCTTACTTATCTCGCATATCGATTTAAGGCAGTGAGTGGAAATTACAGCTATCGGATATCTTATCGACACGTGTGCATTGAAACAATATAAAATGCTTTATAATTCTTTTTTCAAAGGTTTAAAATAAAACAAACACGTGTAAAAGCTAATATTTTATTTCCAAATTACAGTATTGACGTTGATTTATGAAATACAAGTAGGTTCTTTAATCTCTAGGAATGACACACAGTAAGAAAATTAGCCGGGGGGGGGGGACATCATCATCATACATGGCTAATTTTTCGTTGGGCATTTAAATTTGTGGTTCGGGGCAACAACGAAAACCACAAAAATTGGTCCCCCACAAAAATTGATGCTACTACAGTACTTTTCATTTTGGTCATTTTGAAGCCAGCCTTTTTAAATGGGAACCATTAGCAGTGTGATTATTCTATTTTCTGTACATTTCTCTTTATTAGCTGATCTATAACTCCCTTTATTGGTACATTTTATGAGATGCTGAGGCATTTTCTCCATTGTTCTCATCGTTCAGTCATTTCCCATTGGCTTTAATGATTTTAGTCATTATCATCTTCACTGACGAAGTATTTAGCGAGAAAATGCCAGATATTCTTGATTCTTTATGACTGGCTCACTTACAGCTCTATCAATGGATGACCTTGACCTTGATCCTTGAGAAACTCGCAGCATATTTCAAGTGATAGATTCAAGCATCTTGATGACTTAGTACCCATGCCTAATATTTAGTGAGCTGAGCACAAGCTTGAAAACAATACTGACGGTTAATTTTTGTGCATCATTTTTAACGTGAACCTTTTTAATTTTAAGGAGCTTAAGAACAGCTTGCAGTAAACATTGTATTTTCTCTTGAATCAAAATCATGTGAAACAAAGGAGTAAGTACACATTTTAAAATTGGTTTTTTTAACCGTAATACATATATTTGCAAGTATAAGAATTATCTGGTTTTTACTTTATAATGATATTGGTGAAACAAAAGGAAAGAACTCACCTCCTGAATTTGTTCCCAGGATTCCAATGCCTCAGCATTTTCTTGTGAAAGAGTTATCAGCTCTTGATTTGTATTCCTTGCTGGCATCTCTGAGGCAGGAGGAATAACCAGCTCTGAATCATTTCCAAGAAGGGGTTGGTCTTGTGAAGCACTATCTGGAAAAATGTGTATAATCATTTACATTTTAAATAAGTTCCCTTTGGAAAGTAAACTATTATGTGACACTTTTTCAATACTGTACACTAGAATATTCTGTGCTTGTGAATTTTGAAGATGAGCAAAGGCTGAAAGTCCATTTCAACATGGACTAATAGGTATACACTTTCAGTTTTTTGAAAAAATACCTCACCAAATAAAACAAAAGTCCCTCAATTGGATTGATGCTCTAACATCAGAAAAGAATTTCCAGGAATTCAAGATAAGATCATCCATTCTTTTAACTGCTGAGTGCTGAAACCATCTCTGATATTCTTGAGCAAGAAGGTTTTAAAATCAGCTGCTGTAGCAGCCATATTGGATGTAAGATCAGCACCATTTTCATTTAGGATGACCATTAACAGACCTTTTGTGAAAACCCCATGCCAATATGACCATCCATCTGGGATCATTACCTGTGAAAACCCCATGCCAATATGACCATCCATCTGGGATCATTACCTGTGAAAACCCCATGCCAATATGACCATCCATCTGGGATCATTACCTGTGAAAACCCCATGCCAATATGACCATCCATCTGGGATCATTACCTGTGAAAACCCCATGCCAATATGACCATCCATCTGGGATCATTACCTGTGAAAACCCCATGCCAATATGACCATCCATCTGGGATCATTACCTGTGAAAACCCCATGCCAATATGACCATCCATCTGGGATCATTACCTGTGAAAACCCCATGCCAATATGACCATCCATCTGGGATCATTACCTGTGAAAACCCCATGCCAATATGACCATCCATCTGGGATCATTACCTGTGAAAACCCCATGCCAATATGACCATCCATCTGGGATCATTACCTGTGAAAACCCCATGCCAATATGACCATCCATCTGGGATCATTACCTGTGAAAACCCTATGCCAATATGACCATCCATCTGGGATCATTACCTGTGAAAACCCCATGCCAATATGACCATCCATCTGGGATCATTTGTGACATGATTTTTAACAAGTTCATCATGGCAGCCATATTGGATGTCTGTAGGGCACCATTTTATTAAGAATCAACTAGATATCAAAATAAGTCTTTTGTGAAAAACACTATGTCGATGTAACCATCAATTCTGGAGGAGAAGCGACAAGATTTTCAAGATGGCCTCCATGGTGGCCATATTTGATGTCAGATTGGCATCATTTTCATTCAGGAGCAGATAGACACCAGAGACTTATTTTGATATCTAGTTGATTCTTAATAAAATGGTGCCCCACAGACATCAAAGTCTCTATGTACGAGGAGTATCAAGAACACGATTTTAAAGCTGACTGCCATGGTGGCCATACTGGATGTCATATTGGTACCATTTTCATTTAGTACTAACTAGACATCATAAGAAGCCTTTTGGTGAAAACCTAATACTGATATGAATATTATCTAAGAGGAATAGTGATAAGATTTTCATGATGTTTGGCCATATTAGATATCAGATCGGCATAAATTTTTATTGAAGACCAAGTAGAGAAGTCTTCAGGTCTAAGCCCCATCCTGATATGACTTTCCATTCAGCAGAAGTACCAATAACAAGGTTTTTAAGATGGCTTCTGTTGTGGCCTTATTGGATGTCATATCAGCACCATTTTCACTTAAATTGGCCACTGTGTTGGCCATACTGGATATCTGAGCAGCACCATTTTCATGCATGACCAACTTGAAACCAACCCCATGTCGATATGACTTTCTGTTCAGAAGTACAATAACAATATTTTCAAGATGGTTACCATGATGGCAATACTAGCTGTCAGATTGACACCATCTTTTTTATCTTTTTTTAGGTCCAACTAGACGCCATAAGAAGTATTTTAGTGAAAACCCCATGAAGATATGACCATCGATTCAGTAGTAGTGATAACAAGATTTTCAAGATGGCCATAGTGGATGTCCAAATGGCACAATTTTCATTTAGGACCAACTACCGGTAGACATCATTAGAAGTCTTCTGGTGAAGACCCCATAATGATATCACTTTCTGTTCAGGTGGAGTAGCAATAACAAGATTTTTAAGATGGCTACCATGGTGGCCATATTGGATGTCAGATCGGCACCATTTTTATTTAGGACCAACAAGACATCATTTAGTAAAAAACCTATGTTGATATGACCATGCATTCAAGAGAAGTAGCAATAACAAGATTTTCAAGATGGCCACTGTGGCAGCCATACTGGACAAGAGCAGCATAATTTTCATTTAGGACCAACTAGACATTGGGATGAATGTGTGAGTAAAGTTACATGGCAATCCTCCAAGTATTTTAGGAAGAGTTGTGATAACAAACTTGTGCTAATGGATGGACGGACCAATTGACAATGGACAAACGGCAATCTCATAAGCACTTCTGATCTATTACCAGCAGAGCTAATTAGGGTCAATGGCGCAATGGTGCAGCCTAATATGAACTCTAATATCAGAATACATGTACTGTTTTCTTTGGGCAAATTATATCTAGTACAGTGGTCTGTCTCTTCAAACAAAAAATTGCTAGATAAGAATCTGGAGCCAGAGGTCAAAATCTACATCAACACTTAAAATGCTACGCTAGTCTTGCCCTCCCCCATTTATACACATTCTAAGACCAGCAGGTGGTCTAGTATTATATATTCAACATTCTAATGGACTGCTGCCCACTCTCACTTCTAGCATGCTAAGCTTGTCTGACTACAAAATGACTGGGTCAACTGATGGTCTGTCACACTGACCAGTTTTACAATGTAACATGTACAAATTCAAACTGCTATAACTTCACAATCTGTAATCCAATGAATTACTCATAAAGTCCTTAAATTTTCAACAAAAAATATTTTTGTGTTATTATATATATATATATATATATATATATATATATATATATATATATATATATATATATATATATATATATATATATATATATATATATATATATATAAAAGAACTATGCTAATTAGCTGGTGTAATTGTCTGATTTGGTGATTCATCAATTAGCCCTGGACCCTCAGTTTTCTGAAACTCTGAAGCCAGATGATGTCAGGTTCCAAGTAAAAGAAGCCCCACTGGGCAAGAAAATTAACTGCATGAAGAGAAATTAAATTAAGATTACTCATCTTCAAAAAAGTGAAGACAAAAAATTTAAATGAAACAAAATGGGTGCAACAGTTATTGTTAGTAAGATTTATTAAAGTAAACTTTCATTAATTTGCCATGAATGTAACAATGTTATGCCCACTATCAGACTCTTATCATTTCTCACCTGGATCCGAAGTTTTCATATCAGTACTCCAAATTCCCATAGACTGAGGGTCCAAGACTCCCAGTTTCAAAGGTGTACAGGGAAGCTCTGCCATATTAAAATGCCAATGCTTGAGAAAAGTACCTTTTTTAAATAAAAATTCAGGCTAATCACCTAATACAGAGAATAGGCATACTTCTGACGCTTGGCTTTTTATTGACTCACTGCTTGTTTTTACTACAAAAATGCCAAAATACCTGATGGCCCAAGTGAGGTTATATATATATATATATATATATATATACACACACACACATACCTTTTTGCTTGTTGTCCAGATTTTACAGTTAGTAATTCAATAGACTATTATAAACTACTTCACATCATAGCACTTACCTGTTTTAGCATCTGTAACATCTTTTTGACTTCCGTTAACATCTACAAACTCCATGACAGCCTGCATTGCAGCAGTTTTCATTCCACCAATTCTCGTATCAAACTTCTCAAGGTCTTCATCACACACTTGTTTTCTTGCCTTCTCTATTTCCCGCACATTAGCCTTAATTTGTTGAATGGTACGTAATGTGTTGACATTCTCACTTGTCAGACTTGACCAATCACCAAGTTTCTTGTACTACAGAAAAATTATACAAGGATTCAAAGAATTCAGACATGCAGTCAAACCTGCTTACTTCTATACGAGACCTGGTTAATATCAAACCCATGTCTATGTTAGTGTCAGCAATTGCCGAATTCAATTCTCAGATAGTGATTAATTTCAATAAAAACAACATCCATCTGACTAGTGAAAATTGAAATGAGTGTACTGTCATATGCACATTTTGGCCGTGAAGTCACCGACATCCATTAATGTAATGTGTTTCTTGTGGTTGCATAAATCATGCAATTGACAAAATTTGTTTGAAACAAATGCATTATTCAGCAATAAATTAAATGTTTATTTGTCTGAAAAGAGAAAATGGGGTATTTTTAAAGAAAATGAAGTTAATAATTGAGTAATGCCCAGAGTCAGACCCAAAACAGGCAAAGGGGGGATTTTCAATTAATTTTTTTTGGTGGGGGGACGTTTTTATAAGAGTACAGTATCTATGAATAATATGCACTTTATGACATGTCTGGTGTGACTTCAATAAAATATTGAGACCCAGGTGCCATGAAACTGGACCCAGCAATCCAAAGTTCAGAACCTGAATGATTTGAAGGAACACTTCCTTCATTATTCTGTTAAAATTATTTTACTACTCCTGTCCTCTTGTACATGTAAATCAGCAAAATCCTGAAGCTTTCTTTGGTTCTGTATCTTATTATCTCCCCTTTGAATTTTCTGTACATACAGACCTATATTCACGAAACACAAATGCCGCAAAACAGTGCATGAAAGCTGGTCTCAGTGCAATGGAACACAAATGCCCTAACACAGTGCCCGAAAGCTGACCTTAATGCAATGGAACACAATTGCCCCAACAAAGTGCCTGAAAACTGACCTCAATACAATGGAACACAAATGCCCCAACAAAGTGCCAGAAAGC
This sequence comes from Margaritifera margaritifera, assembly GCA_029931535.1. Classification (NCBI taxonomy): domain Eukaryota; kingdom Metazoa; phylum Mollusca; class Bivalvia; order Unionida; family Margaritiferidae; genus Margaritifera; species Margaritifera margaritifera. The sequence continues at coordinate 1,124,813 of JAQPZY010001561.1, forward strand.
TGACCGCAATGCAATGGAACACACATGCCCCAACACAGTGCCGGAAAACTGACCTCAATGCAAATTTAACCAAGGTGTTATGAACTGACAGATGGATAAGAATAACACTATTGCGGTACCAGTCATGGCATGGCACTAATAATCTCAGGGAAAAAAACAAAAATGATAGTAGTGTTTGTACTAGGGGTGTAGCCATTCACTGATGCATTGATAATCACTACATTTTTGGCCACAATATGATATGCAACATGTCTGTCCCATATTGTCTGTCCCAACATGTCTGTCCCATACTGCAAACTTTTATAAATTACATTTTCCAATATGTCTTTTATTCATAATTGTCTCGCTACCATGTCCATATTGATAGCACTATCTGCCCACAGCTGACAAGATTGTTTGCCTTGCAACCCCAAAAAAGGACAAAAGAGTTCTGATTGGCTGATGAAGGCATGTACTAAAAAAACATGCGTCCTAGGTTAGTTTAACAATTTTTGAATGTTTGTAAACAAAACCAATTCAGTGTAAAGTCATTATAGAGTGAAAACCAATGCAATGCAGTGTTGGTTTTATTTGAAAAGCAAATATTGTTATGCTATTGAGAACAAATTCTTATAAAAACTACACTGCTATGTTCTGTTTGTCATATACAGCACAGTTTACAAGACACTGAAGTGTGGACAATTTATTAATTTTATTAGAAGAGAAGTTGAGTCTAATATTCATTACTTTTAATAGTTATATCTGTCTATGTGTGTAATACACTAAAGGACATTAAATCATTAAGTTTATCTGAAATAAATTTGTTTCACATAAACAGCAAGTTGAGTTTTTTTTTACAAAGTATATTTCTTCCTCTTAGTTGAACTTTAACTTGCTGTACATCAAAAAATAGCGATGTGTATTGTATCGTAACTCTACTGAATTGTTACAGCCCAAGTACCATATATACTCGTGTATAAACTGATACCAAATGCAAACTGCATAGACCAAGATTTGCCGGCACATTATGCGATGGCAGATCAGGGTCTATGTTGTTTGCATTTGGATGCGGCTTATACGGGATTATATATCGTATGTACTGATGTGGTCTGGAGAATTAGCTAGAAGGGAGGTCATTAAGAAAAAAGTGGAGGGACAAGCCTCGATATCTATTTAGCTAGAGAAGTAGGTATGATTGTTAACCTTCTCTATATTCAGCTTATGTTGGTGCAGTCTCTGCAGATCAATCTGAATCACTTTCAGGAACTTGTTGACGGACAGCTCAAGTCGACGTAGAGGGTACTTGTGAAACTGAACCTCCTCTTCATCCTCTTCCTCAAATGATGCCATTCTTCTCCTTAGGTCCTTCTCATTTTCATTTGATGTAGCAGGCTAAAAAAAAAGAACAGCTAAGGGGTTGAATTTTAACAAATAAAACAATATTGAAACAAAATTTTTACAATGCGACAAAAAAAGAACAATGTGAAAAGTACAAGACTATGAAGCTGCATGATTGCCAGCTAAAAATCAAACACTATTCCTAATTTATCTGTGTAAAGGTACATAAAAGCCATGGCTGTACCAAATTTGAGCAATGGGTAGACAAAATTTGAAAATCCATAGCTGACCCTAGGTAACCTGCTTTGAAAATCTGGTTGCTCAGCATATTTTTTTGGTAACCTGGTTACTGCAGTTGCTCCAAAGACTGCCATAATCAAAATTGTTCTTGAACTTTTATCACATATACAGTATAGTTAGTCCTAATTGCACACAATACTTGTAACACACCATCAGTCTTGCTAAATTTGAAAGTGTCACAAGTTTAAACACTTGTTTAATCTATTTACGATCAACAAATAAAAGATTATTGAACAATTTAATTTTTTATGCTGTCTTGGTGTTCAGCAACATCATTATTGTTCATGTTATCGCTAACCTAATACTATGAATCCAGTGTCTAAACTCTAAACTATCCATGTGGGATTTATATTTAGCCATTATCCAATGAAATATTGTTTACCTGAATCAATTTTTTTTACAAAAACCAACATCCAACAAGCCAAAATAGTACACAACAACATATGTGATTGGTTTTATTATTCAGGGTTGATCATTTCTGTTTTTATACACTTATCCAGGACAAGCAATTTCAGAATATTCACTTGTCCCACATACCATTTCACTTGCTCCAAATTTCAATCACTTACTTAGATTCAGCGAGATCTATGCACTTTAGTTCACAGAAAAAACAAAAGAAATATATTTACAGCATACTTATTTCTTCAAAGGTCTTAATATTTGAAAGGCCCTAATATTTGAAAGGTCTTAATATTTGAAAGGTCCTAATATTTGAAAGGTCCTAATATAATATTTGAAAGGTCTTAATATTTGAAGGGTCTTAATATTTGAAAGGCCCTAATATTTGAAAGGTCTTAATATTTCAAAGGTCTTAATATTTCAAAGGTCCTAATATTTGAAAGGTCCTAATATAATATTTGAAAGGTCTTAATATTTGAAGGTCTTAATATTTGAAAGGTCCTAATATTTCAAAGGTCTTAATATTTCAAAGGTCCTAATATTTCAAAGGTCTTAATATCTGAAGGTCTTAATATTTGAAAGGTCTTAATATTTCAAAGGTCCTAATATTTAAAAGGTCTTAATATTTCAAAAATAAAATGTCATATTATGTATTTTCCTACTTTAGTCATAAGTTTTAGAAGCTGGATTTGAAAGTGTGTCCATGTACATATCTGCCACCTAGAAAATTTTCATCTTTAACAGAATCATCCCACCTATAGTGTAGCACACCATCCAGAAAGAGAAACTGTTCAAACACGAACCAATAGCTCATGATTTGATGACATTCCGATCTAACTCATCAGTTATTGGCTTTCTTCTAACTTGAACCCATTTGATAGATTCTCCAATGTGCTTGACTGCTGCCTGGACTGCAATGATATCTTCTTTGTTTTTTTTAATGTCTAGTCAGTTGCACTGTGGATCTTTCTCTCCACCTGGATTGCTTATTCTCTTCATGGCAATTGGCACAACATAATGCACATATTATTCGAAACATACCCGTTTTTAATGCAGGTTGTCGTATGACTTGCAGCCCAAACATAGCAATGTTTTGATGTAAACCCCAGCCTGATAGTAAACACAATTTACTGTTTCATCCGACATCCATGACAGTGTTTCTGCATTACCATGGTTACTACCCAAACAGTGCTGAAGAGTAAATGAATACTGGCTCAGTTCCTCCAGCCATCTTGCCAGCAGGCTATGAGGTGACCTGAACCTAAATAACCATGAAAGGTTGCCATGGTCAGTGTGAGAAATGAATGGACAACCCAATAAATAAGGTCTAAATTAGTTTGTGAGCACTACCACTGCCAGCAGCTCACTTCTGGTGATACAATATTTTTCTTGTGATGGTCATAGGTGATTACTGGTGAAGGCAGTAACCCTCTCCTCTCCCTCCTGCTCCTGTGAGAACACAGATCCGATGCTGAAGTTGGAGGCATATGTGTCCTGCACAAATATACCTTCCTGTGTAGGGAAAGAAAAAATAAGGTCATATAGGGGTGCCGTGGTCTCCGCATATTCTGGAACAAAACAACAGCAGTAATTTGACCAACCTCTCATTTTTTGGTACTGGGCAAGTCCTATCAACTTCTGTCAACTCTGGGTTTGTCTCTACACCATTTGCACTGACATTATGTATAAGGAAATATACTCTTGTCTGAACAATTTACATTTACTGGTCTTTACAGTCAATGCATCTCCAAGTTTGCAAGGTGTTCATCAAATGACTGCCCAGCAATGATTACATTATTTAGGTAAATAAGGACAATTCCCCATTGGAGGCCTCTTTAGCAAAAATTCCATGGCTTGCTGGAACACTGATAGTGCTTTGCATAGCCCAAAAGGCATTCTTATATGCTCAAAAAGCCCTCTTTTCATGATCAATGCGGTCTTTGCTCTGTCCTCCTCCTCAAGCTCTACTTGGTAATATCCTCTCATTAACTCAAGAGTAGAAAATCAGGTTGACCCACACAAGGTGTCAAGGCATTCCTCAACTTTGGGCAAGGGGTAAGCTTCTTTTGATGTGACCTCATTCAGCTACATATAATCAGCACACCCACATACTCTGCCATCCTTTTTCCTTACCAGAATTACAGGTGACACGCACTCTAGTTTCAAGCATCTTTTCCAAGTGGACATCTTCTTCATTTTGGAATCCAAGCTGAGTTCTTCTCACTGGTTGCTGAATAGGGGCTGCTATCCCCGCATTGACGTGTTTCACCTCTGAGAAACCCACCAAGTTCATATCATCTCTGGCAAAAATGCTCTGATACTTTCAAATCAGCTTCTTAACAGATTCTTATCATTGGTCTGTTAATGACAGACTTGTTGCTTCCCACAAATCATGTAAGTGTTCTGGCAGCCTGTAATCTACCATAGCAACACAACTGGAGGCACAGCCCTCCTCTGTTGGTTTCAACTTGACAAATGCTTGTCTTTACCCAGTTTCATTGGCTTGTCTTTCAGGTTCACTATCCTAACTTGGGTAGTCTCATTATTGATCATCAAAACCATGCAAACATGTAGCCCAGTTTGGAGGGTGCTCAAAATCCAGGACAGTTTCCTCACCTGGTGTGTAGGGTCTTCCCACTATTATCTGCTCTGATCCAAGGTGGATGACAAAATCATAAGCAGCATCCCAAGGAAATATCTGTCATCTACACACCGACGACCATGCAATAATCTGCCTTCAATTGTGACATTGCCTTGTTTTGTGAAAACATTCATATCTACTGACTATATGAAGTCCAAATCTAGCAAAATATCATCACGGATTGGTGCAACATATACAGGCCACTGCCATGTAGTGTGGGAATTTTAATGTGTCGCTGAGACCCCTCCATATGCCTTCATCTCACTGTCTTCCTCAGCATTCAGAAGCTTACATATTCTGCCTCCTAATTTAACACCAAAACTATCTGCAGTATTGGCTGAAATTATGGTCGCATCAGTACCGGTGTCTTCAACAGCCCAAAGTTTATAACCATTTAATTTAAAAGGTACCAAAACTCCTCTTGGTACACCATTTTTCTCCTCTGGGTAAGTTACTTTAATGAGCTTGTCAGTTTAAGAATCATAATCAAACTGTTGGTCAGGCTGTTGCTGTTTCTGTGAGCCCACTAAGATACCATCACTGGATGTGTCTTCCTCCTTTACCCTCAACCAGTGTTATCACTCAAGCTCTCAGCATCCTGTACTGGGCTATTACTCTGGGCTCAATAAATACTCCCTTGCACTGGACTAGGACTCGTTCATCAAGCACTGTTAATAGGTGCTCTTGCACTCCCACTATCATTACTACTGATGCCAACTTGACTATCAAATCAACTTTTCATGTTGCAGTTTCCAAAGAGCACTGCTGTGCATGAGTGTCATTACTAAAACACAAAACCATAATAATATGTCTAGATTAAGACTTTATTATTGTTCACACACATCATATTTGACATATGTTTAACTGTCCCCAAAACCTGACTGAGCTGTTTCCATAGTTCTGCTGCCACATATTACTTTCAGAATTGATGATTTCAGATGATAGCTGAGAAGCAAGTGATGATTAAATGATGTAATTTGCACTTAGGAATTCCCTATGTTTTGGAATTGACCTGTACCCATAGGCACTTGTTTCTATCAGTAAAAAGGGGGTAACTAATGATAACACCCTCCCCTACTCCCAATTAACACAAGGTAACTAACTCTCATGGTTCACAATCTGACCCTTCTATGATTCTGTGCTAATTTTCTTATATCATCTGTGCGTTTAGTCCCTGACAACTTACACCACCGTAAAGGAGACATTCCAAACCTTTCCTCCATGTAAAATTTAAATAACTTTATGACATTTTAATGGCCACTTTAACTCAAAGTTTCTCCACAGCTTCATGTCTTGTCTACCTGGAGCCAACATAGAAACTTGCACTTCTGTCTACTTTGGAGTGAATGCAACTAGATCATAGTTGTTTCAGCGATTGGTTCTTTCCTTAAGCAAATCTTTTCAAACATTGGTGATAATTGCTACATCTCTGCTTAACCTGGCAAAAAAGTGCTTGTCCAAGATGTAGTGAATTAAAATTTTCCCCTATTAACCTGTTTTCTTATTCTTTATGTGGTTCTAAACTTTTTGGTAGTTATAATTCCCCCCCCCCCCCCCAAAAAAAGCTTTATTCAAATTTCTTTCTTCTCATTATATCTGACACTTGGGATATCTCTTCTTCTATGCAAACGACTTAAGGGTCATGACCTGTACATATAATAGTACAATATATTAAATGAACAGATTAGTTGAAATCATGTATGAATTTTTTTTTTCGAATGCTCCTGAATGAAAATAAACTTGAATTTAATTTAAATTTAAATTGTTTCTATTTTTGTATTCATAATACACCAGTAGTCACATTCACTCCAGAGAAGACTGGAAGTGTAAGCCACCACACTGGCTCCAGTCACCAACATATTTAGCTTTTTGCTCCCCTAGGCTGAATGGAAGTGCTGCCCCTGCGCAATAGCAAAGAGATGAGGGGTGGCAAAAAGAGAAGGGTTGCAAATCACAAATCTTATTTTCAACAACTGCTTGTTAGTGTTGTGTTTGCTACATATTTTTATTCACTTCAGCGCATTTTTTTTAAAAATGCCACCTGAACTTTGCTGCCCTAGGCCTGGGCCTAGTTGACCTGTGAGGAAATATCTCACTGGCTCCAGGTAGACAAGAAAAGAAGCAATAGAGAAACTCTAGTAAAAGTGGCCCTAAAAAAGTCATTAAGGTATTTAAATCATACATGGGGGAAAAGTTTGGAATGTTTCTTTGCACTGATGATATAAGAAAATTAGCATGGAATCATCATGGGGTCAGATTGTGAACTGCATGAGTTAGTTACCTTGTGTTAATTGGGAGTAGGGGAGGTTACTATCATTAGTTTCCCCCTTTTTACTAAAAGAAGCAAGTGCCTGTACCTGTACCTCATGTATCGTGCAAACTCCTGATTTCGTTTTTATCCTTCAATCGTGCGCCATGTTTCTCGCGACCTAACATCCTTGTTTCGCGATAATGACTTCATCAACTGTGTCACCAGCGTTCTTCAAGAGTGACAGCAAGTATTTAATAAGCAAAATCAGACAAAATGAGATTTAAACAGGTAATTTCATGTAATTTAATAAAATCAGAATGAAAATCTATATTTTCACCAATGCCTTATTTGTGTCCGACATTTTGGCCTTGAATTTTGTATTATATACTAAAGATGGGTCCAATGATCACATTTTGGCTTTGTTTACATATCTTGAACAGGAAAACCGACTTTTGGAAGTTATACAACGGCAAAGCCAATGTAAATATCTGGTTTTAATCATGTGAGATTCTTAAACAACGTAAGAAAAATTTACACTGGAAATGTATAATCACTATGGACTTCTTATTATTTCATAATAAACATATATTCTACATCAAAAGACATTGAATCTATTATAATAAAATGTGTATCCATTCGCCAGTGTCTATTTTTAAATTTCTCTCTCCCTGTCTCTCTACTGATTCATGTATATGGTAAAGAACAAGCAAGCAATAATGTGAGTGCATAAACTGCATACAGAATGAACAAAAAAAAAAAATCATTTTTAAATTTTATTTATTTTTATTTCAAAAACATGGAGACGCTATAAACTAATAATATCCATACCTTGGACTAACTGGCACATTTTGGTCATATACCACGTGACTTTTTAGTCAGTGTCACGAACCATGGATCCCCTTCCGGAAATAAGTAAACTTACATACACTAGGAAAAATCGTAATTCTGAACTAATGTATATGATTGCCAATTTTTGTGTAACGATGATTAAATGAAGTAGATATAGTTGAAGACTTTCTATGGTTATTTGAATAGATTCTCACAATATTATAACGAACGTGTTAAAATTCACGTTAAGGGCACGAAATATGGTGCTTCAAGGATACACATTCGTGTAAAAAGAGACAAGCCACTCTGCACGTAGGAATTATGCAATAGCTGATCTCAGTAGCATTCAATATGTCTGTGGTCGAAATCTGACCATCTTACCCTATAGCCTGCCTACATGTCCCAGTCTGGACAATGCTGATACTCTACGAATGAATCCGATATAAAGAATGTATGAAGACAAATTATAAATTAGCTCTACGCCGTTTGTTCAAGAACGAATACAGTAGTCTATTAGAGTTGACATCAAGCATTCTGTTTAAATTTCAGTTCCAAATTCATTCCCTAAAATAGTACATATCCGTATATGAAAGAACTTACGTGTAGTTCGAAGTATCGTTACCTGCAAAAGTCTAACTCAGCCCACAACCAAATAAATAAAATGTTGTGCAGTCTCTATATAAATCGTAATTTCTCCACTGAAGAGCATTATCGTGAAGTTGTCTCCCTTTAGCTGCAAAATGGGAAGCACGTAGTATTAAATAAAATAATATAATACTACTGTATATTATTCTAATCGTGTTGTAAATACAGCGAAATAAAGGAAATAGCAGCATTGTTTTTAAAGCGAAAATGTATACATACAAATTTCGATACAATATCCCCCGCAAGTGTGTGTGCTGTGGTACAGGTCATTTTGGACCAAAACCAGTTCGGCCCGGGACGTTTCGAGCGGGATGTTTCGGCTCACTATGTCAACCGGGACGTTTCGGCCCACTATACTTTAATATAGACAGTATATAAAATGTAGGTTTAGTAATATTGATAAAGAACATGTGACTTATTATACATATGAATATGATGTGTTTGTAGTTATGGTTTATGTTATTTTAATTTCTATTTTAAATAAAAGTTTTGTGCAAAAGTTATGTATTTAGTGTGTGTATGTGTGTGTGTGTGTGTGTGTGTGTATTTGTGTGCATTTAATTTGCGTTTTTAACTATTTACGTATTTACTTTGTACAGTTAACCAAAAGAGAATATGAAGGTGTAATGTTTCTAGTTAAAAATATGTGAATGTATGTATTATACAAAAGTGAAGACAAAAAGAATAAATAACATTTTTCATGTGCATATATACCTTGTGTCTGTAATGTTAACACCATTAAACTAAATGAATACTAATAATGGTACCTTTTATTGGTTTTAATAAATTTATTAATTCAAATACACTTGGTTAAGTAGATGTTTGTCTATGTTGGTTTTTCTTATCATCAGCCTTATTATCGGATTGATTAATGTATGTAACTGATTGCAAAACAGTGGTTTTGTAATTACAAAACAAATTATTGTTATATGGATCCGTTTTATAATAGAGTTTTTGATAATAATTTCTTCCTGGGAATAGTTGTATTTTTGTACTTAGCTTAATTACCTTTCATCTAAATAAGTAATATATTTCAAATTTTTTAAATTGTTTTCACTATGAATAATTTGTGTATCGCGTGTAATTCCGTTGTTCGACTACAGCAGCACGGGATCACGACTCGTCATTGCATAGGAGCATCACACCTGTACCACGGTTAAGTTATCTATAATAATAATATAAATAATTCACAATGACAATAACATTATTATTATTATTATTATTTTTATTATTATTATTATTATATTATTATTATTATTATTATTATTATTATTATTATTATTATTATTAGTAGTAGTAGTAGTAGTAGTAATAATAATAATAATAATAATAATAATAATAATAATAATAGTATTAGCATACAAATAAATGAATGACTAATGGAAAATGGATTTTGAACCAGGTTGTCTGTGATACCTTGACATTTCTTAAATTAAAGCATACCAAAGACTGAATAAAACTAATTTGTATATCCCCTGTCATCGACCGAGGAGCATATAGTAATCGAATTATCCATTCGTCAATGTGTTTGTCCGTGTGTGTGCGTCTGTCGGTGAATGGTTAGTAGTAGAGGACGGCGATTGAAAGCCAAACGGAGGCCACATGTTAAATAGGGTCAAAAGATTATAGAGCCAAACGGGAAGTTAACAGACGCCATCTTGGTTCATAGCTACATTGTAATACTGTAACATGAGGTGACGTGCTGCACTGGAACGGAAATACATATGAAGTCATATGTTTAAAGATGAGGAATTTGTCTATATGTGAATGTGTGTGTGCGTGTGTTAAAGACCTTTACGCGAGAATTTTCTATGCAAGATTAGTCGAGAGCGGATTTCGAGAAACCGCTTAGACCTATCTCGCTCTAACTCTGTATATATATATATATATATATATATATATATATATATATATATATATATATATAAAGTATTTGTTGTATTTTGTGTATGTGGCAAAGGTTGTCTGCCGATCTCTCTCATTAACAAAATAGATTCCGTAATGATGCAGCTAGTTTACTGATATAGTTACTTTGAAAGTAAGCGCATTTCCTAAGCGCTTGTTTTTTGAGTTTTTAGGTGAAATGTGACCTTACAAGAGTCCTCTGTATTGAATCAACGTTTTCCATAATACAAATATCTAATGACAGTGTGTTTGTATATTTATTTTGAATTCTTCCCGAGTTTCTCTTAACATAAGTTTGATCTATTACACCGACACAGATCCTGTTGAAATGGAATTATCATACCTGTACAAGCAAATTACCTGTGAAAATCAATGTAATTTAGAAACGAATTTTAAAACTGAGTATATAAAATCAATATAAAATATAAGAACACACACAATATGTTAAAATTCCAGACTATATGAATCAATCAGTCTATTTGGTTTCCCTTTTTATAAAATGGGGTCTGTTGTTTTATATTAAAACAAGTTGGTCTAAAACTTCTTTCTTATACAGCGTCTGAGTTTGAAAGGGTACTGCATGGAATATGAGGTTTCTGAAAAACGGAAACTAAAAGGAAACTGCATAAAACGTGGTCTCAGCATTTAAAAGCTACCTTGTCTCTAAAGACTGAACTCTGATCTCATCCTGCAACGTCCTTTGGAAAGTAAACTTAATACAAATCTCCAATCCAATAGGTGTCCTGAACTGGCCAGGAAATTATGGCGCCAGACAAGCAGTGAAAAGAAAACATCATTTTTCGATAGTAATAAGCATTGAACATACCTAATAAAACATACATTGAAACTTAGTTATTCTCTTTACAGTACAAATTTTATAAAATTATTTTAAGACCATTAGGAACAATAATTTTCATATGGAAAAGAGGGGCCGAGTTGAAGTAAAAAGAATAATATTGAGGTACGAGTTAAGTTACAGAGTCGGTGTTTCTGGCGCTTACTGTAAATGCCTCGATACAACCATAATAGAATGCTACTTTAAATGTCTTGATACAACCATAATGGAAGGTCACTTTAAATGTCTTGATACAACCACAATAGAAGGTCACTTTAAATGTCTTGATACAACCACAATAGAAGGTCACTTTAAATGTCTTGATACAACTGTAATAGAAGGTCACTTTAAATGTCTTGATACAACCATAATGGAAGGTCACTTTAAATGTCTTGATACAACCATAATGGAAGGTCACTTTAAATGTCTTGATACAACCACAATAGAAGGTCACTTTAAATGTCTTGATACAACTGTAATAGAAGGTCACTTTAAATGTCTTGATACAACCATAATAGAAGGTCACTTTAAATGCCTTGATACAACCACAGTAGAAAGTTACCTTAAATGTCTTGATACAACCATAATAGAATGCTACTTTAAATGTCTTGATACAACTGTAATAGAAGGTCACTTTAAATGTCTTGATACTATCATAATGGAAGGTCACTTTAAATGTCTTGATACAACCATAATAGAAGGTCACTTTAAATGCCTTGATACAACCACATTAGAAAGTTACGTTAAATGTCTTGATACAACCATATTAGAAGGTTACTGTAAATGCCTTGATACAATCACAGTAGAAAGTTACGTTAAATGCCTTGATACAACCATAAAAGAAGGTTACTTTAAATGCCTCGATACAACCATAAAAGAAGGTTACTTTAAATGCCTTGATACAACCATAATGGAAGGTTACTTTAAATGCCTTGATACAACCACAGTAAACAGTTACGGTAAATGCCTTGATACAACTATAATGGAAGGTTACTTTAAATGCCTTGATACAACCGCAATAGAAAGTTACTTTAAATGCCTCGATACAACCATAAGAGGAGGTTTGTGATTAAAAGTGGTTAAAAGTGACTCAAAAGGAAAAAACTTCCAAAATTATACATTTTGGGGGATTAAACACTAGCACGTTTTTATAACCAATAAGGCACGAAAACTGCATACACCAGAAAGGCTTTTCAAGGAAAAATTATATAAATAGACTTTCCATATCATCCTCTGATAATCTTATAACAACACAGCAGACATGACATATACCTCATACATCAAAATGTCGTATCAAACACAATATATTCGGTTATTTAAAGTCCTTCTCAAAAATACTTTTATAAATATCAAGGAATTTACTTTGATCGATAATATTGGTAGCTAAACGAAAAATAGTCCTTGTGTCCACAATATTGGTTTGTCTTTTCAATGCCATCATAGATATTCGAGAACTAAATTTGCTAAATGATAGTGAACTAGTAACAAACAATTTATCACATAACCATTGCAAATTCTAAAGATCAAATTCACTTTCACCATATTCAGCTAAATATATATAAATTTCAATATAGTCTAGTGAGGTTTTTTAACAACTGGGAAATGAGAAAAAGACCACGAAAAATCATAAACAGAAGATAGAAAGAAAGAAGAAAAACAGGTTGGGAGAGGTGTGGGAAAGTCCCGCTCGTTTAACAAATGTTGGATTATATATGAGATCACCACAACAAACTTGTATTTTCTATAGTCACATTATACAATAAACTTAACCCCTAAGATTATTAAATGGACAGATCAAAATAAAGTGTAGGATATTAGAACCTAAAGAGTAAATTATACATGTCTACATAGTATTGGCGGACTAAGTAAGTAAAAAGAATGACAAACTTACACAAAATATTTTGTTTATTGCAAAGATTTTAGAGCAAAATATTGTTATCACAGTTCATGTACATTGCAAAACAAATTAAGAATAGCTACACTACAGTGAAACCTGCCTTAGCGGACATCTCCGTGCAAAAAAGAAAACAACTCGTAATGGACAACATTTAAGGGTCCCTTCTATGATATTGTCATTTTAAAACTCTATGTGAAGGGCACCTGTCAATTAAGGACAACTTTCTAGTCCTTTGAATGTCTTTTATAGACTTGCTTCACAGTAATTGCAATTATGGACAATGAGAATTTCTTGAACTTGTATAGAAGAAAATAGGATTGAGTCTGTATGAAGTGGAATAAATAAATGGGTATAAAAGATAAAATAAGCATCTTTACAACAGGTCAAATACAGCTGTACCTGACACTGGAATTTTAATGCAAGAGCAATGCCAGAAATTTGGGCGATACGAGTTAAATTAACATAAATTTGTTGAACTGAAGCTATATTCTCAAAATCAGTATTTTGATAGATATATAGTATTTCTCAAGAAAATGTAATAATTAGAATGAGAGACATACGGAAGAAACTAATTCATGCAGTATTATAAACTTCCTAATTGTAAAATGATTTAACAAATATCAGCTCGGATCTTTCTTGATTATATTAAGTTACACTATTATTTTGTCAAGCTCTTGTTGATCTGTATCCGTATAATTTGATCTCCCTTTTTGTGCATGCTTTTTCTTTCTTTTTCTTAAAAATATATATGTCCTCGAATCAAGCATATCCTTTCTTTTCATCCAAAGACTGCAGTCTTTTTGCAGGATCAGAGAACCACATTTTCTTACTCCATGATCGTTAGGAAAAGAATTATACAGAGTATTCATATTCGGTGACTGAGAGGAATAAGGAACACATGCATTTCCTCTTGTAATTTTTTTTTTACTTTTGTACTGAAACAAATTTTCACTGGAATTTCGGAATTCGTTTGCAAGGTCTTCTTTTGTCAGAATGACGTGTCGTAGGCACCGGTAGTATGGAATGGAATTTAATTTCTTTGGTATACATTTCTCATTAATTGGTTGAAATATGCAATAGGGCGGGGAAGATTTATGTACACCGGTGATCCAAAATGCCAGGACGATAATATAAATGGTAAGTTCACTGAATTTGTACTTTTCTTCCACTCACTGATCTCTGCATCTTATCCCAAATTTTTTGTTGCGCACTCTGAAAAATAAAAATTACTTTGCAGTTTATTTAAAACACCATACGTGTTAAATACAAGTACCATAGCTAAATTTAATTTAAAAAACAATTTATTTATTTTCGCTGATTTTCATCTTTGATATAGAAACATAGGTTTGATTTTAATAAAGAGACAACTTCTTTTACTTACAGTGGAAACGTTTTTTTCATTGGGAGGTGTTGTATATTACACTTCAACGTTTATTAGGGGGCATATGACGTTGTATAACGTTAACCACAAAACCACAACTAGTAACTGTAATGAAATGTTAACTATGTGATCGAATTAAGTATGATGATATTGTGTTAAAAAAGTTCACAAACTGCTCTTACAGATTCCTCCGTAGATTGCATCAGGCTGACTTGAAAGTTGAGGTCTGGCTATTGAGTACTGAAAAATAACGTGATACAAGACACCAGTCAATAATAAGAAATGTAGGTGCAAATATTAAACAAACACATCTCTCTCTCTGTGCATCTATATATATATATATATATATATATATATATATATATATATATATATATATATATTTATATACTCAATTCGGCAGGGACTCCGGGTGGCCGAGTGGTCTAAGGTGCTCACCTTTACAGATCACTGACATCCCACCTTTGTCCGCGTGGGTTCGAATATTGGCTCGGCTTCCGTGGGTATGTGAGAAAACTTACCAGTAGCTTCCCGTAGGTCGGTGCTTCTTCCCGGGATTTTCCCGGCTTCTTCCTCCACCAAATATACTGGCCGCCATGTATAGCCGAAAAGTACCGTTCAACTCACAAATCACAAATCAATTTGACAACGGCAATAATGAGTACATTCGGCTAGTATTTGTTTTAAGAGTTATTCCCCTTTTACTACAAAGAATGTATATATATATATATATATATATATATATATATATATATATATATATATATATATATATATATATATATATGGGGCTTGTTGGTGGGGGTGGGGTTGGGTGGTTGTGGTGGGCGCGCGCAAATAATGTGCATAACCATCGCTCCTCAGTTGCGTTAAAAGATGGAGCGTCTGAACTATACTGTACAAGTTATAAAACATAATTCATATCAAACGTGAATATCCTTAGATGAGTGAGCATACTGTGGGTAGATGTTAATGATAACAGTCACCCATGAGGGGACACAAAAATAGCGTATGTCCGTATGTCAGTCCTTGCACAAACTTGCGAACACTCTAACATGCACAATTGTTCTTGATTTCAAATACATTTTTGGGTAAAACAACGAATTCGATTATGATGAAAATATTTGGCTAGTATATCTAAAACAATAATTGTCCTCATGGTTTGCGAGGACTCTAGGTTACCAATAATTTTTTTATGTTAACCGACCTTGTAGTAAAGTTTTATTCTGACAAGGGCTCGAAGAGGTACGATTTTGTTTCGAAGAGGTACGATTTTGTTTCGAAGAGGTACGATTTTGTTCTGATTTTCATTATATTTCAGTGATTTGGTCCTCGATCATCTTAGAAGAGGACTCTAAACACTCTAGTATTCACACTTGTTTGCTTGATTTAAAAATATGCCAAGGTATATAACAACATGGTCTCGAATGAATTCATTGATAATTCGCATTTTGGTCATAGTTTACAGAGTTATGGCCAATGATCAACAATGTCTTGAGTATGTTTAATGATGACAACAGGTTTACCCATTTATCATGGTTACGGGCCTTGATCGCCTTAGGCGAGCATCAATTTGGCTTCTTAATATTTACGAATTCAAACATTTTGTTTGATTTGACACAAAGTTACTTAAGAAGTTGCATCAAAACTAGTGCATGGGTAAGTCTGATGATTAGAATTTGATCATGTTTTATAGAGTTATGCCTCTTGATTGACTCAAAATAGTTATCTATCTAGCCTGAGAATTCTGTAACATTTTAAGATATGTTGCTTGATTTCAACCAAATTTCTTGTACAGCTTGAAGTAAATAATGTATTTTTCGAGTTCATTGATGATCAGATTTTACATAGTAAGGCCTTTGATCGACCTAGAATTAGACATGATATGACCTGCAAACACAAAAGGCATTTCTACCGTTTCTTCATTTCACACTTTTGGCGCAATAATTTGTCCCCGCAAGAAGGCATCGGATGGGTTTAGCTGTGATCAGATTATGGGCACATATCATTATGCCCCTTGATAAACTTAGAATAGGCATCCCATTGGCTTACAAAATACCCTGGAATTTATATTTTATGTTTGATTTCCGCTAAATTTTACTGTAGAGCTCGAACTTGACAAGGTCTAAGACGAGATCGATTATGACTAGTTTTTAGCAATGTTTTACAGAGTTACAACTCTTCATCAACTTAGAATAACCTTACCAATGTACGTCTTTTTGTTTAGAACGTTAATGTTTGATATTATAATTTTAGAACTTTTTGTGTTTCCTTCCACAATGTTGCAATTCACAAAACAATGTTGCTAACATGCAGCAATATAGAAGCTACAGCGACAATTCTTATTATTATAACAATTTAAAGACACCTTAGGTTTAACGTCAACCTTGATATAGTGCCAAATTGAGTTCGGTACAGAGATTGGTTTCATATCGAGCTTTAACTATATTTCTGAAGTCCATGTCCTTGGTTTCTCCTGACATGAAGATGAGATTTAGAATTATCCTGCCATTATTCAGCCATTCTATACACCATGACTTTGATTTGATTTACAAACAATAATTTCCAGCGCGGCAATCATAACATTTATATTATCAAGGCCGCTACGGGAAGTTCCCAGCTAGCGCAGTGATGTGTATCGAGGGTTACTATATTAACACAGCTGCGCCGATTTCAACGCTGCAGTCAGGCTCCAATTATTGTTTATAACTATACTACCGTGAAAACATAATTATTGATCTGTGTAAACTATTCTCTCCACGGCCGAGTTAGGCTGATATTATTCGCAGCTGAATATTTGGCACTGACTATGGCTTATATATATCTATCAACTATGGCACTGCATGATTATTGTTCGCGGTATGCTATATAAAATAATAAATTTGCCACACATATATATTATACTGACTGTGGCCGAGTTTATGCGAAAATATTATATTAGACATTTACTCCGGTATATATAACAATGGCGAAAAATCCACAGATCAATGCATATAGTATTCTAAAAGAATTTATGAAAATATCCGAGTCTGGGATTAATCTTTCAAACCAGCGGAGTGTGCGAAACGTTGCAGAAAAATTAAGTCATTGTTTTGCTTAAATGCATCATACAGATTTATCAAAGAGGCTCAAAAGATGTTGTAGCAGCGGAAATACCCAACGTTGACACCCCCGACGATGCTGATAAAAAACGATACAGAAGTAAATGAAATAATAGATTGAGGCAATTGCCGCTTCCTAACCCGGTAAAGTAAAAAATCTTAAAAATTTATTGACGGAGTTCACAATTAAACAAAGCTTTTCCCTTATATAACAGTATGCCGACTGTGAATCAACTAAAACAACTCGCGCAACAGCGTGGAATACGAATCCAAAAGACGAAAAGCGAAAAGCTGATATACTTGCGCTATTAGGACTCGTAACTAAACCACAAACGATTGTGTAACAACCAGTTACCGCAACAGCAAAAGTACGACAAATGAGACAATTCCTGCGCGAGCGTAACATACCAATACCGAGAGGTGCAAGAAAAGCCAACATGCTTGTGTTATTAGGTATCGTAGCCGAATTGCGCCAGACTGTGAGACAGCTTCGTGAAACAGCAGCACGATACAAAATTGAATTTTCTCCATTAGTCAAGCGTGCTGAAATTGCAGATGAACAAAACCGTCGACTTGTCGCAGCCGCTATCGCCGCTGAGGCAGTCGAACATGTTCGTGAACAAGAAGTCCCCGAGTTTAAGTTTCACAAGGATAGGAACAATTATGTGGATTACCGTGCGATTATTCTAAACGCGTACGCGGTAAGCAAAGGCATGATAGAACTTTTATTGAAAATGCGCCCGGAAATCGTATCTATGTTACAACGCTCCAACACCCCAGTATTAAAGCGGATGCTTTTGTCCATTCGCATTTGACTACGCCGCTTAATCGCAAGTCATCCGACAAGGATGAATTTAAAACCATAGACCTGTGGTTTCATGGTGATCTATTTATAATCACGAACCGCAAAGACACCGATGATAACAATAAAGCAATAGATGTAGGTACGGAAAAGATTCTCAACACGATCGCAATATTCACCAAAGCCGGTTCAAGATGTATACTCTTCACAGATGTACGGAAGTTCAAATGCATATTTCCTCAAACATGCCATTTCGCGGATCGAATTATATACCAACGGCAGATTATGTTCCGCTGCGGTCAGTGATAAATGTAAAAAACGATGACAATCGATGTTTCGAATTGGTGATCACGTCAGCGTTACATCCCGCAAGCGATAATACATACCAGCCGAGGAAATACCAGCAATATATGGGTGAACTCAGTTTTGGCAACATTGAAGTTCCGGTGCAGGTGACCAAGGCTACACTAAACAAGTTTGAAGAATTTAACCCCAGTATCGCCGTTAACGTATTCACTTGGGACAAAGGCTTTTATTTGCTTGAACCATCCCCACAAGTACAAAGTGGAAATTGGCATGGATGGACCAAGATTAATCTGCTGTTAATAATGGGCATTAAACGTTCAGACTCGTTATCTCATTACGTATTGATAAAGAATCTTTCCCAATTGCTTAACTGACACAGCAAACAAACGGACAAAAAGTTTCCATGCAAACGTTGCCTGCATTTATTTAGCACCCAACGGGGCTTGACGAGCATGATTTTTATTGCGGTGGAATTAGCTGAAAACCTCAGCGTACGATTATGCCAGAACCCGGCAAAAACATTTTGAAATGCACTGCGATGCAAAGAAAGATGAACGTACCTTATATCATTTATGCGGACTTTGAATATTTGAATCTTCAAGTGAACGCTCCTGATGTTAACGCAAATACAACACAAGTTTTTCGGATCAAATCCCATGCGGGATTTGCTACATTGTCGTCAGATGTGATGGAGCTCGTGGGCCACCAATATTGTATCGTGTCCAGAACTCGGTTGAGGTGTTTCTTAAATCGCTCGAAGTTACCAGAAAATGGATCCGCGAACAACTCTACTCGCTTGAAGACATGATTATAACCCGTGATGATATTAATGTGTTTTCCAAGAGAACTGATTGCTGGATTTGTGATGGTCCCTTTGAGAGTGAAAGTTCTAAAGATCGCAATCACTCTCATATCACTGTCGCGTACAGAAGAGCCGCACACAACGCATGCAATCTACAGTTGCGGATTTGCCCAAAGAAAATAAAAACTCCTGTGGTGTTTCATAACCTACGCGTGTATGATAGCCACTTGATTATGCAGGCAATCGCTACAGCATCGAATGCACCAATAAGCGTCATTCCCAACACGATGGAAAAATACATGACGTTTTCGGTGGGTGAGTTGATTATGCAGGCAATCGCTACAGCATCGAATGATTCGATGCCGTTTTTGCCTTCATCATTGGACAAGCTAGTTAGCTACCTTGCGATTCAAAGCTTTAAAATCACCAATCGATATGGTGCCACCGTTGACAAGATGAAGCTGATAACACGAAAAGGAGTGTACCAATACCAGTACATGAGTCGATGGAAATAGTTTGATGAAACTCAGTTACCACCGATCGAGGCATTTAATTCGTCGTTGTCTCGCAAAAAGTATTTCCACCAGCGATTACACAAACGCGGTTTGGTCCGCATTCGAATGAAAAGACTCGATGACTATCACGATTTTTATTTGCGTACCGATGTGTTGCTGCTCACGGATGTCTTTGAAGCATTTCTCGATACCCCCATGAGAATATACAATCTCGACCCTGCGCACTACTTTACGTCACATGGAATGGCCTGGGATGCATTGCTGTTAATGACAAAAGTAAGGTTGGAACTGCTCACCGATATTAGTATGCATCTGTGTATCGAGCGTAGTAGTCGCGGCGGGATTTCAATGGTGAGTCATCGATACGCTCGCGCGAATAACCCAGACGTGGACGGATATGACCCCGCTGTCGAAACAGTTTCATCATGCATCTATATCAACAATCTTTATGGTTGGGCGATGATGAAGACGCTGCCCGTTGGTGGGTTTTCGTGGATAGATCCCGCGGATGTGGACGTGAACACACATGTACACTATCACGACATCAACAGCGACGACGGATACTTCTTTGAAGTTGACTTGGAGTACCCGGATGAGCTAAGCCGTTTTGCCGCGATCGTGTTAAGATGCTTACACCGACACCGACTCGCTGCTGATGCATATAACCACCGACGATGTGTACGCGGATATCGCATCGGACATACTTGTAAACGAATTCGACAACAGCTATTATCCGAAAGACAACCGGTTGTTTAGCAACACCAACAAAAAAGTCGTAGGAAAATTCAAAGACAAGTGCGCGGGTGATCCTATCAAATAATACGCGGGACTGCGCTCCAAAATGTGGTCGGATCCGAAAATAAAAGAGGGCGAAAGCAGCTCCCGGGGGTATTGTGAAAAAGGATCTCACACACGAGATATATGTGGAATGTCTTCGCGAGCGACGCGAATTCACACATACGGCCAACATGATCAGGAGTAAACTCATCTCATCAAGGTGAATTTGTCACCGCTGGACACCAAACGATGGATATTTCCCGATGGAATTACCACTTACGCGTTTGGACATCATGCGATTACAAATCCGCTTACGAGTTCAAAATAGATCTTGGTGGCAGTTCTGTATTCGCTGGAACGAGTTGTAATTCCTCTTGCATAATTGCTCTACTTGGTGGACGAAGTCCACTCAGCTTTTCCGATTGCTCATCCACAGGCGCCAAATGATATTGTGTTGGTTGCCTTGGAAAATCAAACTGATCAGCAATTGTAAATACATGGACGGACCATACCAGATAAGTAGCACGACGTTGCCCACCTTCTAACTCCCCAGGTGAATACAGATACCAAACAAAATTGTTTCCGAGTGATTCTAACGGTGGTGGATGTGAAATCATTTTGCGGGTAACGGTAACAGTTTTTTGCCAAATTGCATTAGCGGGTTTTAATCTAGTCGCGCGTGTGATTTAATTATTCAGCGCTGCGACGACTGAACGAAGCCGTGTTACCCACTCGCGAAACTTCGCTCCACGATTCATGATCTATAATTCCTGCGCGTACTGATGTACGATTAATCGCTCAGCAAGTGTGCGGTTAAATCGTTCCACAATAGCTTGGTCACGATGTATGTTATCATGCCCAACACGAACCCGGACACGGTGCTTTGCCAACAATGCAGTAACGCCTCCGAGAAATTCTCTACCTGGATCCACTTGTAATTGCTGTGGCCATGTTAGTGGTCCTCATGCGTATATACGTTTAAGCGCATCTGCGACACCAGCCGAATCTTTAGACGTCAGCGACTCCGCTTCCTTGTATCTGCTAGTAATATTTACAACGGTTAACGTGTATTTGTATGTGCGCAAACAGCCTTGTCGTTCACGTACCTGATCATGTGGAAGAAATAAAAGATCAGCCTGGTAAAATTCATTAGGTGTTTGGAAATCTTTCTTGGCGTGGGTATGTAATTTTGCCACAGCGCTTGTTTAGCTAACCATTTTCCAGCAACCCCACGAGTGACCGCTGCCGCGTTCTCTAACTTTTCAACAGCAGCTTCACCTTTTCAATACCGGCGAGGACTATAGTATATTTTTGCTAATTTCTGCTCAGAAACCATGTTTGTTTATTATATCAATATATTTTGCCTTTTAATGAGCGGAACCGAATGGACTTTGCCGATGGGAGGTCGAACCAAGTTGACTTTGTTAACCACCCAAAACAATCATAACCTTCATACCCCCTTTGATGATCCATCTTTGCTGTTCGCTCACAAACGTCAACTTCTTTGCTCTACGTCGAACACAAGTTCCAGCAATCGCGGCTTTACCATTACGTGTTTGAACTTGAGTTGGATTCGCAGTAC
Organism: Margaritifera margaritifera; assembly: GCA_029931535.1. Lineage (NCBI taxonomy): Eukaryota > Metazoa > Mollusca > Bivalvia > Unionida > Margaritiferidae > Margaritifera > Margaritifera margaritifera. The sequence goes on from JAQPZY010001561.1 coordinate 1,147,097, forward strand.
GTCTTCGAGTGCGGCATTTTGCGATGGTTGACCTGAGATCGGTTGTACGTGATTGCACCGTCGGCGGATGATCTACCTTGTGATGATGTACTCAAATATTTTGCTGGCGCGCTTGCGTCGTCGTTGGGTGGCAAAACCACGGTTGATTTATTTGCCACAATCGACGAAGCGCCTACGATTGATGACCTTGATCCGAGTGAGTTTAATCTTGTTGCATACGACTATATAAAGCTTGAACACCAAATCAATCCCGCGCAAATATTTTCCCGAGGCCGACATAAAAACACAGATGTGATATATTTAACACAACGATACGCACAATTGCTTAAAGTAATCTGTAGCAACTGTAACATGTTAATGATATTTCGCGGCGTTGACGCAAATGGTCTTGCAAACATTCATTGACCTTGGTGTGCTGCCGACTACACGTGGGTGGAATTTAGAAATAGGTTTGCGGAAGCCACCTCGGACCCGTATAGTTTCCTCACTATTGACTTGACTAATAAATAGGCTCCGATTTCCGTCAGTGATACCATAGCAGAGTATGGGAAGCAATGCAGTCAAGCTGCTTACAAACACCAGGAACTGATTCGTAATGTTATAGCCGGCCGCGAAGTCGCTAATGAAGCCTCATCGATTTGTTAGCGGTTGCTCGTCAATGACATCATGGACCCGGGGACATATCGCTTGTTAATGCATGAACTTGTTAAAGACATCGATGATTTATGCAACACCGATGATGAGTTCTGAGGCGATTGAAACACTCGTTGCAGCGTGTCGTTGCAAATACAAATCCAAGTGTTATCTCGATGATCACGGTCTCGTCAACAAAACCAGAATTCGATGTAACTTTCTCTACATCAATCACTGCAGGAGTGTCACGCACACTCCAAATCGCATTGGCATCGTTGCAAGTTTATTACAGTTGGCCCAACATCCGATCACAACCATTTGGTGGTCTTTCGGCGAATAACTCGTTTGTGTTTTCCGCAGACAGTGGCGCCACCAGGAATAATATTGAACTTCCGCGGGCGCATACGACATGGAATCGATCAATGAAGAGATTCGACGGAGAAACACAGTGGTGACCAACAAAGACTATACAATTTCCATATATGAACACAAGCCCACATTGTTTGGTTTTTCCCTAACTGCGGAACCGGGTGATTGCATATCAATTATTCCCGCGTCACCGGTGTATCTTTCGTGCCACAGTCCTCGGTTGACACATATCTGTTTCAACCTTGTGGACCAGTACGGGCACATGTTAGACCTGCGCGGGGAGACCGTGACGATACAATTGTACATTAAAGATCGACCTTACATTTAAATATACTGACAGACGTAAGTGAAAATGTAAGACCTGTGCGTGTTGTAACGCGAGAAAAACCCGTTTACGCAACATATTATCGCATTGTTCTTGGCGATGTTATTCGGAGATTGTTCACAGGCGCACCAAAGATGCTAGCGGCATTGACCTCGCGCGCTGCACCAATTGCTAAACAAGTTGCAATGCGAGTCGTTGATAGCATCAAAAACGTTGCTGCAGATCGATTAAAAAATCTGGGATCGCAGGCGTTTCAATCACTTTGAGATCGGTTACGACGATTGGTTACTCGGGAAACCGCTGGTAGATCAGTTACACTTCCATTGACAGAATCAATGCCCGCGACAGTCAGTAAAATCAAAATTAAGCGCTCAATAACGTATCGCTAAATCAGCGATTGCAAATCTGGCAATGGGGAGCGGATTACGGTTATGGTTATGGACGGAACCTGGACGCTAGTAGCCAAGCCACTAACGCCGTGGCGCAAAAAGGTATTAGACAAAACCAATTAATGTATAAGTGTAAACAATGGCCCTATTAAAAATACATTCAATCCCGCGTTTGACATGGACGCGCCTGTGTTGGTGGATAGAAGTAAAACAGATTTTCAGTATTATTCGAACCCGTCTAGGGATCACGGGCCATTAAAACAAGAATTACAGGTGCAGGACACGTCTCGGTTTTTTCTCCCGTGTGAGGCTTTCTTGGAAATCGAGAGAAAACTTGTACTTGACAACGGCGCTGATTACAATGCTGATGCCATAGTTGGATTTGTTAACAATGGTATTATGGTGTTGTTTGACAGCTCACGTTATTCCATCGACGGAAAGGAAATTGAAGCATTTCTCGACAACGTTAATGTTGCCACAACGATTCTTGGATTTATTAGATACAGCAATAATTATGCGAAATCCACAGGCCAGTCAATGATGTTTTAGAAGGACTCATCCGATCATACGGGTCATAGCATGTATATAATACGACGACCTACAAAACAAGATAATTCTGCCACAGATGTCGAAGACATGATCATTAATGTCAACCCGAATTACAATCTTGGATTTGCACAGAGTCCATTACAACTTGAGGGAGCCTCATTGAGGTTTTCGTGCGCAATTCCTCTCAGTCACATCTTTGGGCTTTGCAGAGATGTCCGCAAGGTTAGTTTCGGAGCGAAACACACTGTCAAGTTAACCCGGAAGAGGGGATGGGGGGGGGGGGGGGCAACGCCAATGATGCAATTTGGCGTGATGCAGGTGCCGCTGCTGGCAAAGTTAAGTTGTCAGCATTAACATTATGGATGCCTGTGCTAACCCCTTTACTGACCACAGAAAAGCGGATGTTGTCGTTTATGAGTTCTAGAACCACTTCAACGCTGTCGTTTCTCGCGCACACCACAGACTCGCACACTACAACTAATATTCTGGGACAGTTTACATGGCAAATGAATACCCAACATGGCCTTAACGATCCAAAACACGTGTTCGTGACGTTTCAAAATGCGAATCGAGACTATGAACAAGAGAAAAGTACGATGATATATGACAAGTTAGGAGTGTCGGAAGTTTCTTTGCGGTTAAACGGTCATCAGGAACCCTCTGAAGAAATATTGCTTAACTTCAGAGACAATAAGGTCACACGTGCATATTATAATCTGTGGTCCTACCTGGACCGGCATTAAAACATTTACACGGGTCTGCAGATTTCCCAGCTTGACTTTCGTACGTTGTACCTGATTCAGTTTCATGCAAGTGTAGGTGGGCCCATTGTCGCTCCAGGTTACCAATACTTTGTTTTTATTTTTTCTGACAAGACTCCGTTGTTGGAGGGCACAGGTGGTCGAATGAGGGTTATTAACGCACCTGTGGAAAACTCATGGCGGTTGCAATTGAACCTGACACAATGGTAAATAATAATGTTCAACCACGAAATAAGGTTGGCCTTAGTAAAAACCAGCTTGTGAAAATGAAAATTGAAATATGAAACGATTGTGGGGTTAAATTGAAACGTTCTCCGGAAAAGTTAACTGGAATTGTCCCTGTGTGGTTGACCCAAACGCAACTTAATCAGCTAAATGTAGCCAAACGAAAAACATTTCGGTGACATTAACATTATCAAAGTTTGAGGTGACACAACTGAAAAACTCCGGTGGAATATTTCCATTCCTCGCAGCGATTCCAGCGTTGTTAGCGACTGCTGTTCCTGCGGTTGCAAAATCAGCTTCGCTAGGGTAGGGGCTGTCGGCACCGAATCCGGAATGGCTCTGAAAAAGGCAGTTGGGGGCGGAGTCGGTGGAAACACCCATGATTGGTCTCGTAAACGAATAAAAAACTAAAAGGTCTTCGATTACCAAGAACGAGTCGCAAAATACCCTCAGGCAGAGGTCTTCGACTACCCAGCACAACTCGCAGAAGGCCTCGTCACTAATCAATCTTGATTTACTCACAATGGTAAAATCAGTTAAACATTTTGAAGTGTCTTGTTCCTGATTGAACTTGCATCGATACTTCCAAGGAAAATCGGCGTTGTTAACCTGGATTTGACAACAGGACCTGGCACTCATTTGGTTGCGTACGAGATAAAACCTCGACATCTTTTGTATTTTGACTCGTACAGGATTCGACTGATTTTACTAGCTGGGTTATTGTTGATGTTGTCACGGTGGAGCTTGTGATTTTCCAATATAAAAATTGGAAAACTTAAAACGTCTATCTTGGACATTCAATATGTTATTGTAAGGCTGCGAGGTGCTGTCGCGCAAATCCTGGTCACGATCACTGAAAACAGAGGAATCCTAGACTCCGGCACAACTGTTTATCAAAGACTATGCTGATACTGCCAATGGCGGGATGAAACAATACGTGGATGAACAGATCTCAGATGTGCCGCCGTCACCACGCGTAGTAGGTTCAATGGGGAGTGGGGTAGATATAAATGTTGACCAGTCAAGGAAAGACAAGGGGGGGGGAGGGGTTTACATATAAATGTTGACCAGGCAAGGAAAGACAAAAAATGAAGGCATAATAAATGGATGAATTGTTTTTCCTGACGTGAATGGCTTTGATAAATCTATACATCACATATTAACGGCGCGCGAGTCCGCATCGTATTTATTTATCGTCTCCGGTTATTATAGTTGATGGGGTCAAATAACAGCATTGATCAACAATCAGCTTGGTGAACGAGTAATAACACGTAACGAACCCGACACCGGTCTTCCAAAATCTTTTAGATATACGATAGCAATATCGTTGGTTGCCAAAGATGAAATTCAGTTTGAAGCATTCCACATCTATCCATACGGGTACTTAACCGTCTCAACACAATTAGTAAACTATACTCGGTTGCTATCGAAAATAAAATCATTAGCGTGCTTGAGTTCGATACCGTGTTGGCGGAAATGGAAAACTTCCGACAGCTCCGCTCACAGATACGAAACCGTTAGTGACCAAACAGGTATTGCTACGTAACCCTCGATACACATCACCAAGCTAGCTGTGAAATTCCCGTAGCGGCCTTGATAATATAAATAGTATGATTGCCGCGCTGGAATTTATATTTTGTAAACCTAACCGCGCATGTACTCGCGTGTAACGATCAAGCTAAAATACTAAAGTTATGGGATATAGAAGGACTGCCTTATCCCAGTAATAAAAATCTCAAATATATAATGTACCTCTACTCCTTTGCTTGCTTTGAATCAAAACACGCGCTTAGCCGGGTTCAGTGATAACCAGATTTGACAATATTTTCAGAGTCACGGTCTTTGAACAACTTACAATCGTCATCTCAATATCTCGTGAGCACTTCAGAATTCAAATATTTTCTTGTATTTAATCAAGGGGGCGCTCTACAGATATTACGTGCTTCTGAGAGATTGACAGGTGTAAGATGAAGTTGCATGCATTTGCAACATGCACAATGGAGAAAATGTTGGCATACCTCTATGCTACTTTCATGTAATGTGGCTGCAATTTCTTTAGATATTGTACTTGTGGAAATTGTACATGATCTAAGCACACAGCAGAATTAGTGACAAGTACACTATTTTCAGCAGTTATTAAAATAGGAAAACGAATTTTGCCAGAGTAGGCAATACCAGCCTTTGAAAGTACAATGAATGAATTACAAAATATACAAAAAGTAAAAAAGTTATCGGCTCTTTTTTTAAAAATTTATCTTTGAAATCCAGGAAGTGAAAATGACCAAGCGGAGCTAGCAGTGTTTTGAGAGGTGCACATCTTAAGTAAGACCAAGCTGTATACTCTATAACCCAAATTGCACCCATCAATCATACACCAAAACAAAAGGGAATTCAAAGTTCTTTTAACAATACCTAAGATATACAAGGTCTTTTTTCACTAGCCAAGACAACCAGTGAGGAAAACCTGGGTAATTCTTTTTTCTTTAAAAATCTAACCCTATGCAAAATACGAAATTGAGGAGCGCCACCCAAATTAGATGCGATGACTTGTAAATACTCTAGCATTCACATATTTTGTTTGATTCCAATCAAATTTTCTGTGAAGTTTTACTTCAACAATATGTTACAAAAGTTTGAAGCTGAATAGAATTTGACCTTAATTTATAAAGTCATGGCCCTTGAACAAATTACAATAGACATGCTAGCAGCCATATTTACTATCTGAATTGTACTGAATTGGCTGTGAAGCTTCATCTCGACAGAATCTCAGAAGCCATCTACAATGATCAGATTTTTGATGATAGTTTACAGTGTTATGGCTCTTGAAGAGTCACATTGGCTTCTGAACATTGTAGAATTCACATTTTTGTAAAATTTTATTTCATCCACATTTGCTAATAAAAATTTCCTTTGTAATGTCTCAGTTAATTTTGATGCTGACCAGTTTTTAAAATTATTTTTACAGAGTCATGGTTCTTGACCGACTTAGAACATTGCATTTCAATCTGTTCTGAACAGTCTAGAATATTTTGTTTGATATGAACTAAATTTCATTAAAAGCTTTATCTCGACACGATCTCATTTCAGTTTGATGATCAGGAGATTTAGATCATATTGTAAAACGTTTTGGTCCTTGGTTGGTGTAGAATATAGTGGGTGAAAACTAGTATTCATATTGTTTCTTGGTGTGGAGTATAGTGTGTGAAAACTAGTATTCATATTTTTGTGTTTTCGTTCATATAATTATGAAGCTCATATTTAGCAAAATTTTAGATGACATAAATTTCAATAAATATTTTGAACATACATTTTACTGAGTTATTGTCCATGATTGACTCAGTACTAGCAACATTACCCAGGCCCCAGAATTTTAGGCAAGACGGCGGGAGACATTGGCCACGTTTGTGGCAACTTCTTGTGCAATTTACTATTTTTATAAAAAATAATCGAGAAATTCCTTAAAATCTGATACAATAATAATGTTTAAGAGAATCTGATGAATCTAAAAAAAAAATAAGGGATAAAGTCTCACCTCTAATATCTACATCAGATCATCTTACAACTATTTCGTCTATCGAAACAAAAAGAATAAATCTAAAACATATACATTTTGAAAAAAGAAAGTTTAAGACTTTCTCAAAACCCGGACCAAGATTCTATTACCAATACCGGCACTTGCAGTACACGGTTGCCCATCCGTGTGGAGCATTAGGATTTTCCAATCTCGAGTATTGCATAGTTAACTTTTTTCCTTTTAAATTATAGTTGTAAAGCTTTTGTATAAGCGATGCTAGATAAATAGTGTTATCTTTAACACTTCCTTCTCTTTAACACTTCCTTCTCTTTAACACTTCCTTCTCTTTAACACTTCCTTCTCTTTAACACTTCCTTATACAAAATGATCAGCAGCAGGTATCATCTACAGTTGTAGAAAGTATTGAAACACTTGGATTTTAGACAAGGTACGACAGTAAAATATAATTTATATCGGTGATAACAGACAACATATAGATAACATGAATCAATGAATGATTCAATCTACATATCAATCAATCGATTATCCAATCAGTCTAACAGGTGGCATTAGGGGAGATTTCTGATGTTTGCGAGCTTTTTCGAAGACAAAGAACATTGTATTATTAGGGGAAAATACATGTGGCTGCCATCAAGATGTAAATACATACTTTGCACAAATATATGCAACGAATATGCTTGCCTTGAATCCAAAGTGTGCGTGCGAATGTATGTATATATGTATGCATGACTACGTGTATTACGTATGTGTGTTTGTCTGTCCGTCTGCATGTATGTACGATTTATGTAACTGGTGAGAGAAAAGAAAAGCTAGTACATGTCTTAGGACATACTCACATCTTTTGTTGTATCTATATCTTTATAAGCAGAAAAAGGTTCTTTATCAGCATGATTGATGTCACTGGTCTCGCTTATAGGAGGCAGATAAAGATGTGAACGAACCCTTTCTCCGGTATCGGAAGAGGACCACGCCTGTAAAGATAATGATATGGAATTGTCCTTGCTCATGCCAAATTTTAAGAAAGTGAAAACACATATTCTAACAAATCAACGGATGCTATTAACTAGCCATACTTTTGCATTGCCTGATGAACTTCTATTACGCCTTCTCTCTTTGACTTTATAATATTTATTCCTCCAAGCGTTTAAATTTGTGAAAGATTTTTAGAATGAAAATCAGCTATTCAGGATTTGCAAGGATAAACTGTATTCTGTCTTACATATCTTACTTTATCTTTGGCCACTACTTAGTGGAATCTCCCATTGTACAATCATATAGAATAATAATATTTTTAAAAAAATCCCCCCCCTCCATGTAATTTCAACAGATTTGTTGTACTTCCATACGATATAAAAAAGTGGCAAGCTATCTGATAAAGATAACAAGAAAATCTAAGGACAATGGAATATACAATTATACAAGTTATCCGTTGCACTATGAAATTTCACCTGTCCACAAATTCACATGGCTTAATTCAAATGGAAATAAAGCAGCATACTGACAACCATTCGGCCCGCGCACACCATTTTTAATAGTCAAGCGTGCACATTTTTGCTTTCAACATAATTTGCTATTTAGCTTCATTCCAATTAGGGCTATTATGATTACGTTTACGAGGGTTGATGAAAGGTTCTAGAACAAATGCAATATCTTCTAAAGAAAATAATATAACCCAAAGTCACACAAATTTGCCCGTCTATAACTGAAAACGTGCGTCTTTAGGACACATCGTCATTTTTAAGTTGATAACGTCACAGCCTTAGTGACGTCAAATTTTACTACGTTATATATGTAGACGCGGTGAAAAAAGGCAGATGAGTCCGGTTTCAATCGTAGAGTGATTGTACAATTGTGTGCAAAATTAGGAAAATCATTTACACATATAAAAGCTGACTTGGGTGCTGTTTATGGACTGGCTAAATCTGGAATGAGTCGATGGATGATACGTTTTAGTGATGGTAGGTAGACTCTTAAAGACGATATAAGAAAAGGTAGACAGAGAGCATCTATTTCAAAATAAATAGTCGATTCTGTGGAAGTATATGTGAAAGAAAACAGACTTGTTACTGTCAAAGAGACAGACAATTTTGACACTTCACATGGAAGTGCAGAGGCAATTCTGATTAAGGAATACACAAGGTTTGTGCCCGTTGTGTGTCCAGATTGACTGATAGAAACAAATGTGTTTAAGGGTATACATCTGCAGGGAATTATTATATAAGTACAAAGTACAAGACTGTAAGTTCTGAAATAAGATCATTACATGTGATGAAGATTGAACCAGAGAGTAGGAAACAAAGCAGTGTATGCACACAAGTTCGCCATCGACTATAAAGTATGTCTTTACAAATCTACTGGAAAGGTTATGTGCATTATGTTCTTCAACACACAAGGAATAATATTAAACCACATGGTACAAACGAACACCACAGTGAATGGACAGTACTATGCCACAGACATCAAATATAATATACGAAAAGTTATTCGCAAAAGGACCTACTGAGGAGTTGCTTTATCTTGCACCAGGATAATGCCCGCACACACGCATGCAAGTTTGTAATGCAGACTTTACACAAAATTGGCTTTGAAAACCTAAATCATCAACCAATCAGCCCAGAATTAGCTCCTTACGACTACTGGCTATTTTTTCAAAATTGATAAATTTGTTACTGGGAAACCATTACGAAATCGGAGAAGAACTAAGGGATGTAATCAGTGGGTAGCTAAGAATAGTATCACGTGATGGGCTGCTGGACGTGTTCAGGACATGGGTCATAAGACGGAGGAAGTGCATCAAGTCGAAAGGAAGTTACTTTGAGAATGGCTACTAAAATTATTGTCAACATTTAAGTAGTTTTATCTTTACAGTGTTTGTTACAGATCTTTTACCCTCATAGCTTTTATTTCTAAGAGGTATTGTCCTGGATAGGCTTACAATAAACATCCGATGATTTGTGAACACTCCAGCATTCACACCGGTCTCGCCATTAAGCTTTATCGTAGCAACATCTCGGATGACTTCAATGATCAGATTGTGACCACATATACACAGTTATGCCCTTTCACTAACTTACAATCGGCATCTAATCGGCTTGTGAACATTCTAGCCTTAACCTTTTTGTTTTTCCTTCCAAACAAATTTGATGTGGAGCTTTAATCTACTAGCTGTTGGATAAGTTCGATGATGATTGGATGTTGAATAGCCGTTTTACATGTACAACCCTAGACTGATTCAGAACATGCATATCTCTCGTTTGTGAACGCCGTGACAATTACTTCGTTTTATTTTAACCAAATCAGCACGAAAATTTTTTGTTAAGCAGATCTTATATCAGCACGACGATGGTTAGATTTGGACTATGTTATTTACGGGGTTAACTCCCTTGATTGACTTAGAATAGGTATCCCACTAGTTTATGAACACTCTAGCATTTACAATGTTCGTTTAATTTGAACTGAATTTTCTTTTATTAACGTTAACAAGGTCTCTAATGAGTGTGATGATTGTTAATAAATTTTATGGAGATTTGTTCCTCAGTGATCTTAAAATATATCACTGTTTCCGGGATGAAAATTAAAGTGGCAACTCTTTATTACTCAAATAGGTGGCGCTGACTCACTATCATATGTGGCATCGCCGTTTTAAAATCTAGTGGTGAACATTAAGTTTCTTCTTGAAATCTCCAGAACAAGCACAAAAATATGAAAGGGCACAAACTTTTGCTCTTTATCTTTTTCTTTTTCTTTACCACACCCGCTCACACAAACATGAATATATCAACTAGAGGATTTGTATATTTGTGCATCCTTTGCATTGTATACATAACACAGTGTAGGAACGACTGCATGGATTTCGAAAGTTGCAATTTTCAGGTTTGAATTTGGCAACTACAATTCTTTTTTACAGAGTAAGATATACTACTTTGTTTTAGAAACCTATGCATGTTGCAATATCTAAATTTCTTTGCGGTTTGTTACTGTGTAACCTAGTTGTCAAAGCTGATCTAAGAAAGTGATTGTCTGGTCAATCCAGCACCGCTGTATTGGAGTTGCGATTCATTTGTGATCCTTAGTAACAGCAAGAAAGCTTCGCTTAAGAAATTAAAAGTTCGGCAGAAACAAATACAGTAGCGCTACTACACTGTAATATCGATGGTAATTGGGAGCTAAGTGAAAAGTGTTGTTACATTCAGCGCAGGTTCGATTCTAGCTTGGGAAGAATATTACCCCCCCCCCACCCTGTTTAATTATATCAGTGTCATTCTATATAAGGTTCTTGTCTATTTTCATATATCCATAAATAGAATGTTGAATCCAGAGATAAGCGCTTTCTCTTTGTTTGGAATATAGTTATCTATTTTAATCATACTTTCATGAAATCAAGTAGATTTCTAAATGTACCCAGGCATGATTCTGCTATACTAATTAGGGCAGCCTGGCGGCCCCAATTTCTGTTGTAGGCCACAACATTTTTGCTTTAAAATACCCAATTGAAAGTAAGTAAAACTTGTCTGCCGGTATTTGTCACTCCTTTCATTCATATCCGTAATAAATGTTACCAGTTCGGAAGCGTAAATTTACCTTGTTAACCTTACCGGAAGTCATCTTGATCATAAAAAGCTTGGCATTGCTAAGTATCCGTTGTTTTCGCGTGACGTCATCAAATTGCGTGCACTTCTATTTCGGTCATTTTGATTCCCTAGCCACCCGACCTGGCACCTAACAACACAGTGTTCTCCTCAAAACATTATCAAGGTCATTGAAATAAATTTACTTTTCTTTTTGGTTTGTTTACTACAATCGATTTTGTTATTTTTGCCAAGACTTGAAGTAGTGTTTGCCTTGTCTGTTGCTACGATTAATTGTATTATACTACCATATGAAAGCGCTAATTATCATGGTAACCAGTTTTAAACTTCCTTATACAAGAAAGTAGTTGTGAGAGTCAACCATAATCTGGTCAACAAATGCACTGCCTGAAATAAAAAATCATTGTTCAAGTTCAAGTTAAAAAGTCAAGTCTTAATATATAATTTAATATTTTTTAAAGCACTTTAAGAATACTCGGTTTTGATATTCGAGACAAAGGCATGTTCCGTTAGACACACGTTTCATTTTAATACACTTAAGATTAAACCATTTCTTTGAACAGTTCTCGCTTTCACTTAATATCATCCTCCGTCCATCATCATCTCCACCACAAATAGAATATTTAACTGTATTAATTAAATTGGTTTGTCAGCTGTCTTTGCCACAGACACTTGCTTTCGCAACAAGTATTTACATAAAAGTTCTGGCATAATACACGTGCTATGAAATTTGTATGCCTTAATTGGCATTGCATCTCAAAGCTCATTGTTCGGAAATACTCTTTCAAGATGGCATTCTTGGAGATATCATACTAAGAAAATAATAATATTGTCTGTTTGTTAGAAATAACTGTATTAGTATTTGATAAAAATATGCATGATTGCGGTTCAACTTCATTATTCCGTCTTCCGACATAAACTTGGGAACTTCCAGCTTTATTTTATCTTTCATGCTGTAGGGGCACTTAGTTTCAAGTGTAAACTATGTATTATTTCGATGAAGTAAATATCCTTATTGACGATTAAATCTGAGATATTTTTTTTTTGTTGAATGTATGTGATGTTGACTAAGGTTTGTCAGGGAAGCAAAATTGCGGCGCAAGGTGCACGCGCGTTGCATTGTGGATATTTGTGTACACAATCGTGACGTCTGTGAAAACAAAGGATTCAGATTCTTCCAAATAAAGTGTATCGTCGAAGAGGAAACATCTTCCTCATTGTGGTAGCAACAGCTATGTATTCTTTCCTTAATTAGATACATTGTTTTAAATAACTGTTTGGATAGTAGACAATACATACTGGTATAGACCCATAAACACAGTAAATTGAACAAAGAGGCTGTGATTCGTACCTGGATTCACGTGGTCTAGCGTTTCACGCTAAGTTACTTTTTTGACGACTGTGCTTTATATTTGTCTTTAATGACATTCTATTTCATGCATTTTTTTTTGGATAGGGAATAAAGTATTTAATATCCTCGTTTGCTGAAGTGTGTCTTCTTGGTCAATACGTAGTCATAGAAAGAAGATTTTGCGCAGGTGTTTATACTTACGTGGGTTTGCAAATATAAATAGCAGTGCAAAGTTTTATTGATAGGACTAGGTAAATCTATTGCAAAAGATTACAATCTTTTAGAAAAGAACTGTAATTCGATGTGAAAGTAACTAAATGTAGCATATGAAGGCAGTTTTATACCAATAACACCTGTAAGTAGCAAATAAATATATTATAATGCAGCCTGAATTTATATAATGTTGGATGAATAAACATATAAAGTTGTTGACAGCACTCAGTTTCATATTAAGGACGTGTGCTAAAAAAGCTGTTTTTTATACAAAAGAACACAGCAGCTACTACTACCACCATTACTACTACAAGCAAGCAAATTATATACAAAACAACAAAAAAGTATGCAACACAGACCGATATAATAATAATAATAATAATAATAATAATAATAATAATAATAATTTTCAAAACAATGCTCATCACCAGTGATATAGAAATGAAATTTATAGACCAAATTAATGTATGAAACTTCTTTTTAGGAAAGACAATTTAATCTCTATGAATAAACTCTGCAGCAACTTTTATAAAGTTCTATACCTGGGAACAGTTCTAGTAATAATAATAATAATAATACATCAAGAACAAAAACCCATGCTTTTTAGAAGAAATTATAACTAGCGTTTTTTAGGGAAAGTTAAACATTTCCCAAAATAATGGTTTCGCGATACAAAATTTCCAATTTTAGGGATGGGGGCACCAAAATTTCATTGCTGGATTCATCCCTGGCACCGGAAAGTTAAATTCCGCTTGCCTAGCGAATTGGTTCTCATTTCACTGAAACCCTTTCCTTAGACCTTGTTCCATTCTTTTATATTGGTTTGAGCGCATTGCATATTTTGGTGTGCTGGGCGATATGTGCCGTTACTTGCGGCACAGGATTGATTCCTGCTGGCGCAACAACCTGATACACTTTATTTTATAAGAACTTGAACACACATCTCGGCCTTTAGTCTCTAAATCTTTCTGACGGTGATGATCACTATCGTGAGGGAGGTAACTCGTACAGATCTCGAGTGGGTGCTCGTGAGCGAAGGTCGGTACAGGATTAATAATATAAGAAACTAGTGTCAGTACTCTAATAAAGACCTGATTTCATTACATTGGTTAAATAGAGAAACTATATATATATATATATATATATATATATATATATATATATATATATATATATATATATATATATGTATATAACTGGTACTTATTCCACCTTCTTTGTCCTAATTCCTAATTTATCGCAGTGTATCAGAGACACTAAACAATTTTTTGGGTTTGGTCGGGCAATGCCTATTTTAATTTATATTGCCTAAAAGGCACTGCCGTTTTCTTCACATTGGTCGACTGAAATCATGTGCCTCTCCGATATTAATTTGATCAGTGTAGGGATTCGCAGTGATGCAAGGTAACTCCAGTCGAGGGATTACATTATTCTTCTTTTGCGAGGCTCTGACCACTATATTGATTATTGTTGTCATTATTATATTATTATATCATTGCACTGATTATTTTTATCACCCACTGGATTATCATTTTATGTTATGAATTGGTCATAATTTTAATTCTATCGTTAGTGATCTCGATTACTGACGTGCAATCGATATAATTTTTCATGACATCGACATCATCAAGCTCTGAAGCTGATGGTTGTAACCAACTGCTGAAACTGGTGAGCATGTGCTTCTCACGAGGAGACCAAAACAAGCAACGTGAGACAGCCATCATGGGATAACTGACTCGATAAAAGAAAGGTCATGGTCTCGGTTTGGCCATATTCTTTTCTGACATGGGTGAGAAAATCCCGTACAAGGCAACGACCTGCCTGAGGTAGACATTTCAGTGGTAAAGGTGTTGGACTCATGATCAGAACTGTGCGGGCTCGATTCCCACCATCGGGTCAGGCCAGATCGGATGCTGTGGTCAGGCCCGCCAACAGAAATTCCGGGCCCCAAGGCAGAGCAGTCATGGGCCCCAAAACAAGTTTAATTTTTTGCATATAAACACCTGAGTACAGTTTTGCATATATAAAACCCGTAGTAATCTAACATAACTTAGACTCTTGCAAGGAACAAATTTTTATATTTACGACAAAGATTAATTTCTTTTTTATTTTTATAACTGAGTTGACGGCGGGCCCCTATAAATCGCCGGGTGTCTGGGGCAGTTACCCCCCCCCCCCCCCTTTCACGGCAGGACTGACTGTGGTGTGTATTGGGAAGGAACTTAACACAGATTGGCACGATATGCCACTAAAGCGTTTGTGTGTCATCAGGGCCGATCTAACTACTAGGCAAACTAGGCCGCCTAAGGTGGCAAAAAAAAAAAACTGAATGAATAAAAAAAGAAAGAGAAATAGCGTAAAATAGAAGATAATAAGAGTCTAAAAATAGAAAGAGAAAAAGAGATGCATAATTTTTATTCCTACTAATGCACAATATTCATTTTCAAAAGTTAATTGTGGGGGTGGGGGAGGGGGCGCAACGCTGAAGGTTCGCCCAGGGCGCCAAATACCCTTGCTCTGGCCCTGTGTGTTATAAAACACCAAACCAAACGAAACCTGTTGCCAAGGGTAAACATTACGACACAAGAAGTGCCATAAGCAAACAAGGACAATTGCTGATATATTGTAGACATGGACGTTTCTGACAGTACATAGTAAGTGACTGCCGCTGAGTTTAACGTGACACTAATCATATACCTCATCATATATACATATATGTTGGAATTCTTGTCTTTTTAAAGGAAAAAAAACACAACAATAAACAAAAATAAAAATTAAAAGCATCATATCATCCAATTCCCCCCCCTCTCTCTCTCTCTCTCTCTCTCTCTCTCTCTCTCTCTCTCTCTCTCTATATATATATATATATATATATATATATATATATATATATATATATACATATATATACATATGTATGTATGTATGTATGTATGTATGTATGTATGTATGTATGTATGTATGTAAACACATTATTATACGAGGGAGCAAGAAATGTGATGCCTTTAGTTTTATGCATTCAAGCATAAGCAAACTATAACAAACCAGATTAGTGAAAGCTGGTGACCGATGATATTTCCCCTGTGTACCCGTAAGTCGAAACGAAAAACTGGCTACAGATTCCTCTCCATCATCCCATTTAGAATACTCGTCTTGTATCCTAATGGTGAAAAGATGGCATAAATTAATATATAAATAAATAAACAAAAAATAGATAAATAAAGAATAAATAAATAAATTGTCATTAAAAGTATCATAGTATACAAAACACTACACGTCCTTTTTGTACTGCAAAGGATAGCATACTATACAAGCATGCAATGGATGAATTTATTTTCTGTATGATAGAATGATAAAACGGACGATTATAAAACATATGTTTTTATTGAAATATTTACAGCATCGAGTGCATCTCTCTAACTATCTAGCATCTAATCCTGATTTTTTCCTCTAGGAATTTATCCATCTATCAATCCATCCATTAATTCCAGCCTGCATCCATCCAATCAGCTAAGCATGTATGTATGTATGTTGCATGCATATGCATGCATGTATGTATGAATAGACGGATGGAAGAATGGATGAATGTGTAGATGGGTGGATAGAAGGATAGAATGAAGTGCGTATGTATCTATGTCTATACATATATCCATCGTTCGTGATTTGAAGTCACAAATACTTGTTAAAACTGGCTTGTATTCCGCACAAGTTGTGCGTGTTAGTTTCTTTTCCTTTACCTTTTATTTTTCATTTTATCTTTTCTCCTTCTGATTGTTATGCAAATTAACAACACGATGAGAATAATAATGACGCATCCACCAATGCCAAATGCTAAGACGAGGAAAAGCATCATTGTCGGGGTTTTCTCCTGACATCTACTTCCACTATAAAGGTAAAAGTTGTCACTGCTACACCTGTAATTTATACAGAAAGGGAATTAAATCAAGAACTGAACTAGACTAATTGTACTTCGATTGAAAAGTTACTTCAAAATGGTATTACAATCTTGAGTTAACATCCAATCTTTGGGAAGACGGTTTTGACGTCCAGAGACATCGATCATTTGACTGTTGTTAAAGTAGGGTTGGGTGGGGTGAGGCTAAGATTTGGTCTTGAGAAAAAGATATTTCAAATTACAGCCTATATTTTGCTAAAAGATATATTTGCTGTGTCATCAAATATTCACCATTATATTTGATGAAAATATTTATATATCTGATAAGGAAGAAAAAAAGAAAATAAAATAAAACAATTTTTTTTTTGGAAAAGCTCGAAGGATCGAAGGAAAAATCCAAGGATGAAACAACGTTTCTATTATAAACGTAATTTTTTTCTCTTACTTTGGAAATGTCGATGATAAATAAATGTAATTTATTTAGCAGGTCTGCCTAAACTCTAATCGCGTACTGCAGTTTTGTGATGAAATTGTGTTCGAGTTGTAAAACTCTGGAAAAAACTGAGAATCCCATCGATTGTGGATAAGCTGCCATTAACACTCGAAAGTGCCGGCCGGGAATTGAACTGGGATCGACATGAAATATAAAACCACGAAAACCAACAAACGCGTTCTCTTCGTGCTTATTTTCCACCTCGACACCCCAAAATTACAACAGATAATTCAGAAGCATTGGAACTAGACTGAATCTTCCTAACATCAGAAGGGCATATTTCAAGAAGTTCCTATGGTTGTGTACCGTAGACCTAAAAATATGAAGGACCATCTGGTACGTGCCAAGTTAACTTCAAACAAGACCACAGATTCAGGCACATATTGCTGGAAAGACAAGCGTTGCCTAATTTGCAAGACCAAATCGCTTAGAAGTTCGACGACATATGTTTGCGAAACCGTTGATTTCAGAAAAGTAATTAATAACTCCAAGAACCTAATTCACTACAAAATGAACGCGAAATTTGCCAACCACTAAAACTTGACTGGGCATTCAATAGATGCTACCGATTCATTCTAACCTGGGGTGGACCGATACAGAACGCACAAGAAGGGAACGATACTGGATACTTCAATTGAAAACTCATGGGAGTTCGGCCTAAATGAAAAAGACTAACCTTTCTATTGCAATCTTATCAAAATTACAGCCATGCATCAGTTTATCCGACGTACGCAATTTTTGCGATAATATTTACCCAAGTAAAAATTCAGTAACTCTTTACATGTATCAATGGTATTCTTCTTCTTCTTGCTATCATTATCATCATTTTATTATTAACATCATTTATTATTATTATTATTATTATTATTATTATTATTATTAGAACTCTTGTCCATTATCCCGTTATACCATGCTCTAGACATACTTCCTTAGTACCTCCATGCATAACTTTACCCGGATATAATGTCCTTTGCACATTTTGATAATGGCGTTGATTTATCGCCGGGCATGGTGTCAGAACTTTGTTCTAAGCCTGGAATTAGGTCAAAACACTTAGGTTCTCTGCGTGATACGCAGGATAAACACTTCTTTGAATTTGTTTTACACATCTTTGTTGGGCTGATGGCAGCATAACATAGATATGTAGTTTACCCGTTTTAGACCGTTTTTCTAATTTTGTCTTCTTTCTTTCTTATATTGTTTAGCCTTTGTTTATTTCCCCGTCATTTTAAAAATGTAGGAGTCAAGAATTCTTCAAGGCTTTTGTGTTTAGTGTTTGTTTTGAGGATGTAAATTGTTTCTTCCCCTGACGAAGAGCGTGTTTAGCTCAAAACGTTGGGAAAGTGTTTTGTATTTGCACCGTTATAAATTTTTGTGTCATTATATATACATATATATATATATATATATATATATATATATATATATATATATGTGTGTGTGTGTGTGTGTGTGTGTGTGTGTATTGGTGTGGATCATCACAAATCTTGAGCTATTAACCTGAACCTGAAGCTTACCTATTTCACATTTGATAATGAGGAAGAAAAAAAAGAGCTCTAAATAAATTAACTGGATGTATATTCTATCATATTGATTGATATAAAGGTATGTACTCAAACGAGTACACTACTTGTAGCGTCTCGTGCAAACAATTTTGGGTACCATTTCTGATCGTTTCAATCTCCGATCGTTCCGTACCCGTTTTGTATCATTTCTCACCTTCCATCGATCATCCCTTCGTCTTCCTGCCGTTGCATACCGTTACAGTTTAGTACCGTTCCAAAGTAGTTTTATAGCGTTCTTTTTGCCTGTAGTTGTTAAAATTCCGATTTCCTGCTTCAACTAAGTTAATAAATTCCTCGTAGATTCTATTGAAATAAGCACTAAAAAATCTTCAAATGGGAATCTAGTTTTTATTGTTCGAGGACAATAAAGGTATTGATTTAGAAGTAAAGACCTAAATCTAACGCTTTTAAGTGACAAAGTTTGATGAGTTGTATAAGTATTTATGGAGTGAATAGTAAAATATTCCTTTATTGAAAACGAATTGAATGTTGAGTGAACTTTAGAATTAGTTTGTTATACGTATATGCTTATTGTTGTATCTATCAACAGAAATTTCACACCTTACAACTTTACAAATGAAGTTAACTATAAAAATACAATAGTGCAAATCATTGACATTCCATTATCAAACGTCTCTTCGTAGACAGCTTCAGTGTATGTTTATACAGCTATTGTTTCAGTTCCGCCTATTAGTTTTAATAGAGACAGTACAATAGGAAAGAACATGCTTTATGACGCGTGAAAAGGGGTAAAAGTGGAGATGTTTAACTAAACGCTGATTCAATATTTAATTTTAGCAGGGCTTGACGTCAATAAGTGTTAAGACGGTAATGTACTGCATTGTTCTAATATTTATTGATGTAAAGTGCTAAAATTAAATGTGTAATCAAAATCTCACCATGAATTTAAGTTGCAGTGATAATTATACCTACAAAATTTCTTTTATTCGGAAGGAAAGGGTTTAACATTGGTATGTTGGCCATCAGCTATAGGATATTTTTCAAAACCAATAACGAGTCACAACTTTATGACTCTTTGCTTAATCTGTAGTACAACCAAGTCCATTCTTTAGCATGTAACAACTACAGTTGTATTCTTTCTCAAATCCATTTTTAATTAATATTAAAAGCGTGTTCTTTGCAGCGCCTAACAATGTTAAATAAAGGTATTACTACCAAAATCTACCCAGATAGTCAAGTACAGCATTATTTACATTTAATGACATGGGGAGGTTTCATACCAAGTCTCGGTAAAATTATAAATATGCACTGTGTTTAGATACATGTTATTTGTATTCGGTTTTATACGTAGACCAGGTAAAAAGCAACACTTGGTCATGACAACACGTGCTCTTTACACTTTGCTTTGCCAGCCTTCGAGTTAATTATGGGTTGGTTGCGTACATTTGCATGTGCCACGGTGGCCTCGTCGCCGGTTTGTTGACATGGTAATATAGGTACATGACGAACAATGTACTGAGAAATATATCACCTTATTTTAAATGTTAAAGCTTCTGTCATACGTTTTAGGTTCATGCTCGAATTCTCCCTTTTGTCTTGACTCTGATCTACCTCTGTTCAAATTATTTTAACTACTATTCATTAGTAGAAACCTAAAATCATGTCATGGCATTATCTCAATTTTCGATGTTTTGTGAGGCAATGCAGTTTTAGTAACCCGATAAAACATCAAAATTTACGTAATGATACGATTTTTTACATTTATTTTATAAACTATAATTTAAAGATCGATTCTAAGACAAGAACTGTGCCCGATAAGACCGTAAAAACAATACCTCGTCCGTCCGAAGATTTCTTGATCAAAATGATATACATACTGGTAAACTGACATAAGCAACCCAACACTTGTAGCATTTTCTTACTTAGGCATAATTTCATTTTGCAAACAGAGGACAATGCAACTTATTTCGCAACATACCTACAGACTGTAGTTCCTTGTTCAATTGCGCAACTGCCTTGGTTCCCACAATCAAAGTCATTACACTTGTGCATGCATATGTATGGGTTGACGGGGTTTGTCGAATTGCAGGATGAAAAGTTTGCTACGCACGTAGATGATGATGGACAAATATCTAGCAGTGTCTCACATTGCCCACAGTAATCTAGAATTAAACACATTGAAACATAGACAAAGGCAGAGAAAGAAAAACACATAAATACATACATCTCTTATCATATTACACCACGAATGTAATCAGACTAAGAATTAGATATGCATACTGAAATATTTCCATGACATGTTTAAAGACCTGCATTTATTGCATTTTAACAGAAGGTGAAATTGGGGTACCACTATACAAAACTTATTTACCAGTGCACTGATCAAGTTCAGATAATCACTTGCTTGATTATATTACTTACTTACTTTATTTGTGGTCACTGCCGTTGCTTCTGAGCAAATTTTGCCTAATTCAGTATGTTGGATCTCTTAGTACATGTACATAAGCATATAGCTACACACAATACGTATTCACCTATATACGTTGGCTCCAAAAATGAAAAAAGCAAAATCACACACACACACACTTATATATATATATATATATATATATATATATATATATATATATATATATATATATATATATATATATACATATATATATATATATATTGATTGCTTGTTTTTGTTTTTGTTTTTTATATTAACGTTTATGTGTTTCTTCACTGTTCCGAACTGAATACTTACTCGCAGCGATTTCTACACTGTAATTCATGCTTGTTGTCGTTCTGGTCAGGTTAAGTGGTATGGAACTATCAATCTCCGGTATAGTTCCATTGGTTTTATTAATACTCCCCGTTACGGTCTTCATTATTTCTTTTGCAACTTGCGTCACATTTGTTCCATTGTTGAGTATAGATTGTAGACTCAGATTAACCTCTATTGGTACCTTGGTACTACCAACTCTGAAATTCACACATGAATCTTGCCACATTTTTCTAGATTAAGTAAACGTGTGTAAAGCATTTTTTGACGATACGTTTAGATGAAAATATATTCATATATGCTTTTCAGATAAATTTAGATTGAAAAATAATTACAATTTATACAGTGATACGTGTAATTCAGATAATAAAATGTTCTTTCTTTCTTAACAAAATAAATAAAATTAAATCATGCGATTCTGCTCTTCCACCAAAGTATGCAGGGAGTTTTAATGAGGCATCTCATCTATAAATGTAGGCTACATACATATAGATGGTACCTAGCTAGCTTGATGCTTAGCACCTCCATTATTCCTTCTGTTTATCTTTTTTCTTGTCTAGTTGTGTGAAATGAAATGCCACACGAGAAATATTCACCACAAATTGGAAACTTTCGACGGGTATTTAATTGCAATTTGTACTGCTTAATTTTTTAAGTGTACAGGTTGGGGAAAGGATGCGTTTGTGTGAATAAAAAAACAAAACCAAAAAAAAAAAGCCAAAAAAAAAAACCAATCAGTTAATTCATTTATCTGCTTGGAATTAGTGGAATATGGAAGCTGATGAGATATTTTCTTCATGAGAGCAAATAAGCACAATTTTATTGAAATGTATTAATCATCAATAAAGTTTGTTGGATTGCAAAGGAAACTCCACCAATCGGATCATCACAAGAATAAGCTGTGTTGCCGTTTATCAAGGTCACTCCAGATATTGTTCATGCTAGTCTACATGGTCATAACAAATAAGTTAAAAAGGTATTTTATTACATTAGCAATTTGAGTCAATTCTGACAGATCTTATTTTTATGGTCATATCAAATACATTATAATCACTTCAATAATAAAATGGTTAAGGCAGTAAACAATTCAGCCAATCTGATGCAAAGTCATTCCATTGATATAACGACATTTCCTCTATTTCAATAGGCGGTGAAGATTTGGATGATGCAAACATATATATCAGTTTTCGAGCGGCAACATACAAGCAACCATGTTGTAATAATAATTAACTTCAAAATCCCAGTGATAACTTTCAAAACAAAGTCAGCTAGTAAAACCCATTCAGATATTTATAAACAGTGTGTCGAATATGCAGTATAACTTAACAACTCACACCGACATTGAGAGGATAAATGATAACGACGGTAAGGAGGCTTCTGGTTTCTGGATACAGCCTCAAACGGAATAGGGATTGAGGCTACAGATGAATTAGAATCAAACGTCAAAATGGCATTCATAAAAAAAAAAAAAAAAAAAAAAAAAAAAAAAAATAATAATTACCCCCCCCCCCCCCACCCCCCCTCCCCCCCCCAGATATTTGTGTTTATAGTTTTACATTCAAGATGTTGTCATTAAAAGGTAAAACGTTGCGCAAGACCGTAATATTTGATATTGGAGAAAATATGCATGCACATTTTTAATGTAGGGGCGGAAAAAAGAAATCCTGAAAGCCAGAAAGTATTCAATGTACATTTCTTACATAGGGGCGGAAACAATGAAATCCCGAAAGCCGGCTATTTTGGTACACGAGAGTGTTTTGGTGAGCTGTAAAGAAAAGATCAGTTAACAACGAGTAGTAGTAATATCGAGGAAATTATGTCATTGTTATTATGACACAATTTATATACTTTTTTTATTTCGTAAAAAGACAATGAAAGATACACTAATAATAAATGACGTCGAAAAGAAAAAGATACATTACATATATTGAAGAGATAAAATCTTAACATTGGTTATAAATCATAATTTTGAAAAATAATTGGCTTTTGTACTTACCAATACACATAACTATGTGACAGGGTAAACTATTGACACGATAACAGTATAAGTATTTACATAGCAAACATATATGATATGGCCTCACTTGAGAAGAATTATTTGCTTTGACTCCAAAACTCTATTCTTTGTTTAAGCTTATAAGAGCAAACACATTTATGGTATGAATACTTACAAATTGCCGCAGCCCCTCGGTTAAATTTAATCTCAAACCATCATTCAAACTGGCGAAATTAAAGTCAAAGATGAACTCAAAATGGAACGTGTATACAGCCCTTCCTGAAATAAATAAAATTATATAAAATTAAAATAATGTAATGAAGCAATAATACGGAATGATATCACAAGATTTAGATAACTAAACTGAAACTAAACTAAAGAGGTAGCGTGGCCTAGTAATTGACACTGCGGACTCGAGATTGGAAGTTGTGGGTTCGCACCGTTGTTCTTCACTCCTTGAACAAGGCACCATCTCTTACTTTCTGCAGTCGACACAGCCGAAGATGGATAAAATTTCCGTTGGGGGAAGGGAAGAGGAAAGGGATAAGGGAACTTGACGGTAGTCTGTGATGATCTGGAATTATATCCAGATGAATCATGCACCGACAGTCGCTTCACAGCATGGTAACTGATACGCTCTGACTACTATCCACATTATTAACATTTTCATGTTAGGGACCCTTTCTTTTAAATCTTGAATGCCACTACTCACCTAAAAAGAGTTAATTATGAATTTTAAAAAGGTGATGAAAACATTTCAGGTCCCAGAAATCTATTTGTTCCCTCCAGTTAGAGGCTTTTATTGAAGAGGAGTTGTATTTGAAGTTTGACTGACTTGTGTTTTCAAATGTTGTAATATTGAAATTGTGTTTTACTGTACGAACTTGACTAAGCTGGTTATGTGTCGGTATCGGTGTCACTATTCGGTGATTAGATGAGTACCAATCATGACAAGGTTACCACCCTTTTTACAGTATAAATATAGCTTAATAGGACTCACGGTACTAATTCAGCTCCCATAGGAAATATATGGAAACACCATGATATTAAACGTTCAATAACTTTAAATTTCTAAATGCTGATGATGTAACCTATATTTTTAGATAGACCCATCCTTGATGCAAGCCTCTGAATAGAGAAAACTATATGAGCAGCGGTATGTTTTTTCTCTACATGTGTTTGAAATGCGTGTTTTCAATTCCGCGCCTAAAGAATCGGGTGCTAATTTCAGTAATGAGTGTTCCTGAAATTCCATCAATAGAAAATTGTCTCTTTTGTTTTCAGTTACAAATAGGATAAGCTCACAAAAGATTCTTATTACTAAAATTTTCCTTTTCATTATCAACCAATCATGGCCCTCCAAACCCATATATACTCTATTTTATGTATGAAAAAATGGGAAGCAGTCTAGAAATGGGTGAGCAAAAAATAGAGTATATAGCAACTGTTGCTTGGTCACCGTGGTGGTAATGATTTAGGTCTGATTGTATAGGGTGAATTAAGACAAATAGTGACGAAATACGAGTAAGTACCCATCCAAAAATTTCCCTTTCATGCGTATAATTTGTTTCTAGATTCTCTAATGACATAATTTAGATAACATTGAGGCTGCGAATCGGGATCAAGTTTGATTAAATAGCTTAATAGTCAGAGAAGTACTAAACAGTTTATATTTGAGATATTCTAATGACACAGGGAAGGCACTATATTTATTAATTTCTGCTGATTTGGCGCATTTTTCTGAGGTAATAATCATGTGTTTATGTTTACTCTTCAAGGGGTCCAGAATTTCTGTCGAATAAGGGTACATCTGTTTATATTTTTTGAGGATTCTGTTGTTCCTATGTAAATGTGGTTCGCAATATGGTATACTTTGTGCCTCTCCTCCACGTTGTTGCGTCGGTGGTCATGGAGTACCCGCTCTATTGGGCATCGTCATTCCATGACCATGTGGCTGATTGCGCGACACAAAGTGAAATGAAATTGAATTTATTAAGAGCAATTCATATTAGTTATCCAAACTTGTCAACTGTTTTCCCAGGATCAAGTTATCTGCAACTTATCCACTGTTCTATTCAAATATTGTTGGTCAACTGATGTTAATAGTGTTGATACTGATATGATGTTGATATTGACAGCTACAATCTGTGTAATATTAGCCTTGTTCACATTGACGTCATATTAAGATAACAAATCTCGGACTTTAATAACAGTGTAATATTTGTGAATTTTATTTAAACTACTGTATACTAAATAGTAAATAGAATCATGGTTGTTGTGCTATATTTTCTTCAGTAATGATCTCTATTTCCTTCAGCATAAATGTATCTTAATTGACTTGCAGCTTCCTCTCTTGTAGATAGTCCCGAGAGCAGGCAAGTGGAGACGACTCCCGACACTTTTGCTGTCAATTCAAAATTGTTTTAAAAAATAAACAATACCCCTCCCACCCTGCTCCTTTTATATTTCTTTTACAGATTGGTTAAATATGGATACTGCTGCCATTTTTTCTTATTTATTGCAGGGTAGTGTGTCTGTACATTGTAACATCTAGATTGGGGGCAACATTGATGGCAAACAAAGTAGACATTGTAAGGGACAGTTGGCTACTATATACAGTCAAAGGATTAATTCTGGCATATCCACCGGACAAGCGGGTATTCTTGTGATGGACAGATGGTTACCATATCAAGTCAAATGATTACGTGTGGCATGGCTATCGGAATGGCGGATTGAGTAACATAAAGTAAAATGAAACAAGTTATCTGTAATTGATCTCTGTTCTTTGACTTGTTGACTTGCCCAGTATAATTTTGATGTAGGCAGCCAAAATCAATGTAATATCAACCTTGTCCACATTTACGTCATATCAAGATAACAAATCTCGGACTTCAATAACTGTGTAATATGTGTTTATTTGTGTAAACTACTGAATATTTATTAGTAAATAGAATTATGGTTGTTTTACTATCATTTCTTCAAATTTTAGTAATATGAAGATGCGTGTAGTTATGCCTGCTTGTAGCGTCGTTCATCATTTAAGTGTTTTTGTGACAGATTTGGAATTACCCCTCCCCCCCCCCCCAAAAAAAATAAAAAAAAATAAAATAAAATAAAAACATATAAAGGAATGTGTCATCCTTAGAACCCAGAAAGTCACTAATCTGAGCTGCTAGTACTATTCAAGGATAACAAACCAGAAAGCCCAAATTTGAGCTGCTAGAAATATTCGAGGATAACGGACGAACAAGTGGTTATTGTAACTTTAGCCATGGAATTCAAGTTTGAGTGTATTCAAATGTATGTTAGCACTATTGCTTCTGTAACGACGCCCCCCCCCCCGCCCTCTCTAAAATCACACTTACAGGCATACAAGTACCAGCATATAGTATACCCGGTACGATTACACCGCAGTATTTCTATGGTATATATGTCAGATAGACGGAAATCAAGTGGGATTGCATAGAATTCAGTCTAGTTATAGGTTAAAATAATTTAAATCAGCAGTCTAATTTGTTGTTGTCGTCTTTTTTTTTTTTTTTTTTTTTTTTTTGCATTGTACGATCTAAATCGAGAAAACACATTGATTTTTGAAACACAAACTGTAGATTCCATAAAAAGAAAAGAAGAGGAGAATGTTGAAGCTTATTACAAAGTAACAACAGTCTATAGTCTAACTTGTTCCGCTACATAAAGACCCTTACATAAATCATGTACATGTTAGATATCGGCTAGTTTTTATCGAAGCTGCCAAAGCCTTGGTTTGAAAATGTTGACTTCTATTCGCAGGAGTTTGATCACAACATACGGCCTACAACTTTAAGGAATACGGAGGTAACAAGGTTTTAGCAAAAGACAACAAATACCGGTACATAATATTTATACTGCATACGCTTCCTTACTTTAGTTATGTATTAATGTAACGTTGCACAATTAGTTATCATTTATTGATGTTTTCTGTGGAACTAATAGATCCGAGACTTGTTGCATGAGGACCGCGTAGCCTAAATCAATTTACATGCAGTACATTCACTAGAATATAGAACGCTGTGTACTTAGATTTTTAACAACAACAACAACAACAACAATAATAGCAACTACTGCTTCTAGCAATACTACAGCTACTCTACTGCTACTAATTCCATAATGAATACGTTAGTAGTAGCAAAAACATCAACTACTTCTACTGCAACATACAATCAAAAACTGGGGTTCTCCCTTGCAGCTATAGTCTTAGCTCTGTTCCAAATGTTTATTTCTCTTACCAGCATGTCCCACAATTCCAACCTTCTCTAGTGTCAGCCGCATAAACGCGTCAGAATTTCACAGTAGTTATTTTTATACAAACCTTAAAGATATCCCACGTATTATTCAAACTTTATTTAATCAATCTTTCATGATGCTGGAGGAAATTCACTGTATGGCTTGCTGACGCATGAATACACTCGTAGACGGTTGGGACCATGTAAAAAATCGGCGCTTTAGGAGAATAAGTGATGATATTGATGATTGGTGGTGGTGGCGGTGACTATGACGACGACGATAATGATGTTAGTGATAAAGTAGATTCTAATTGATGGCCTCTAAAGGACTCCGGCATAGAACAGATACCTTGTAAAAGGGGAACATTAAAAAATTGTTGAAATCTTAGGCATCAACTATAACATTTGCTGGATATAGATTCATATGAATCAAGGGACACCCTTCCACTTTAAATTAAGTTTAATTTGATGATACATATACGGATAAAAAGTCATACACTATCCTTCGATCTCAGCTCAGAGTCTATTAAGTCCATGATCCTATTTCTGAGACATTAAATTTGTAAGAAGTTTTAAGTGAAGGTCCAGAGGGACTCTTCAGAAATGTTTTCCAAACGCCCGGAAGCCAGAGTGCATTCGAACTAGAGATATTATAACTTTGCACTTCAACATTTATCAGCACCCTTTGAGGGTCTGCAGTTAGGAAATATCGCATGCAAAATCCCTGCATCATTTCCTGCGAAGAATATATATACATCAGGCCCGACCGTGCTAGCGAAAACTTGTTTCTAACTTTTTATTTTTGTCATGAAACGATTTCTTCTGTTCATTTATCAAACGGCTGGATTCAGGCTGCAGTTTTATTACATACATGGAACAGCAGAATTTCAAATATACTACAACCTGGCTTAAAATACCACTACAATGGGTGACGGCCTGCCTGGATATATCAAATTTTTAGTACACAGATTCATGTTTTACATGGTGTGATGATCTCTTATGAGAGACTACCTTTCTTGATAGACCATGCTAATGCCAGATAAGTTGTCTCTCAAGACATGATTTACTGTAGCACATTTCCCTTTTCTGGCATCAATTAGTTTCTAAAATAATCAGTAAAATTAAATTAATCAATAAAAGGCAGTTTACTTTATTTCATTTTGCTTACATCCTGTAATTTTTATCCAGGTCCTTTATATCCATTTGCTTTTGAATAAGCCCAAATATTGTTTCAATGACATTCATGATGTCAGCGGCATAACAGTAGTTACCTGCAATCAAGTTTAAATACTATACTGCCGACACAGCAATGGAAATTTATTATGTATTTCATGAGATATTGAAAACTATAAGTGAGAGAAAAATGATATCACCACAGTGGCGACACCATTATTTTCACCACAGTGGCGGTATCATTTTTGGAACCACTTTCTTTTCTCAATTACGAAATATACCTGCCCTTATGTATGCTATTCGAACCTGTATTTCCATATTTAGGCATATTGTTCTTCTTTTTCTTCTCTCTCTCTCTCTTCGCGAGGATGAACATATCTTAAAATGTGTCAAGTTTGTACTGTAAACCCTATAGTATACATTTATTTAACCAAACGAACTCCACTCAACAATTAGTAGGCTTCAAGTATTAAGTTTTTAAAATTAGCTTTCCACATAAATCCTGCAAATTATTAGTAACTGAACATACATGACCTGTTGCTATTCGATATTCTGTGTCACCCAAACAGTATCGTATGCCTTTTACACTCTACGACAAACGGACACATTGTTAGGGAAAACACTTGGTTAAATATAGTAATAAAATTGGTTAACTAGCGATTCAAATTTCAACACAATCATAATCATGTTTGAAAACGACGGAGAAATTGGGCATTGATGAGTGTTGATTGCAAACCGAAATTAAGTGACAATCAAAATTTGGGTGCAGCGTCTGTTACCGAAATAGACTGCAAGCTTGACAAGGAAAAATTTCACGTTTGTATGCAGGAATGAATGAAATAAAGAACAAAAATTCATACAAGTAATCTCACACTCATTAAAATCTTTCGTTTAAAGCTCTTACGCTGTGAAATCTATCGGATGTGACCGCTCTGTGATATTTTTACAGTATCCCCACCGAAACAATGTTCACAGTATCAATACGCGCAAGTATGTGTTATCGAAAACACAATTCTCTTCATTTTTAGTTGAAAACAGTCATTAATTTGAAAAAATACACATTATGAAACATTATTTGTACGAACTAAATTTGTAAAGGTCGCTGTCCTAAAATTATTGTAAATTTCGGATCTTCTTTTGATGGATGTAGTAATGCAGCCATTAATCGCATTGACACAGAATGGAGAAAACAATCCTTGCAAATCAACGGTGTTTGCTTTAATATATATATATATATATATATATATATATATATATATATATATATATATATATATATATATATATATATATATATATCATAAAATGAAATTCTACGTTTTTTATACAAAGGAGGAAGAATATTGACAATTAGATAGAGGGATATGATATAAAACAGATACTATCCTTATATTAAAATACAAATCTTTGAAGGCCTACCAAGACAGGGACAAAAATGATAACAAAATGTAAGAAAATATATGTATAATTTATATGGCAGAAAGATTATAAAGAAATTACCTATATTTGGTGCTTCAGAAGGGTACAGCTTAGTAGGTAGGAATGTAGTTCTCGCTGATGCATTGGTACTAACTGTCGACGGAGCTCCTTTCCTAGATATGGAACTTGTCATTGTAGATGTACTTCCTGTTGGAGTGGTCCAGGATGATAATGATATTTCTGATGTTGATGTTGGAATTGTTGTTGTTAGAGTGCTACTAGCAGTCGAAGCAGTTTCCTTTGCAGATGACGCACCTGGCACTGCAATTGTACTTTCTGTAGGATTGGTACCAAATGTTGATATTGTTGACGTTGCAGATGCGAGACGTGTCCTTGTAGTAGTACCGGCTGTAGGAATGGTACTATCTGTAGACGATGGTCCTGATGTAGGTGTTCTTGTAGTTGTACTGGCTGTTGGATAAGTACTAACTGTCGACGATGGTCCTGATGTAGGTGTTGGACTTGTTCTTGTGGTTGTATTGGCTGTTGGAATAGAACTAGCTGCTGACGATGGACTTGATGCAGGTATTGGACTTGTTTTAATTGAACCAGGTGTTGATGATGGTCCTGATGTACGAGTTGGAGGTGTTCTTGTAGTTGTACTGGCTGTTGGAATGGTGTCATCTCTAGACGTTGGTCCTGATGAAAGTGTGGGACTTGTTTGTTTAGTTGTACTGGCTGTTTGAATGGTACTAGCTGTTGACAATGGTCCTGATGTAGGTGTTTGACTTGTTCTTGTAGTTGTACTGACTGTTGCATTAGTAGTAACTGTCGACGATGATCCTGTTGTAGGAGTTGTACTTGTTCTTATAGTTGTACTGACTGTTGGATTAGTACTAGCTGTCGACGATGGTCCTGATGTAGGTGTTGGACTTGTTCTTGTGGTTGTATTGGCTGTTGGAATGGAAGTAACTGTTGAGGATGGTCCTGATGCAGGTGTCAGACTTGTTCTTGTAGTTGTACTGGCTGTAGGAAAGGTACTAGCTGTTGACGATGGTCCTGATGTAGTTGTTGGACTAGTTCTTGTGGTTGTATTGACTGTTGAAATGGAACTTGCTGTTGACGATGGACCTGATGTAGGTGTTGGACTTGTTGCTGTGGCTGTATCGGTTGTTTTAATAGAACTCGGTGCTGATGATGGTCCTGATGTAGGAACTGGAGTTCTTGTAGTTGTACTGGCTATTGGAATGGTACTAGTTGTTGACGACACTCCTAATGTAGGTGTGGGACGTGCTATTATAGTTGTACTGACTATTTGGATGCTACTAGCTGTTGACGATGGAGGTTTTGGACTTGTTTCTGTTGTTGTATCGGCTGTTTTAATAGAACTAGGTGTTGATGATGGTCCAGATGTAGGAGTTGGAGGTGTTCTTGTAGGTGTACTGGCTGTTGGAATGGTACTATCTCTAGACGTAGGTCCTGATGAAGGTGTGGGACTTGTTTGTCTAGTTGTACTGGCTGTTGGAATGGTACTAGCTGTTGACGATGATCCTGTTGTACGTGTTGGACTTGTTCTTGTAAATGTACTGGCTGTCGGATTAGTACTAACTGTCGACGATGGACCTGATGTAGGTGTTGCACTTGCTCTTGTGGTTGTATTGGCTGTTGGAATGGAACCAGCTGTTGACGATTGACCGGAAGTAGGTTTTGGACTTGTTCCTGTGGTTGCATCGGCTGTTTTAATAGAACCAGGTGTTGATGATGGTCCTGATGTAGGAGTTGGAGGTGTTCTTGTAGTTGTTCTGGCTGTTGTAATGGTACCATCTCTAGATGTTGGTCCTGATGAAAGCGTGCGACTTGTTTGTCTAGTTGTACTGGCTGTTTGAATGGTACTAGCTGTTGACGATGGTCGTGATGTAGGTGACGGACTTGTTCTTGATGTTGTGCTGGCTGTTGGAATCGTACTAGTTGTCGAAGATTGTCCTGATGTAGGTGTTGGACTTGTTCTTGTAGTTGCACTGGCAGATGGATTAGTGCTAACTGTCGACAATGGTAGTGATGTAGGTGTTGAACTTGTTCTTGTGGTTGTACCCGCTGTTGGAATGGAACTAGCTGTTGACGAAGGACCTGATATAGGTGTGATATTTGTTGCTGTAGTTGTAATGCCTGTTGGAATTGTACTCGCTGTCAACGATATACCTGATGTAGGTTTTGGACTTGTTTCTGTGGTTGTATCGGCTGCTTTAATAGAACTAGGTGTTGATGACGGTCCTGATGTAGGAGTTGGAAGTGTTCTTGTAGTTGTACTGGCTGTTGGAATGGTACCATCTCTAGACGTTGGTCCTGATGAACTTGTGGGACTTGTTTGTCTAGTTGTACTGGCTGTTGGAATGGTACTATCTATTGACGATGGTCCTGATGAAGGTGTCAGACTTGTTCTTGTAGTTCTACTGGTTGTAGGAAAGGTACTAGCTGTTGACAATGGTCCTGATGTAGGT
This sequence comes from Margaritifera margaritifera, assembly GCA_029931535.1. NCBI lineage: Eukaryota > Metazoa > Mollusca > Bivalvia > Unionida > Margaritiferidae > Margaritifera > Margaritifera margaritifera. The sequence goes on from JAQPZY010001561.1 coordinate 1,180,065, forward strand.
GTTGGAATTTTTCTTGTGGTTGTATTGGCTGTCGAAATGGAACTAGCTGTTGACGATGGACCTGATGTAGGCGTTGGACCTGTTGCTGTGGCTGTATCGGCTGTTTTAATAGTACTAGGTGTTGATGATTGTCCTGATGTAGGAGTTGGTGTTCTTGTAGTTGTCCTGGCTGTTGGAATGGTACTGTCTCTAGACGTAGGTCCTGATGAAGGTGAGGGATTTGTTTGTCTTGTTGTAGTGGCTGTTGGAATGGTAATAGCTTTTGACGATGGTCCTGATGTAGGTTTTGGACTTGTTCTTGTAGTTGTACTGTCTGTTGGATTAGTACTAACTGTCGACGATGGTCCTGATTTAGGTGTTGGACTTGTTCTTGTGGTTGTACCCGCTGTTGGAATGGAACTAGCTGTTGATACTGGACCTGATGTAGGCGTGGGACTTGTTGCCGTTTTTGTAATGGCTCTTGGAATTGTACTCGGTGTCAACGATGTACCTGATGTAGGTGTCGGACTTGTTCCTGTGGCTCTATTGGCTGTTTTAATTGAACTTGGTGTTGATGATGGTCCTGATGTAGTTGTACTGGCTTTTGGAATGGTACTAGTTGTTGACGATACTCCTAATGTAGGTGTGGGACTTTGTCTTGTAGTTGTACTGGCTGTTGGGATGCTACTAGCTGTTGACGATGGACCTGATGTAGCCGTGGCACTGGTTTGTGTAGTTGTACTGGTTGTTGGAATGGTACTCGCTGTCGACAAAGTACCTGATGTAGGTGTTGGACTTGTTCCTGTGGTTGTATCGGCTGTTTTAGTAGAACTAGGTCTTGATGATAATTCTGATGTAGGAGTTGGAGCTGTCCTTGTAGTTGAACTGGCTGTTGGAATGGGACTAGCTGGTGACGATGATCCTGATGTATGTGTTGGACTTGTTTGTGTAGTTGTACTGGCTGTTGGAATGGGACTAGGTGTCGACGTTGGTCCTGATGTAGGTTTGGGGTTTGTTGCTGTAGATGTACTGACTGTTGGATTAGAAGTAACTGTCGACGATGGTCCTGATGTAGGTGACGGACTTGTTCTTGAGGTTGTACTGGCTGTTGGAATCGTACTAGCTGTCGAAGATTGTCCTGATGTAGGTGTTGGACCTGTGCCTGCAGTTGTACTGGCACTTGGATTAGTACTAACTCTCGACAATAGTAGTGATGTAGGTGTTAAACTTGTTCTTGTGTCTGTACCCGCTATTGGAATGGAAATAGTTGTTGACGATGGACCTGATACAGGTGTGGGATTTGTTGCTGTAGTTGTAATGCCTGTTGGAATTGTACTCGCCGTCAACGATATACCTGATGTAGGTTTTTGACTTGTTTCTGTGGTTGTATCGGCTGTTTTAATAGAACTAGGTGTTGATGATTGTTCTGATGTAGGAGTTGGAGGTGTTGTTGTAGTTGTACTGGCTGTTGGAATGGTACTATCTCTAGACGTTGGTCCTGATGAAGGTGTGGGACTTGTTTGTCTAGTTGTACTGGCTGTTGGAATGGTACTAGCTGTTGACAATGATCCAGTTGTAGATGTTGGATTTGTTCTTGTAGTTGTACTGGCTGTTGGATTAGTACTAACTGTCGACGATGATCCTGTTGTTGGTGTTGTGCTTGTTCTTGTAATTGTACTGACTGTTGGACTAGTACTAACTGTCGACAATATACTTGATGTAGATATTTGACTTGTCCTTGTGGTTGTATTGGGTGTTGGAATGGAGCTAGCTGTTAGCGATTTACCTGATGTGGGTGTTGGATTTGTTGCTGTGGTTGTATCGGCTGTTTTAATATAACCAGGTGTTGATGACGGTCCTGATGTAGGAGTTGGAGGTATTCTTGTAGTTGTACTGTCTGTTGGAATTGTACCATCTCTAGACGTTGGCCCTGATGAAAGTGTCCGACTTGTTTGTCTAGTTGTACTGGCTGTTTGAATGGTACCAGCTGTTGACGATTGTCTTGATGTAGGCGACGGACTTGTTCTTGAGGTTGTGCTGGCTGTTTGAATCGTACTAGCTGTCGAAGATTGTCCTGATGTAGGTGTTGGACTTGGTCTTGTAGTTGTACTTTCAGGTGGATTAGTAATAACTGTCGACAATGGTAGTGATGTAGGTGTTGGAATTTTTCTTGTTGTTGTACCCGCTGTTGAAATGGAACTAGTTGTTGATGATGGACCTGATGTAGGTGTGGGATTTGTTGCTGTATTTGTAATGCCTGTTGGAATTGTACTCGCTGTCAACGATATACCTGATGGAGGTTTTGGACTTGTTTCTGTGGTTGTATCGGCTGTTTTAATAGAACTAGGTGTTGATGATTGTCCTGGTGTAAGAGTTGGAGGTGTTCTTGTAGTTGTACTGGCTGTTGGAATGGTACTATCTCTGGACGCTGGTCGTGATGAAGGTGTGGAACTTGTTTGACTAGTTGTACTGGCTGTTGGAATGGTACTAGCTGTTGACGATGATCCTGTTGTATGTATTGTACTTGTTCTTGTAGTTGTACTGGCTGTTGGATTAGTAGTAACTGCCGACGATGGTCCCGATGTAGGTGTTGGACTTGTTCTTGTGGTTGTATCTTCTGTTTCGATAGAACTAGTTGTTGATGATGGTCCTGATGTAGGAGTTGGAGGTGTTCTTGTAGTTGTACTGGCTGTTTGAATGGTGCTATCTCTAGACGTTGGTCCTGGTGAAGGTGTGGGACTTGTTTGTCTAGTTGTACTGGCTGTTGGAATGGTACTAGCTGTTGACGATGATCCTGTTGTAGGTGTTGGACTTGTTCTTGTAGTTTTACTGGTCGTTGGATTAGTACTAACTGTCGACGATGGTCCTGATGTAGGAGTTGAAGCTGTCCTTGTAGTTGAACTGGCTGTTGGAATGGTACTAGCTGATGACGATGGTCCTGATGCAGGTGTTGGACTTGTTTGTCTAGTTGTACTGGCTGTTGGAATGGGACTAGGTGTCGAGGTGGGGTTTGTTGCTGTAGATGTACTCACTGTTGAATTAGTAGTAACTGTCGACGATGGTCCTGATGTAGGTAACGGACTTGTTCTTGAGGTTATGCTGGTTGTTGGAATCGTTCTAGCTGTCGTAGAGTGTCCTGATGTAGGTGTTGGAATTGTTCTTGTAGTTGTACTGGCAATTGGATTAGTACTAACTGTCGACGATGGTAGTGATGTAGGTGTTTGACTTTTTCTTGTGGTTGTACCCGCTGTTGGAATGGAAATAGTTGTTGACGATGGACCTGATATAGGTGTTGGATTTGTTGCTGTAGTTGTAGTGCCTGTTGGAATTGTACTCGCTGTCAACGATATCCTTGATGTAGGTTTTTGACTTGTTTCTGTGGTTGTATCGGCTGTTTTAATAGAACTAGGTGTTGATGATGGTCCTGATGTAGGAGTTGGAGGTGTTCTTGTAGTTGTACTGGCTGTTGGAATGGTACTATCTCTAGACGTTGGTCCTGATGAAGGTGTGGGACTTGTTTGTCTAGTTGTACTGGCTGTTGGAATGGTACTGGCTGTTGACGATGATCCTGTTGTAGGTGTTGGACTTGTTCTTGTAGTTGTACTGGCTGTTGTAATGGAACTACCTGTTGACGATGGACCTGATGTTGGTTTTGGACTTGTTTCTGTGGCTGTATCGGGTGTTTTAAAAGGACTAGGTGTTGATGATTGTCCTGTTGTAGGAGTTGGAGGTGTTCTTGTTGTTGTACTGGCTGTTGGATTAGTAGTAACTGTCGACGATGATCCTGTTATGGGTGTTGTACTTGTTCTTGTAGTTGTACTGACTATTGGATGAGTACTAACTGTCGACGATGATCCCAATGTTGGTGTGGGACTTGTACTTGTTGTTTTACTGGCAGTTTGATTAGTATTAACTGTCGACAATGGTAGTGATGTAGGTGTTGGACTTGATCTTGTGGTTGCACCCGCTGTTGGAATGGAAATAGTTGTCGACGATGGTCCTGATATAGGAGTTGGAGCTGTCCTTGTAGTTGAACTGGCTGTTGGAATGGTACTAGCTGTTGACGATGGTCCTGATGCAGGTGTTGGACTTGTTTGTCTAGTTGTACTGGCTGTTGGAATGGGACTAGGTGTCGACGTTGATCCTGATGTAGGTTTGGGGTTTGTTGCTGTAGATGTACTGACTGTTGGATTCGTAGTAACTGTCGACGATGGTCCCGATGTAGGTGACGGACTTGGTCTTGAGGTTGTATTAGCTGTTGGAATGGTAATAGCTGTCGAAGATTGTTCTGATGTAGGTGTTGGACTTGTTCTTGTAGTTGTACTGGGAGTTGGATTAGTACTAACTGTCGACGATGGTAGTGATGTAGGTGTTGGACTTGTTCTTATGGTTGTTCCCGCTGTTGGAATGGAAATAGTTGTTGACGATGGACCTGATATAGGTGTTGGATTTGTTGCTGTAGTTGTAATGCCTGTTGGAATTGTACTCGCTGTCAACGATATACCTGACGCAGGTTTTGGACTTGTTTCTGTTTTTGTATCGGCTGATTTAATAGAACTAGGTGTTGATGATGGTCCTGATGTAGGAGTTGGAGGTGTTCTTGTAGTTGTACTGGCTGTTTGAATGGTACTATCTCTAGACGTTGGTCCTGATTGAGGTGTGGGACTTGTTTGTCTAGTTGTACTGGCTGTTGGAATGTGACTAGGTGTCGACGTTGGTCCTGATGTTGGTTTGGTGTTTGTTGCTGTAGATGTACTGACTGTTGGATTAGTAGTAACTGTCGACGATGGACCTGATGTAGGTGACGGACTTGTTCTTGTAGTTGAACTGGCTGTTTCAATGGTACTAGTTGTTGATGATGGTCCTGATGTAGGAGTTGGAGGTGTTCTTGTAGTTGTACTGGCTGTTTGAATGGTGCTATCTCTAGACGTTGGTCCTGGTGAAGGTGTGGGACTTGTTTGTCTAGTTGTACTGGCTGTTGGAATGGTACTAGCTGTTGACGATGATCCTGTTGTAGGTGTTGGACTTGTTCTTGTAGTTTTACTGGTCGTTGGATTAGTACTAACTGTCGACGATGGTCCTGATGTAGGAGTTGGAGCTGTCCTTGTAGTTGAACTGGCTGTTGGAATGGTACTAGCTGTTGACGATGGTCCTGATGCAGGTGTTGGACTTGTTTGTCTAGTTGTACTGGCTGTTGGAATGGGACTAGGTGTCGACGTTGGTCCTGATGTAGGTTTGGGGTTTGTTGCTGTAGATGTATTCACTGTCACTGTTGAATTAGTAGTAACTGTCGACGATGGTCCTGATGTAGGAGTTGGAGCTGTCCTTGTAGTTGAACTGGCTGTTGGAATGGTACTAGCTGTTGACGATGGTCCTGATGCAGGTGTTGGACTTGTTTGTCTAGTTGTACTGGCTGTTGGAATGGGACTAGGTGTCGAGGTGGGGTTTGTTGCTGTAGATGTACTCACTGTTGAATTAGTAGTAACTGTCGACGATGGTCCTGATGTAGGTAACGGACTTGTTCTTGAGGTTATGCTGGTTGTTGGAATCGTTCTAGCTGTCGTAGAGTGTCCTGATGTAGGTGTTGGAATTGTTCTTGTAGTTGTACTGGCAATTGGATTAGTACTAACTGTCGACGATGGTAGTGATGTAGGTGTTTGACTTTTTCTTGTGGTTGTACCCGCTGTTGGAATGGAAATAGTTGTTGATGATGGACCTGATATAGGTGTTGGATTTGTTGCTGTAGTTGTAGTGCCTGTTGGAATTGTACTCGCTGTCAACGATATACTTGATGTAGGTTTTTGACTTGTTTCTGTGGTTGTATCGGCTGTTTTAATAGAACTAGGTGTTGATGATGGTCCTGATGTAGGAGTTGGAGGTGTTCTTGTAGTTGTACTGGCTGTTGGAATGGTACTATCTCTAGACGTTGGTCCTGATGAAGGTGTGGGACTTGTTTGTCTAGTTGTACTGGCTGTTGGAATGGTACTGGCTGTTGACGATGATCCTGTTGTAGGTATTGGACTTGTTCTTGTAGTTGTACTGGCTGTTGTAATGGAACTACCTGTTGACGATGGACCTGATGTTGGTTTTGGACTTGTTTCTGTGGCTGTATCGGGTGTTTTAAAAGGACTAGGTGTTGATGATTGTCCTGTTGTAGGAGTTGGAGGTGTTCTTGTTGTTGTACTGGCTGTTGGATTAGTAGTAACTGTCGACGATGATCCTGTTATGCGTGTTGTACTTGTTCTTGTAGTTGTACTGACTATTGGATGAGTACTAACTGTCGACGATGATCCCAATGTTGGTGTGGGACTTGTACTTGTTGTTTTACTGGCAGTTTGATTAGTATTAACTGTCGACAATGGTAGTGATGTAGGTGTTGGACTTGATCTTGTGGTTGCACCCGCTGTTGGAATGGAAATAGTTGTCGACGATGGTCCTGATATAGGAGTTGGAGCTGTCCTTGTAGTTGAACTGGCTGTTGGAATGGTACTAGCTGTTGACGATGGTCCTGATGCAGGTGTTGGACTTGTTTGTCTAGTTGTACTGGCTGTTGGAATGGGACTAGGTGTCGACGTTGGTCCTGATGTAGGTTTGGGGTTTGTTGCTGTAGATGTACTGACTGTTGGATTCGTAGTAACTGTCGACGATGGTCCCGATGTAGGTGACGGACTTGGTCTTGAGGTTGTATTGGCTGTTGGAATGGTAATAGCTGTCGAAGATTGTTCTGATGTAGGTGTTGGACTTGTTCTTGTAGTTGTACTGGGAGTTGGATTAGTACTAACTGTCGACGATGGTAGTGATGTAGGTGTTGGACTTGTTCTTATGGTTGTTCCCGCTGTTGGAATGGAAATAGTTGTTGACGATGGACCTGATATAGGTGTCGGATTTGTTGCTGTAGTTGTAATGCCTGTTGGAATTGTACTCGCTGTCAACGATATACCTGACGCAGGTTTTGGACTTGTTTCTGTTTTTGTATCGGCTGATTTAATAGAACTAGGTGTTGATGATGGTCCTGATGTAGGAGTTGGAGGTGTTCTTGTAGTTGTACTGGCTGTTTGAATGGTACTATCTCTAGACGTTGGTCCTGATTGAGGTGTGGGACTTGTTTGTCTAGTTGTACTGGCTGTTGGAATGTGACTAGGTGTCGACGTTGGTCCTGATGTTGGTTTGGTGTTTGTTGCTGTAGATGTACTGACTGTTGGATTAGTAGTAACTGTCGACGATGGACCTGATGTAGGTGACGGACTTGTTCTTGTAGTTGAACTGGCTGTTTCAATGGTACTAGTTGTTGATGATGGTCCTGATGTAGGAGTTGGAGGTGTTCTTGTAGTTGTACTGGCTGTTTGAATGGTGCTATCTCTAGACGTTGGTCCTGGTGAAGGTGTGGGACTTGTTTGTCTAGTTGTACTGGCTGTTGGAATGGTACTAGCTGTTGACGATGATCCTGTTGTAGGTGTTGGACTTGTTCTTGTAGTTTTACTGGTCGTTGGATTAGTACTAACTGTCGACGATGGTCCTGATGTAGGAGTTGGAGCTGTCCTTGTAGTTGAACTGGCTGTTGGAATGGTACTAGCTGTTGACGATGGTCCTGATGCAGGTGTTGGACTTGTTTGTCTAGTTGTACTGGCTGTTGGAATGGGACTAGGTGTCGACGTTGGTCCTGATGTAGGTTTGGGGTTTGTTGCTGTAGATGTACTCACTGTTGAATTAGTAGTAACTGTCGACGATGGTCCTGATGTAGGTGACGGACTTGTTCTTGAGGTTATGCTGGTTGTTGGAATCGTTCTAGCTGTCGTAGAGTGTCCTGATGTAGGTGTTGGAATTGTTCTTGTAGTTGTACTGGCAATTGGATTAGTACTAACTGTCGACGATGGTAGTGATGTAGGTGTTTGACTTTTTCTTGTGGTTGTACCCGCTGTTGGAATGGAAATAGTTGTTGACGATGGACCTGATATAGGTGTTGGATTTGTTGCTGTAGTTGTAGTGCCTGTTGGAATTGTACTCGCTGTCAACGATATACTTGATGTAAGTTTTGGACTTGTTTCTGTGGTTGTATCGGCTGTTTTAATAGAACTAGGTGTTGATGATGGTCCTGATGTAGGAGTTGGAGGTGTTCTTGTAGTTGTACTGGCTGTTGGAATGGTACTATCTCTAGACGTTGGTCCTGATGAAGGTGTGGGACTTGTTTGTCTAGTTGTACTGGCTGTTGGAATGGTACTGGCTGTTGACGATGATCCTGTTGTAGGTATTGGACTTGTTCTTGTAGTTGTACTGGCTGTTGTAATGGAACTACCTGTTGACGATGGACCTGATGTTGGTTTTGGACTTGTTTCTGTGGCTGTATCGGGTGTTTTAAAAGGACTAGGTGTTGATGATTGTCCTGTTGTAGGAGTTGGAGGTGTTCTTGTTGTTGTACTGGCTGTTGGATTAGTAGTAACTGTCGACGATGATCCTGTTATGGGTGTTGTACTTGTTCTTGTAGTTGTACTGACTATTGGATGAGTACTAACTGTCGACGATGATCCCAATGTTGGTGTGGGACTTGTACTTGTTGTTTTACTGGCAGTTTGATTAGTATTAACTGTCGACAATGGTAGTGATGTAGGTGTTGGACTTGATCTTGTGGTTGCACCCGCTGTTGGAATGGAACTAGTTGTCGACGATGGTCCTGATATAGGAGTTGGAGCTGTCCTTGTAGTTGAACTGGCTGTTGGAATGGTACTAGCTGTTGACGATGGTCCTGATGCAGGTGTTGGACTTGTTTGTCTAGTTGTACTGGCTGTTGGAATGGGACTAGGTGTCGACGTTGGTCCTGATGTAGGTTTGGGGTTTGTTGCTGTAGATGTACTGACTGTTGGATTCGTAGTAACTGTCGACGATGGTCCCGATGTAGGTGACGGACTTGGTCTTGAGGTTGTATTGGCTGTTGGAATGGTAATAGCTGTCGAAGATTGTTCTGATGTAGGTGTTGGACTTGTTCTTGTAGTTGTACTGGGAGTTGGATTAGTACTAACTGTCGACGATGGTAGTGATGTAGGTGTTGGACTTGTTCTTATGGTTGTTCCCGCTGTTGGAATGGAAATAGTTGTTGACGATGGACCTGATATAGGTGTTGGATTTGTTGCTGTAGTTGTAATGCCTGTTGGAATTGTACTCGCTGTCAACGATATACCTGACGCAGGTTTTGGACTTGTTTCTGTTTTTGTATCGGCTGATTTAATAGAACTAGGTGTTGATGATGGTCCTGATGTAGGAGTTGGAGGTGTTCTTGTAGTTGTACTGGCTGTTTGAATGGTACTATCTCTAGACGTTGGTCCTGATTGAGGTGTGGGACTTGTTTGTCTAGTTGTACTGGCTGTTGGAATGTGACTAGGTGTCGACGTTGGTCCTGATGTTGGTTTGGTGTTTGTTGCTGTAGATGTACTGACTGTTGGATTAGTAGTAACTGTCGACGATGGACCTGATGTAGGTGACGGACTTGTTCTTGTAGTTGAACTGGCTGTTTCAGTGGTACTAGTTGTTGATGATGGTCCTGATGTAGGAGTTGGAGGTGTTCTTGTAGTTGTACTGGCTGTTTGAATGGTGCTATCTCTAGACGTTGGTCCTGGTGAAGGTGTGGGACTTGTTTGTCTAGTTGTACTGGCTGTTGGAATGGTACTAGCTGTTGACGATGATCCTGTTGTAGGTGTTGGACTTGTTCTTGTAGTTTTACTGGTCGTTGGATTAGTACTAACTGTCGACGATGGTCCTGATGTAGGAGTTGGAGCTGTCCTTGTAGTTGAACTGGCTGTTGGAATGGTACTAGCTGTTGACGATGGTCCTGATGCAGGTGTTGGACTTGTTTGTCTAGTTGTACTGGCTGTTGGAATGGGACTAGGTGTCGACGTTGGTCCTGATGTAGGTTTGGGGTTTGTTGCTGTAGATGTATTCACTGTCACTGTTGAATTAGTAGTAACTGTCGACGATGGTCCTGATGTAGGTGACGGACTTGTTCTTGAGGTTATGCTGGTTGTTGGAATCGTTCTAGCTGTCGTAGAGTGTCCTGATGTAGGTGTTGGAATTGTTCTTGTAGTTGTACTGGCAATTGGATTAGTACTAACTGTCGACGATGGTAGTGATGTAGGTGTTTGACTTTTTCTTGTGGTTGTACCCGCTGTTGGAATGGAAATAGTTGTTGACGATGGACCTGATATAGGTGTTGGATTTGTTGCTGTAGTTGTAGTGCCTGTTGGAATTGTACTCGCTGTCAACGATATACTTGATGTAGGTTTTGGACTTGTTTCTGTGGTTGTATCGGCTGTTTTAATAGAACTAGGTGTTGATGATGGTCCTGATGTAGGAGTTGGAGGTGTTCTTGTAGTTGTACTGGCTGTTGGAATGGTACTATCTCTAGACGTTGGTCCTGATGAAGGTGTGGGACTTGTTTGTCTAGTTGTACTGGCTGTTGGAATGGTACTGGCTGTTGACGATGATCCTGTTGTAGGTATTGGACTTGTTCTTGTAGTTGTACTGGCTGTTGGATTAGTAGTAACTGCCGACGATGGTCCCGATGTAGGTGTTGGACTTGTTCTTGTGGTTGTATCTTCTGTTTCGATAGAACTAGTTGTTGATGATGGTCCTGATGTAGGAGTTGGAGGTGTTCTTGTAGTTGTACTGGCTGTTTGAATGGTGCTATCTCTAGACGTTGGTCCTGGTGAAGGTGTGGGACTTGTTTGTCTAGTTGTACTGGCTGTTGGAATGGTACTAGCTGTTGACGATGATCCTGTTGTAGGTGTTGGACTTGTTCTTGTAGTTTTACTGGTCGTTGGATTAGTACTAACTGTCGACGATGGTCCTGATGTAGGAGTTGGAGCTGTCCTTGTAGTTGAACTGGCTGTTGGAATGGTACTAGCTGTTGACGATGGTCCTGATGCAGGTGTTGGACTTGTTTGTCTAGTTGTACTGGCTGTTGGAATGGGACTAGGTGTCGAGGTGGGGTTTGTTGCTGTAGATGTACTCACTGTTGAATTAGTAGTAACTGTCGACGATGGTCCTGATGTAGGTAACGGACTTGTTCTTGAGGTTATGCTGGTTGTTGGAATCGTTCTAGCTGTCGTAGAGTGTCCTGATGTAGGTGTTGGAATTGTTCTTGTAGTTGTACTGGCAATTGGATTAGTACTAACTGTCGACGATGGTAGTGATGTAGGTGTTTGACTTTTTCTTGTGGTTGTACCCGCTGTTGGAATGGAAATAGTTGTTGACGATGGACCTGATATAGGTGTTGGATTTGTTGCTGTAGTTGTAGTGCCTGTTGGAATTGTACTCGCTGTCAACGATATCCTTGATGTAGGTTTTCGACTTGTTTCTGTGGTTGTATCGGCTGTTTTAATAGAACTAGGTGTTGATGATGGTCCTGATGTAGGAGTTGGAGGTGTTCTTGTAATTGTACTGGCTGTTGGAATGGTACTATCTCTAGACGTTGGTCCTGATGAAGGTGTGGGACTTGTTTGTCTAGTTGTACTGGCTGTTGGAATGGTACTGGCTGTTGACGATGATCCTGTTGTAGGTATTGGACTTGTTCTTGTAGTTGTACTGGCTGTTGTAATGGAACTACCTGTTGACGATGGACCTGATGTTGGTTTTGGACTTGTTTCTGTGGCTGTATCGGGTGTTTTAAAAGGACTAGGTGTTGATGATTGTCCTGTTGTAGGAGTTGGAGGTGTTCTTGTTGTTGTACTGGCTGTTGGATTAGTAGTAACTGTCGACGATGATCCTGTTATGGGTGTTGTACTTGTTCTTGTAGTTGTTCTGACTATTGGATGAGTACTAACTGTCGACGATGATCCCAATGTTGGTGTGGGACTTGTACTTGTTGTTTTACTGGCAGTTTGATTAGTATTAACTGTCGACAATGGTAGTGATGTAGGTGTTGGACTTGATCTTGTGGTTGCACCCGCTGTTGGAATGGAACTAGTTGTCGACGATGGTCCTGATATAGGAGTTGGAGCTGTCCTTGTAGTTGAACTGGCTGTTGGAATGGTACTAGCTGTTGACGATGGTCCTGATGCAGGTGTTGGACTTGTTTGTCTAGTTGTACTGGCTGTTGGAATGGGACTAGGTGTCGACGTTGGTCCTGATGTAGGTTTGGGGTTTGTTGCTGTAGATGTACTGACTGTTGGATTCGTAGTAACTGTCGACGATGGTCCCGATGTAGGTGACGGACTTGGTCTTGAGGTTGTATTGGCTGTTGGAATGGTAATAGCTGTCGAAGATTGTTCTGATGTAGGTGTTGGACTTGTTCTTGTAGTTGTACTGGGAGTTGGATTAGTACTAACTGTCGACGATGGTCGTGATGTAGGTGTTTGGACTTGTTCTTATGGTTGTTCCCGCTGTTGGAATGGAAATAGTTGTTGACGATGGACCTGATATAGGTGTTGGATTTGTTGCTGTAGTTGTAATGCCTGTTGGAATTGTACTCGCTGTCAACGATATACCTGACGCAGGTTTTGGACTTGTTTCTGTTTTTGTATCGGCTGATTTAATAGAACTAGGTGTTGATGATGGTCCTGATGTAGGAGTTGGAGGTGTTCTTGTAGTTGTACTGGCTGTTTGAATGGTACTATCTCTAGACGTTGGTCCTGATTGAGGTGTGGGACTTGTTTGTCTAGTTGTACTGGCTGTTGGAATGTGACTAGGTGTCGACGTTGGTCCTGATGTTGGTTTGGTGTTTGTTGCTGTAGATGTACTGACTGTTGGATTAGTAGTAACTGTCGACGATGGACCTGATGTAGGTGACGGACTTGTTCTTGTAGTTGAACTGGCTGTTTCAGTGGTACTAGTTGTTGATGATGGTCCTGATGTAGGAGTTGGAGGTGTTCTTGTAGTTGTACTGGCTGTTTGAATGGTGCTATCTCTAGACGTTGGTCCTGGTGAAGGTGTGGGACTTGTTTGTCTAGTTGTACTGGCTGTTGGAATGGTACTAGCTGTTGACGATGATCCTGTTGTAGGTGTTGGACTTGTTCTTGTAGTTTTACTGGTCGTTGGATTAGTACTAACTGTCGACGATGGTCCTGATGTAGGAGTTGGAGCTGTCCTTGTAGTTGAACTGGCTGTTGGAATGGTACTAGCTGTTGACGATGGTCCTGATGCAGGTGTTGGACTTGTTTGTCTAGTTGTACTGGCTGTTGGAATGGGACTAGGTGTCGACGTTGGTCCTGATGTAGGTTTGGGGTTTGTTGCTGTAGATGTATTCACTGTCACTGTTGAATTAGTAGTAACTGTCGACGATGGTCCTGATGTAGGTGACGGACTTGTTCTTGAGGTTATGCTGGTTGTTGGAATCGTTCTAGCTGTCGTAGAGTGTCCTGATGTAGGTGTTGGAATTGTTCTTGTAGTTGTACTGGCAATTGGATTAGTACTAACTGTCGACGATGGTAGTGATGTAGGTGTTTGACTTTTTCTTGTGGTTGTACCCGCTGTTGGAATGGAAATAGTTGTTGACGATGGACCTGATATAGGTGTTGGATTTGTTGCTGTAGTTGTAGTGCCTGTTGGAATTGTACTCGCTGTCAACGATATACTTGATGTAGGTTTTCGACTTGTTTCTGTGGTTGTATCAGCTGTTTTAATAGAACTAGGTGTTGATGATGGTCCTGATGTAGGAGTTGGAGGTGTTCTTGTAGTTGTACTGGCTGTTGGAATGGTACTATCTCTAGACGTTGGTCCTGATGAAGGTGTGGGACTTGTTTGTCTAGTTGTACTGGCTGTTGGAATGGTACTGGCTGTTGACGATGATCCTGTTGTAGGTATTGGACTTGTTCTTGTAGTTGTACTGGCTGTTGTAATGGAACTACCTGTTGACGATGGACCTGATGTTGGTTTTGGACTTGTTTCTGTGGCTGTATCGGGTGTTTTAAAAGGACTAGGTGTTGATGATTGTCCTGTTGTAGGAGTTGGAGGTGTTCTTGTTGTTGTACTGGCTGTTGGATTAGTAGTAACTGTCGACGATGATCCTGTTATGGGTGTTGTACTTGTTCTTGTAGTTGTTCTGACTATTGGATGAGTACTAACTGTCGACGATGATCCCAATGTTGGTGTGGGACTTGTACTTGTTGTTTTACTGGCAGTTTGATTAGTATTAACTGTCGACAATGGTAGTGATGTAGGTGTTGGACTTGATCTTGTGGTTGCACCCGCTGTTGGAATGGAACTAGTTGTCGACGATGGTCCTGATATAGGAGTTGGAGCTGTCCTTGTAGTTGAACTGGCTGTTGGAATGGTACTAGCTGTTGACGATGGTCCTGATGCAGGTGTTGGACTTGTTTGTCTAGTTGTACTGGCTGTTGGAATGGGACTAGGTGTCGACGTTGGTCCTGATGTAGGTTTGGGGTTTGTTGCTGTAGATGTACTGACTGTTGGATTCGTAGTAACTGTCGACGATGGTCCCGATGTAGGTGACGGACTTGGTCTTGAGGTTGTATTGGCTGTTGGAATGGTAATAGCTGTCGAAGATTGTTCTGATGTAGGTGTTGGACTTGTTCTTGTAGTTGTACTGGGAGTTGGATTAGTACTAACTGTCGACGATGGTCGTGATGTAGGTGTTGGACTTGTTCTTATGGTTGTTCCCGCTGTTGGAATGGAAATAGTTGTTGACGATGGACCTGATATAGGTGTTGGATTTGTTGCTGTAGTTGTAATGCCTGTTGGAATTGTACTCGCTGTCAACGATATACCTGACGCAGGTTTTGGACTTGTTTCTGTTTTTGTATCGGCTGATTTAATAGAACTAGGTGTTGATGATGGTCCTGATGTAGGAGTTGGAGGTGTTCTTGTAGTTGTACTGGCTGTTTGAATGGTACTATCTCTAGACGTTGGTCCTGATTGAGGTGTGGGACTTGTTTGTCTAGTTGTACTGGCTGTTGGAATGTGACTAGGTGTCGACGTTGGTCCTGATGTTGGTTTGGTGTTTGTTGCTGTAGATGTACTGACTGTTGGATTAGTAGTAACTGTCGACGATGGACCTGATGTAGGTGACGGACTTGTTCTTGTAGTTGAACTGGCTGTTTCAGTGGTACTAGTTGTTGATGATGGTCCTGATGTAGGAGTTGGAGGTGTTCTTGTAGTTGTACTGGCTGTTTGAATGGTGCTATCTCTAGACGTTGGTCCTGGTGAAGGTGTGGGACTTGTTTGTCTAGTTGTACTGGCTGTTGGAATGGTACTAGCTGTTGACGATGATCCTGTTGTAGGTGTTGGACTTGTTCTTGTAGTTTTACTGGTCGTTGGATTAGTACTAACTGTCGACGATGGTCCTGATGTAGGAGTTGGAGCTGTCCTTGTAGTTGAACTGGCTGTTGGAATGGTACTAGCTGTTGACGATGGTCCTGATGCAGGTGTTGGACTTGTTTGTCTAGTTGTACTGGCTGTTGGAATGGGACTAGGTGTCGACGTTGGTCCTGATGTAGGTTTGGGGTTTGTTGCTGTAGATGTATTCACTGTCACTGTTGAATTAGTAGTAACTGTCGACGATGGTCCTGATGTAGGTGACGGACTTGTTCTTGAGGTTATGCTGGTTGTTGGAATCGTTCTAGCTGTCGTAGAGTGTCCTGATGTAGGTGTTGGAATTGTTCTTGTAGTTGTACTGGCAATTGGATTAGTACTAACTGTCGACGATGGTAGTGATGTAGGTGTTTGACTTTTTCTTGTGGTTGTACCCGCTGTTGGAATGGAAATAGTTGTTGACGATGGACCTGATATAGGTGTTGGATTTGTTGCTGTAGTTGTAGTGCCTGTTGGAATTGTACTCGCTGTCAACGATATACTTGATGTAGGTTTTGGACTTGTTTCTGTGGTTGTATCAGCTGTTTTAATAGAACTAGGTGTTGATGATGGTCCTGATGTAGGAGTTGGAGGTGTTCTTGTAGTTGTACTGGCTGTTGGAATGGTACTATCTCTAGACGTTGGTCCTGATGAAGGTGTGGGACTTGTTTGTCTAGTTGTACTGGCTGTTGGAATGGTACTGGCTGTTGACGATGATCCTGTTGTAGGTATTGGACTTGTTCTTGTAGTTGTACTGGCTGTTGGATTAGTAGTAACTGCCGACGATGGTCCCGATGTAGGTGTTGGACTTGTTCTTGTGGTTGTATCTTCTGTTTCGATAGAACTAGTTGTTGATGATGGTCCTGATGTAGGAGTTGGAGGTGTTCTTGTAGTTGTACTGGCTGTTTGAATGGTGCTATCTCTAGACGTTGGTCCTGGTGAAGGTGTGGGACTTGTTTGTCTAGTTGTACTGGCTGTTGGAATGGTACTAGCTGTTGACGATGATCCTGTTGTAGGTATTGGACTTGTTCTTGTAGTTGTACTGGCTGTTGTAATGGAACTACCTGTTGACGATGGACCTGATGTTGGTTTTGGACTTGTTTCTGTTGCTGTATCGGGTGTTTTAAAAGGACTAGGTGTTGATGATTGTCCTGTTGTAGGAGTTGGAGGTGTTCTTGTTGTTGTACTGGCTGTTGGATTAGTAGTAACTGTCGACGATGATCCTGTTATGGGTGTTGTACTTGTTCTTGTAGTTGTTCTGACTATTGGATGAGTACTAACTGTCGACGATGATCCCAATGTTGGTGTGGGACTTGTACTTGTTGTTTTACTGGCAGTTTGATTAGTATTAACTGTCGACAATGGTAGTGATGTAGGTGTTGGACTTGATCTTGTGGTTGCACCCGCTGTTGGAATGGAACTAGTTGTCGACGATGGTCCTGATATAGGAGTTGGAGCTGTCCTTGTAGTTGAACTGGCTGTTGGAATGGTACTAGCTGTTGACGATGGTCCTGATGCAGGTGTTGGACTTGTTTGTCTAGTTGTACTGGCTGTTGGAATGGGACTAGGTGTCGACGTTGGTCCTGATGTAGGTTTGGGGTTTGTTGCTGTAGATGTACTGACTGTTGGATTCGTAGTAACTGTCGACGATGGTCCCGATGTAGGTGACGGACTTGGTCTTGAGGTTGTATTGGCTGTTGGAATGGTAATAGCTGTCGAAGATTGTTCTGATGTAGGTGTTGGACTTGTTCTTGTAGTTGTACTGGGAGTTGGATTAGTACTAACTGTCGACGATGGTAGTGATGTAGGTGTTGGACTTGTTCTTATGGTTGTTCCCGCTGTTGGAATGGAAATAGTTGTTGACGATGGACCTGATATAGGTGTTGGATTTGTTGCTGTAGTTGTAATGCCTGTTGGAATTGTACTCGCTGTCAACGATATACCTGACGCAGGTTTTGGACTTGTTTCTGTTTTTGTATCGGCTGATTTAATAGAACTAGGTGTTGATGATGGTCCTGATGTAGGAGTTGGAGGTGTTCTTGTAGTTGTACTGGCTGTTTGAATGGTACTATCTCTAGACGTTGGTCCTGATTGAGGTGTGGGACTTGTTTGTCTAGTTGTACTGGCTGTTGGAATGTGACTAGGTGTCGACGTTGGTCCTGATGTTGGTTTGGTGTTTGTTGCTGTAGATGTACTGACTGTTGGATTAGTAGTAACTGTCGACGATGGACCTGATGTAGGTGACGGACTTGTTCTTGTAGTTGAACTGGCTGTTTCAGTGGTACTAGTTGTTGATGATGGTCCTGATGTAGGAGTTGGAGGTGTTCTTGTAGTTGTACTGGCTGTTTGAATGGTGCTATCTCTAGACGTTGGTCCTGGTGAAGGTGTGGGACTTGTTTGTCTAGTTGTACTGGCTGTTGGAATGGTACTAGCTGTTGACGATGATCCTGTTGTAGGTGTTGGACTTGTTCTTGTAGTTTTACTGGTCGTTGGATTAGTACTAACTGTCGACGATGGTCCTGATGTAGGAGTTGGAGCTGTCCTTGTAGTTGAACTGGCTGTTGAAATGGTACTAGCTGTTGACGATGGTCCTGATGCAGGTGTTGGACTTGTTTGTCTAGTTGTACTGGCTGTTGGAATGGGACTAGGTGTCGACGTTGGTCCTGATGTAGGTTTGGGGTTTGTTGCTGTAGATGTATTCACTGTCACTGTTGAATTAGTAGTAACTGTCGACGATGGTCCTGATGTAGGTGACGGACTTGTTCTTGAGGTTATGCTGGTTGTTGGAATCGTTCTAGCTGTCGTAGTGTTTCCTGATGTAGGTGTTGGAATTGTTCTTGTAGTTGTACTGGCAATTGGATTAGTACTAACTGTCGACGATGGTAGTGATGTAGGTGTTTGACTTTTTCTTGTGGTTGTACCCGCTGTTGGAATGGAAATAGTTGTTGACGATGGACCTGATATAGGTGTTGGATTTGTTGCTGTAGTTGTAGTGCCTGTTGGAATTGTACTCGCTGTCAACGATATACTTGATGTAGGTTTTGGACTTGTTTCTGTGGTTGTATCAGCTGTTTTAATAGAACTAGGTGTTGATGATGGTCCTGATGTAGGAGTTGGAGGTGTTCTTGTAGTTGTACTGGCTGTTGGAATGGTACTATCTCTAGACTTTGGTCCTGATGAAGGTGTGGGACTTGTTTGTCTAGTTGTACTGGCTGTTGGAATGGTACTGGCTGTTGACGATGATCCTGTTGTAGGTATTGGACTTGTTCTTGTAGTTGTACTGGCTGTTGGATTAGTAGTAACTGCCGACGATGGTCCCGATGTAGGTGTTGGACTTGTTCTTGTGGTTGTATCTTCTGTTTCGATAGAACTAGTTGTTGATGATGGTCCTGATGTAGGAGTTGGAGGTGTTCTTGTAGTTGTACTGGCTGTTTGAATGGTGCTATCTCTAGACGTTGGTCCTGGTGAAGGTGTGGAACTTGTTTGTCTAGTTGTACTGGCTGTTGGAATGGTACTAGCTGTTGATGATGATCCTGTTGTAGGTGTTGGACTTGTTCTTGTAGTTTTACTGGTCGTTGGATTAGTACTAACTGTCGACGATGGTCCTGATGTAGGAGTTGGAGCTGTCCTTGTAGTTGAACTGGCTGTTGGAATGGTACTAGCTGTTGACGATGGTCCTGATGCAGGTGTTGGACTTGTTTGTCTAGTTGTACTGGCTGTTGGAATGGGACTAGGTGTCGAGGTGGGGTTTGTTGCTGTAGATGTACTCACTGTTGAATTAGTAGTAACTGTCGACGATGGTCCTGATGTAGGTAACGGACTTGTTCTTGAGGTTATGCTGGTTGTTGGAATCGTTCTAGCTGTCGTAGAGTGTCCTGATGTAGGTGTTGGAATTGTTCTTGTAGTTGTACTGGCAATTGGATTAGTACTAACTGTCGACGATGGTAGTGATGTAGGTGTTTGACTTTTTCTTGTGGTTGTACCCGCTGTTGGAATGGAAATAGTTGTTGACGATGGACCTGATATAGGTGTTGGATTTGTTGCTGTAGTTGTAGTGCCTGTTGGAATTGTACTCGCTGTCAACGATATCCTTGATGTAGGTTTTCGACTTGTTTCTGTGGTTGTATCGGCTGTTTTAATAGAACTAGGTGTTGATGATGGTCCTGATGTAGGAGTTGGAGGTGTTCTTGTAATTGTACTGGCTGTTGGAATGGTACTATCTCTAGACGTTGGTCCTGATGAAGGTGTGGGACTTGTTTGTCTAGTTGTACTGGCTGTTGGAATGGTACTGGCTGTTGACGATGATCCTGTTGTAGGTATTGGACTTGTTCTTGTAGTTGTACTGGCTGTTGTAATGGAACTACCTGTTGACGATGGACCTGATGTTGGTTTTGGACTTGTTTCTGTGGCTGTATCGGGTGTTTTAAAAAAACTAGGTGTTGATGATTGTCCTGTTGTAGGAGTTGGAGGTGTTCTTGTTGTTGTACTGGCTGTTGGATTAGTAGTAACTGTCGACGATGATCCTGTTATGGGTGTTGTACTTGTTCTTGTAGTTGTTCTGACTATTGGATGAGTACTAACTGTCGACGATGATCCCAATGTTGGTGTGGGACTTGTACTTGTTGTTTTACTGGCAGTTTGATTAGTATTAACTGTCGACAATGGTAGTGATGTAGGTGTTGGACTTGATCTTGTGGTTGCACCCGCTGTTGGAATGGAACTAGTTGTCGACGATGGTCCTGATATAGGAGTTGGAGCTGTCCTTGTAGTTGAACTGGCTGTTGGAATGGTACTAGCTGTTGACGATGGTCCTGATGCAGGTGTTGGACTTGTTTGTCTAGTTGTACTGGCTGTTGGAATGGGACTAGGTGTCGACGTTGGTCCTGATGTAGGTTTGGGGTTTGTTGCTGTAGATGTACTGACTGTTGGATTCATAGTAACTGTCGACGATGGTCCCGATGTAGGTGACGGACTTGGTCTTGAGGTTGTATTGGCTGTTGGAATGGTAATAGCTGTCGAAGATTGTTCTGATGTAGGTGTTGGACTTGTTCTTGTAGTTGTACTGGGAGTTGGATTAGTACTAACTGTCGACGATGGTAGTGATGTAGGTGTTGGACTTGTTCTTATGGTTGTTCCCGCTGTTGGAATGGAAATAGTTGTTGACGATGGACCTGATATAGGTGTTGGATTTGTTGCTGTAGTTGTAATGCCTGTTGGAATTGTACTCGCTGTCAACGATATACCTGACGCAGGTTTTGGACTTGTTTCTGTTTTTGTATCGGCTGATTTAATAGAACTAGGTGTTGATGATGGTCCTGATGTAGGAGTTGGAGGTGTTCTTGTAGTTGTACTGGCTGTTTGAATGGTACTATCTCTAGACGTTGGTCCTGATTGAGGTGTGGGACTTGTTTGTCTAGTTGTACTGGCTGTTGGAATGTGACTAGGTGTCGACGTTGGTCCTGATGTTGGTTTGGTGTTTGTTGCTGTAGATGTACTGACTGTTGGATTAGTAGTAACTGTCGACGATGGACCTGATGTAGGTGACGGACTTGTTCTTGTAGTTGAACTGGCTGTTTCAATGGTACTAGTTGTTGATGATGGTCCTGATGTAGGAGTTGGAGGTGTTCTTGTAGTTGTACTGGCTGTTTGAATGGTGCTATCTCTAGACGTTGGTCCTGGTGAAGGTGTGGGACTTGTTTGTCTAGTTGTACTGGCTGTTGGAATGGTACTAGCTGTTGACGATGATCCTGTTGTAGGTGTTGGACTTGTTCTTGTAGTTTTACTGGTCGTTGGATTAGTACTAACTGTCGACGATGGTCCTGATGTAGGAGTTGGAGCTGTCCTTGTAGTTGAACTGGCTGTTGGAATGGTACTAGCTGTTGACGATGGTCCTGATGCAGGTGTTGGACTTGTTTGTCTAGTTGTACTGGCTGTTGGAATGGGACTAAGTGTCGACGTTGGTCCTGATGTAGGTTTGGGGTTTGTTGCTGTAGATGTACTCACTGTTGAATTAGTAGTAACTGTCGACGATGGTCCTGATGTAGGTGACGGACTTGTTCTTGAGGTTATGCTGGTTGTTGGAATCGTTCTAGCTGTCGTAGAGTGTCCTGATGTAGGTGTTGGAATTGTTCTTGTAGTTGTACTGGCAATTGGATTAGTACTAACTGTCGACGATGGTAGTGATGTAGGTGTTTGACTTTTTCTTGTGGTTGTACCCGCTGTTGGAATGGAAATAGTTGTTGACGATGGACCTGATATAGGTGTTGGATTTGTTGCTGTAGTTGTAGTGCCTGTTGGAATTGTACTCGCTGTCAACGATATACTTGATGTAGGTTTTGGACTTGTTTCTGTGGTTGTATCGGCTGTTTTAATAGAACTAGGTGTTGATGATGGTCCTGATGTAGGAGTTGGAGGTGTTCTTGTAGTTGTACTGGCTGTTGGAATGGTACTATCTCTAGACGTTGGTCCTGATGAAGGTGTGGGACTTGTTTGTCTAGTTGTACTGGCTGTTGGAATGGTACTGGCTGTTGACGATGATCCTGTTGTAGGTATTGGACTTGTTCTTGTAGTTGTACTGGCTGTTGTAATGGAACTACCTGTTGACGATGGACCTGATGTTGGTTTTGGACTTGTTTCTGTGGCTGTATCGGGTGTTTTAAAAGGACTAGGTGTTGATGATTGTCCTGTTGTAGGAGTTGGAGGTGTTCTTGTTGTTGTACTGGCTGTTGGATTAGTAGTAACTGTCGACGATGATCCTGTTATGGGTGTTGTACTTGTTCTTGTAGTTGTACTGACTATTGGATGAGTACTAACTGTCGACGATGATCCCAATGTTGGTGTGGGACTTGTACTTGTTGTTTTACTGGCAGTTTGATTAGTATTAACTGTCGACAATGGTAGTGATGTAGGTGTTGGACTTGATCTTGTGGTTGCACCCGCTGTTGGAATGGAACTAGTTGTCGACGATGGTCCTGATATAGGAGTTGGAGCTGTCCTTGTAGTTGAACTGGCTGTTGGAATGGTACTAGCTGTTGACGATGGTCCTGATGCAGGTGTTGGACTTGTTTGTCTAGTTGTACTGGCTGTTGGAATGGGACTAGGTGTCGACGTTGGTCCTGATGTAGGTTTGGGGTTTGTTGCTGTAGATGTACTGACTGTTGGATTCGTAGTAACTGTCGACGATAGTCCCGATGTAGGTGACGGACTTGGTCTTGAGGTTGTATTGGCTGTTGGAATGGTAATAGCTGTCGAAGATTGTTCTGATGTAGGTGTTGGACTTGTTCTTGTAGTTGTACTGGGAGTTGGATTAGTACTAACTGTCGACGATGGTAGTGATGTAGGTGTTGGACTTGTTCTTATGGTCGTTCCCGCTGTTGGAATGGAAATAGTTGTTGACGATGGACCTGATATAGGTGTTGGATTTGTTGCTGTAGTTGTAATGCCTGTTGGAATTGTACTCGCTGTCAACGATATACCTGACGCAGGTTTTGGACTTGTTTCTGTTTTTGTATCGGCTGATTTAATAGAACTAGGTGTTGATGATGGTCCTGATGTAGGAGTTGGAGGTGTTCTTGTAGTTGTACTGGCTGTTTGAATGGTACTATCTCTAGACGTTGGTCCTGATTGAGGTGTGGGACTTGTTTGTCTAGTTGTACTGGCTGTTGGAATGTGACTAGGTGTCGACGTTGGTCCTGATGTTGGTTTGGTGTTTGTTGCTGTAGATGTACTGACTGTTGGATTAGTAGTAACTGTCGACGATGGACCTGATGTAGGTGACGGACTTGTTCTTGTAGTTGAACTGGCTGTTTCAATGGTACTAGTTGTTGATGATGGTCCTGATGTAGGAGTTGGAGGTGTTCTTGTAGTTGTACTGGCTGTTTGAATGGTGCTATCTCTAGACGTTGGTCCTGGTGAAGGTGTGGGACTTGTTTGTCTAGTTGTACTGGCTGTTGGAATGGTACTAGCTGTTGATGATGATCCTGTTGTAGGTGTTGGACTTGTTCTTGTAGTTTTACTGGTCGTTGGATTAGTACTAACTGTCGACGATGGTCCTGATGTAGGAGTTGGAGCTGTCCTTGTAGTTGAACTGGCTGTTGGAATGGTACTAGCTGTTGACGATGGTCCTGATGCAGGTGTTGGACTTGTTTGTCTAGTTGTACTGGCTGTTGGAATGGGACTAGGTGTCGACGTTGGTCCTGATGTAGGTTTGGGGTTTGTTGCTGTAGATGTACTCACTGTTGAATTAGTAGTAACTGTCGACGATGGTCCTGATGTAGGTGACGGACTTGTTCTTGAGGTTATGCTGGTTGTTGGAATCGTTCTAGCTGTCGTAGAGTGTCCTGATGTAGGTGTTGGAATTGTTCTTGTAGTTGTACTGGCAATTGGATTAGTACTAACTGTCGACGATGGTAGTGATGTAGGTGTTTGACTTTTTCTTGTGGTTGTACCCGCTGTTGGAATGGAAATAGTTGTTGACGATGGACCTGATATAGGTGTTGGATTTGTTGCTGTAGTTGTAATGCCTGTTGGAATTGTACTCGCTGTCAACGATATACTTGATGTAGGTTTTGGACTTGTTTCTGTGGTTGTATCGGCTGTTTTAATAGAACTAGGTGTTGATGATGGTCCTGATGTAGGAGTTGGAGGTGTTCTTGTAGTTGTACTGGCTGTTGGAATGGTACTATCTCTAGACGTTGGTCCTGATGAAGGTGTGGGACTTGTTTGTCTAGTTGTACTGGCTGTTGGAATGGTACTGGCTGTTGACGATGATCCTGTTGTAGGTATTGGACTTGTTCTTGTAGTTGTACTGGCTGTTGTAATGGAACTACCTGTTGACGATGGACCTGATGTTGGTTTTGGACTTGTTTCTGTGGCTGTATCGGGTGTTTTAAAAGGACTAGGTGTTGATGATTGTCCTGTTGTAGGAGTTGGAGGTGTTCTTGTTGTTGTACTGGCTGTTGGATTAGTAGTAACTGTCGACGATGATCCTGTTATGGGTGTTGTACTTGTTCTTGTAGTTGTTCTGACTATTGGATGAGTACTAACTGTCGACGATGATCCCAATGTTGGTGTGGGACTTGTACTTGTTGTTTTACTGGCAGTTTGATTAGTATTAACTGTCGACAATGGTAGTGATGTAGGTGTTGGACTTGATCTTGTGGTTGCACCCGCTGTTGGAATGGAACTAGTTGTCGACGATGGTCCTGATATAGGAGTTGGAGCTGTCCTTGTAGTTGAACTGGCTGTTGGAATGGTACTAGCTGTTGACGATGGTCCTGATGCAGGTGTTGGACTTGTTTGTCTAGTTGTACTGGCTGTTGGAATGGGACTAGGTGTCGACGTTGGTCCTGATGTAGGTTTGGGGTTTGTTGCTGTAGATGTACTGACTGTTGGATTCGTAGTAACTGTCGACGATGGTCCCGATGTAGGTGACGGACTTGGTCTTGAGGTTGTATTGGCTGTTGGAATGGTAATAGCTGTCGAAGATTGTTCTGATGTAGGTGTTGGACTTGTTCTTGTAGTTGTACTGGGAGTTGGATTAGTACTAACTGTCGACGATGGTAGTGATGTAGGTGTTGGACTTGTTCTTATGGTTGTTCCCGCTGTTGGAATGGAAATAGTTGTTGACGATGGACCTGATATAGGTGTTGGATTTGTTGCTGTAGTTGTAATGCCTGTTGGAATTGTACTCGCTGTCAACGATATACCTGACGCAGGTTTTGGACTTGTTTCTGTTTTTGTATCGGCTGATTTAATAGAACTAGGTGTTGATGATGGTCCTGATGTAGGAGTTGGAGGTGTTCTTGTAGTTGTACTGGCTGTTTGAATGGTACTATCTCTAGACGTTGGTCCTGATTGAGGTGTGGGACTTGTTTGTCTAGTTGTACTGGCTGTTGGAATGTGACTAGGTGTCGACGTTGGTCCTGATGTTGGTTTGGTGTTTGTTGCTGTAGATGTACTGACTGTTGGATTAGTAGTAACTGTCGACGATGGACCTGATGTAGGTGACGGACTTGTTCTTGTAGTTGAACTGGCTGTTTCAATGGTACTAGTTGTTGATGATGGTCCTGATGTAGGAGTTGGAGGTGTTCTTGTAGTTGTACTGGCTGTTTGAATGGTGCTGTCTCTAGACGTTGGTCCTGGTGAAGGTGTGGGACTTGTTTGTCTAGTTGTACTGGCTGTTGGAATGGTACTAGCTGTTGACGATGATCCTGTTGTAGGTGTTGGACTTGTTCTTGTAGTTTTACTGGTCGTTGGATTAGTACTAACTGTTGACGATGGTCCTGATGTAGGAGTTGGAGCTGTCCTTGTAGTTGAACTGGCTGTTGGAATGGTACTAGCTGTTGACGATGGTCCTGATGCAGGTGTTGGACTTGTTTGTCTAGTTGTACTGGCTGTTGGAATGGGACTAGGTGTCGACGTTGGTCCTGATGTAGGTTTGGGGTTTGTTGCTGTAGATGTACTCACTGTTGAATTAGTAGTAACTGTCGACGATGGTCCTGATGTAGGTGACGGACTTGTTCTTGAGGTTATGCTGGTTGTTGGAATCGTTCTAGCTGTCGTAGAGTGTCCTGATGTAGGTGTTGGAATTGTTCTTGTAGTTGTACCTGCAATTGGATTAGTACTAACTGTCGACGATGGTAGTGATGTAGGTGTTTGACTTTTTCTTGTGGTTGTACCCGCTGTTGGAATGGAAATAGTTGTTGACGATGGACCTGATATAGGTGTTGGATTTGTTGCTGTAGTTGTAGTGCCTGTTGGAATTGTACTCGCTGTCAACGATATACTTGATGTAGGTTTTGGACTTGTTTCTGTGGTTGTATCAGCTGTTTTAATAGAACTAGGTGTTGATGATGGTCCTGATGTAGGAGTTGGAGGTGTTCTTGTAGTTGTACTGGCTGTTGGAATGGTACTATCTCTAGACGTTGGTCCTGATGAAGGTGTGGGACTTGTTTGTCTAGTTGTACTGGCTGTTGGAATGGTACTCGCTGTTGACGATGTACCTGATGTAGTTGTTGGACTTGTTTGTCTAGTTGTATTGGCTGTTGGAATTGTACCAACTCTAGACGTTGGTCCTGATGAAAGTGTGGGACTTTTTTGTCTAGTGGTACTAGCTCTTGACGATGATCCTGATGTAGGTGTTGGACTTGTTCTTGTAGTTTTACTGGCTGTTGGATTAGTACTAACTGTTGACGATGGTCCTGATGTAGGTGTTGGACTTGTTCTTGTGGTTTTACTGGCTGTTGGAATTGGAGTATTTGTTGACGATGTTCCTGATGCAAGTGTCAGACTTGTTCTTTTAGTTGTACTGGCTGTAGGAAAGGTACTAGCTGTTGACGATTTTCCTGATGTAGGTGTTGGACTTTTTCTTCTGGTTGTACCGTATGTTGGAAGGGCAGTGGCTGTTGATGATGTACCTGATATAGATGTGGGATTTGTTGCTGTAGTTGTAATGGCTGTTGGAAAGATACTAGCTGTTGACGATGGTCCTGATGTAGGTGTCAGACTTATTCTTGTTGTTGTAATAGCTGTTGGAATGGTAGTAACTATCGGAGATGGACTTATCGTATGTGTTTGAGTTGTTCTTGTGGTTGTATCGGCTGTTGGAATGGAACTAGGAATTTCCGATGGTCCTGATGCAGGTGTCAGACTTTTTGTTCTTGTTTTACTGGCTGTAGGAATGGTACTAGCTGTATACAATGTACCTGATGTAGGTATTGGACTTATTCTTGTTGTTGGAATGGCTGTTGGAATGGTACCAGCCGTCGACGATGGTCCTGATGTAGGTGTTGGATTCGTTGTTGTAGTTGTAATGGCTGTTATAATGGTATTAACCGTCAAGGATGGTCCTGATGTAGGTGTTGGACTTGTTTTTGTACCGGCTATTGGAATGGTACTAGCTGTTGACGATGGTCCTGATGTAGATGATAGACTTGTTCCTGTATTTGTACTGACTGTTGGAATGGTACTAACGCTCGACGACGTTCCTGATATAGGAGGTCGCGTGTTATAGGTGTTATTTACTATTGAACTTGTGATATTAGCTGTCGATGGAGTCAGTAGTATCGCGATCATGAATATTATTTTACTTCGAAACCACTTCAGAAAACCTGTTAATATGAGGGAAAAATTAACGTTTCTGTGACAAAAAGATAGATACAACAGCGGCGTAGTGCATTCGAAGCAGGTTTGCGTAATCTTTTATAAACGTGTGATCCTTTCGCCTGATTAACTATCTGCCCATATAGACGTACGAACAAATAGACAAACAGATATGTCACATGTTTTAAACACTCTGTTGAGTATTTCACATGATGGAATTGTAACAATAGATTTGAATAAATCATTTTTGGCAACGAACTTTATACATTTATTGAGCAGTCGTTGTAAGCTGTGAATTATTACTCTTAAAGTTATATAGTTCGAATGACAAGAAATAATTACAGAGATGTACCAGCTGTAAAGCGTAACTGTAAAATCGTAGAGTTGCACTACACCAAGGAAATTAACTTGTTTCTTTTTTATTCTATCCTTTTTTTCTTTCTCGTAAGTACGTACGTGCTGGGTACAGGACCGTCATAGATACTTCCTTACTCATCTGAAATAGATTGAATTGCATTAGTTTCTTACATTTTGTATCTGTACACGAGAAACATTTGTAATTTTACGATAATACATTGACGGACCTATCAACTTGTCGAGTTGTGCTCTGTCCTATTATTTCCTGTACAAAACTAGTACATGTGGATGCATATGAAGAAGAGCATTCAGCCATGTAAATGCAACGCAGTCTTAAGTTGCACCATATGCATTGGTATTGCGTTATTACGTCTTCAGACAAAATTAAAATTAGGTCAGAACTTATCAATATTTAACACAATGTAACACCGGTTAACGTGTTTACAGTATATAAAACCATGGGTGATTTGAGCAGACATGTGCGCATGTTGGGTGCAGTGTTTTGTATTTATTTGCTTTCAGCGAGAAATTAATTTGAGCTATATCACGGCTGTATAGAGGATATGGAAAAGTTTGGATACTGTGCTTCTTCAGGAAGTCTGACGCTACGGCGGATGTATGCGTCGGTGGGTTGTCACGGGGAAAATGGATACGTTGGGTACCGGTGCGCGGACGCGAGGGTCGGTAGTATTCCACAACGTTTGGCAACACTTTGGAGGCATAAAATGTTTAGGGACAGTAGCTGAGTCAAGCACAGGTACCTGGACGACCGGGCTTTTGGCATACATAAATATTGCTTATAAAACTCTCTTGACAGTCCGACTACTTGGAGCAATTTGTGGCCTCTCCGATTTCTCCGGTCCAAGCTTTATTATTTACTCTTAGGTCGGGTTCACAAAAGTAAATCCTTGTTTGTTCACTTGACAATGTTATTCGTATTAGGCATGTAGCTGTTTGGTTATTTCAACCGGAGTCGGTTTTAATCAGCCGTCAACAAATGTGGAATCCATCTTGCACAAACCTTTCTGAGCTTCAAATGATTCTTCAATATAAAAATAAATAGCTATGACAAATTCTGTGATAATAGAAGTATCGTCTACTGTGTATCAAGCATCTTCATCATTTGCATCCTTCACAGCATCCACTTCCCGTTCAACAATCGCAGACTACGGTCTTCCAGAACGTGGATCATCTTCCATAGATTTGCGACCATCTTTAAAATGACGTAACCACCTCAACTATGTAAGACATGACAGAGAATTACATCCGTAAGCATTATCTAAGTTGATCTTGATATTAGTAGGAGAGTGAGCTGTGCCAAGTTTAAGGTCCAAAAACGCCAGGAATTTACAGTCGGCTCATTACTAAGTAGCAGAATTGTTCTCCTTCTCAGACATTTTATGGTCAGCGTCATTTACCTATGTAACGTCACGGCAAGGGTAATACGTAATTCCGTGACTTTCTAAAAAGGCATACTTTTGAACTATTGAAGATATCTGAATGAGGCTTTAACCAGTTATATATTATGACTAAACAGTGTGTCACGTCCATAGCCATGTCCGTTGCCTCAGGTGAAAGATCACGGCAAGAAAAATATAAATCATTGACATCTATATATGTACGGGTACAACCTTTGAACCAATGAAGATATTTTAATGGAACTTTAGCCAGTTATGTATCTTGCCAGTGTCTCAGATAGTCTGGTTATGGTATACATTAGGGCAAAGGTTCATTAAAATATCTTGATTGGTTCATTTGGTATACTCCAGACAAGGACACAAGTTACATAATTCAATGTCCCCTTGCCATGAACATAACTCTGAGGCAGTTGACGTGGTTATGGTAGTCATGATATATACTTGGACAAATTTCATTAAAATATCTTCAGCAGTTTAAACGGTATGATTAGGACAATTTGCAAGTCATATTATTACATTTTCACTTTAATGTGACCTTGACTGTAAGGCAGGGGGTCTGGCTATGGTACGGAAGACAGCATCAAGTCATGATATATAACTGGGCAAAGCTTCATGAATATCTCTCAACCGTTGGAAGTTATGGTACGGATAAATAAATGTTATCAAACAAACGGACAGACAATGCCATAACATAATACGCCCAACTTCAGACGGGCTTATACAGGTGCATCAAAATTCGTATCATAGTTTAATATGACACCAGAGTTTACATTTACATCTTTGCCACCAGAAGTACATGTTCATTTCTTGACCTTGACGTTGAGAAAAGACTTATAATACGGCATGCAACAAACTCTCTAGTCATGATTTTGCAGTATACACAGTTTCCTCTCAACATCTTAAACACCTTCAGAGCTAATGCATTGACATAAATATTGGCTATCTTGATCTTTAAGACAGAACCATGAAAGAGGTATATTAAACACTGTCAAGTCATCATGGATATGAGCAAATCAAGTTTCATCTCCCTAAATATGGGTTTATTGACTACTAACGTTGACAAGAAAATTATGTACATTGGCATGTGGACTTGATCTTGAAGCTAAGATTATAAAAGTTAGAAAAAGTAAAGATGTAAAAGTGTACACAGTTTGGTAATACTACCAAGACAACACAAAGTAAGTAACCTTGAGATGACTGTGATCTGAACTTCACACATGTGATCTTGACAGTGATACTAGATGCACCAAAGAAACAGTTTCATTTACATCTACCTAAACAGTTTCTGAGCTACAGCCCAACCATGATACATGACATTGAATGTGAAATATAATAAAGTGTCTTATATGACACGACCTCAGGGCATGATACATAAATATACGTGGTTTTATCTGAGCATTACTATCCTTGAGAATTTCTGAGCTTGAGCCCTAACACAAAAAATAAATAATGTTTATATATGACCTCAACATTGATGAATAGACCATGAAAAATAAATGACACATTCAGAAGGTGTATTGTAAAGATACGTTTCATTACATTTGCCTTCAACGGCTTTAGCGTTATAGTTCCAATACAAATGTGAGAAACCTTCACAGATGACTTTGATCTTGTTGATAGGACGATGATAGTTATGCACATGCTATGTGTAAAATACACTCTTAAGCCACGATTTTAGAGGCAAAAATATTTAATTTCATTATCTCTAACAATTTAATCGCTTCTGTTCGGCGGTTGACACTAAATTTAGGTTTATAGAATGTTAACTGACATCATCATGTCGTGATATATAGTTGCGCCAAGTTTAAGGTCTATTGCTATGTTTAAGAGTTTCCAAATTACAGCCCCAACAAAAATAGTAATATTCATCCCTAAACTTGAAGTGAGAACCGTGCAAGTAATATATTAGACGCACTTTTCTTATATGTATGTAAAAGTTAATCAATTTTTGTACCACTATATTTATTCTTTTCAGAGTTACTACCCGTACACTAAAAAAGCCTTAAGCTTCTAGAAAGGGCTGCAATATATCTCCTAGTTCCAACGTGGAAACGTACAAAGTAACGTCCAGTCAATCAGCTGGTTTTTTAAACCTTGTATATTGAATAATTATTCAAGATTTTGTATTAGATTACTCAAGTATATATCGACACTGATTTCTGATTCCACATTTTCTTAAGAAGCACGTGGGCAGTATCACCTGTATAGTTGTCACACTTGATGATTGTTTTGGTAAACATCAAATTCAGTGTAATTCAAAGCATGATGATGCATTTTCTTTTGGAAGTGAGATACAGAAGAAAAAAAAAAGAATTAGGTCAATGACACGCCATTGCATGTTGCCACACTTCCAAGCTATACCACTAGAGGCAGGGCCTGACCCTGAAGCCAATGTTGGAACGCTGTAAATGTGTATTTCTCTTTTAATACCAGTTAATGTATATACGGTCATAAGAGGGGATTAATGATAGTTTCCAAGTTATAAATATATGTAAGTGATATATATATAACTGTGTGTGTGTGTGTATTCTCGTGTCATTAAGCCCTTCATACCTACATATATCGTTAAAGGCTGGAGACCTGAACAAGTTATGATCAAAGAGTAAGTCCCCTTCCAAATGGTTTTCACTACACATATGTCTGATTTCGTCTCTTCGTGTTTCCAAGTTATGACCCAGGAACAAATACCACACCTCTGGATCATGACCTTAATGTAAATCACGAGGATGTAATCTAAAAACGCGTTTGATATGCTGCAAACCTGGTTTTGAGTATGACAGCAGCTATCGGTTCCATACCTATCATACTTAATATATTGAGATTAATGTGTTAAAATATTATCCCCTCACCCTGGCAAATTTCTCAGGGGTCATAACATAATCATACAATCATTGTGCACATCTACAGGCCCCTTTCCAATCATATCCCAAAGTTTCAAGTCTGTTTCTTCAACGGTGTCAGAGCATGCACTTTTCTAACGTATGGATGGATGGATGAATAGCTAGCTGAGGGGTATATTCCTCGACTATCTTCCCAATGAAAATATTATTGTCTTTTTTCTTTTTGATTTATTTAAAGATTATGAATGCCAATTATAATCAAGGAAAAATTTCAGATACTATCAATATTTAGAGAAAAGTTTTGCTTGCTTGACAAAGTATTCCTTCCAAGAAAAGTTTTGTTTATGACTGAAGAAACAGCACAGAAATTTGCGTATATCTGAACTTAAAGATCTAACTTCTAACAATACACATTACACACATTAACAGTGTTTACAAAACTTTTAATTTTCAGTATCAATAACTTCTTTCCACAACTATAAACTACAGAAACTGTAGGTAAAACATTATTTTCCAACTACCCTATTACCCACTCAGGCAAGCCCGGGTCGGCTGCCTCGGTGCGTCTTTGGAAACGTACTTATCTCCCTCCCACTTTGTTGACATGATATAGCCAACAATGTGTTAAACGTGCGATTAAAACCATCAAAAACAAAAGCAAACCATCTACCCTATCAATATGACATTTCAAATATTAAAAACAATTTCAAAAAATATAAATTGCTATATCGCCTAGTATATGGAAAAGAATGCTTGCGAGGTATATACAACTAGTGAAATAAGAAGTAAAGTACATTGCAAATTGTTGGTATTGTTGTTGTTGTTATTATTATTATTATTATTATTATTATTATTATTAGTAATAGTAGTAGTAGTAGTGGTGGTAGTAGCAGTAATAGTAGTTGTACATTTGCCTTAAGTTTTCAAATTAAAAAAATTAATGTCAGAGCTATTTTATATCACAGAGTATATATTTGATCTGTTTTTTATTTTGTTTAGTGGCAGATTTTAAACACCGAGATGGTTTTCAATTTATACAGGAAATAACTTTTCTACGAGACTAAATCTGGATATTAAATATATGGTTTATATCGTTTGCGCTATCAACCTTGCTTATTAATACTGTGAAATTCCCAAAAGGCTATCATTTGTGCCTTGATTAGACTGCGTCATTAGTCGAGAAATCGATTTGTCTGTCTTTCTTTCTATGCACTTTAACAACTTCATTTATATTTTGGCAGAATTATTTCAATACAACGATAGTAAGGATTGTGATATGGTACTATATATTAATATGTCAGTGTGATCATTTGTTTTCCATGCATTATGCGTGGGTAGATTCGATAGAAACATATATATCATTCGTAATAAATCACTGTTTTCATTAGACTAGAATGTTTACATAAATAGCTTATATTTCGAATTATGGAAATGTGAATGCAATACTATAGATCATATGACCGGTCAAACAGCGATGCGTTATTGATTTAGTTAATTATCACTTTACTCACCCTAAATATTAATCTGTTTGCGCTCCACACAATGCACAATCAAGAAATGCATCTGTCGTGCAGGGGCTTTTGTGGGTACCTTTGATTTTATAAATATATGACTCGTCCAGGGATTCGAGAGTATTTATGTTTTACAAAGTTATGAGAGGTCCAGAAGTGTCGTCTTATGCCTATGTGAGACTGTAATACATAGCATATGAATGGTCTAGTGGTTTTTGGAGAAGTATAGAAACATATAGTCCTGAAATTATAATTTTTTATGTATTTATTTACTCGCTAGCGGTACGGCTGAATTGTAGAGTTTGACAGAAGAGTACAGCTACGATTAGAATAGGTTATTTATCTACTTTCTCCTTTCTTTTGTGTGTTCCCCCAAATGAAACGTTTAATGCATTAAAACAATCTGGTTTTGGTTTCATAATATTGACTTCCTGTTCACGTGTAATGATACAGAAATGGGCGTATCATGCAAAATTTAACTACGGGTATTTGTTCTTCCTCAGAAATGGAACAACTACCGCATGCGTGATTAGATTGCATTTAATCATGGTTAAATTACTACACATGAATTGGCGTTAAAATAACTCCTGTGTGATTAAATTGTATTTATTCATTTTTTAAATACTACAATGGCCGCAGTAAAAAAAAAAAACAAACAAGAAAAACGACCATATTGAGTTTACACTGAATAAAAATAAATGGCATTCCTATAACGGTTGTTTGCCAAAAATTTTCATACCTCAACTAAATCATGTTGTTCGTCCTTCGAGTTCGAAGATGACCATGACATCACTAACTGATTTGGTTTCTGTGAACACGTGAGTGGCTCATCAGGCCAATTTGTGCTCTGTACTGTCTATGGTACACTGGACAGGAAATACCGCTTGGGGCTGCTTGATCGATAGAGGACCTGCTGCACTCCCAAAATTTACGCTGCTCGCGCTTCTGCACTGCCTCCGTAATTCTCCTCGGCTCATAGTCTGTTTCTTCAGTAAGGATGAGACTGTGCCAGATAAAACGATCCTGTACGAGATCTGCCCAAGACTCGGGGTCAATGTTGAAGTGTTTCAATGACGACTTGAGGGAGCCGTTGAAGCATTTCTTCTGACATGCCAGAGTAAAAACCTCAGTGTCTGGGACCTTGTTCAGCCATCTTATTCTCATCAGTTTCCTAAGGCAACCCATGTGAAAATGGTTCATATTTTTGGCATGGCGTCTGTACACCGTCCAGGTCTCGCATCCATAAAACACATTCGGCAACATATTGGCTTCGTAGGCCTTCACTTGTGTTTGAAGGTTGATACTTCTGCGCTCCCACACATTTTCGCGTACTCTACCAATGACCACACGTGCTTTGGCAATTTTGCTGTCGTTTTCGTCATCGAAGTGAACTGCACGTGACAGTGTATTGCCTAGGTATGTTGTCCACGGCCTGGAGGGTTAGGCCATTCACTGTGATGGTAGGCTCTACTTAAAGTTTTCCTGGTGTCGGTTGGTCACCACCTCTGCCTACTTGATACTGACCGTGAGACCGAAATTGAAACAAGCTCAAGAGAAATGGTCCATACTCTGTTGCATGTCATACTCTGATTTGGCATTCAGGGAACAATAGTCAGCACATAGGAGATTACGAACAGTCTCTTCCTGTAACTTCGTCTTCGTCCGTAGTCTCCTCAGATTGAAAGTTTGCCATCAGTCCGGTATCTGATGTCGATCCCAGTGTCATAGTCACGGAAGGCATATGTAAGTATGGCAGAGAACATCATACTGAAGAGGGCAGCCATGCTTGACTCCATTGGTGATTGGGAATAGTTAAAATGACTCACCGTCGTCCACGACGAGGGCGAGAATGCCATCATGGAATTCCTGAAACATTCCGATGAATTTCTCTAGGCAGCCCAATTTTTCAATGATCTTCCATAAGCTCCAACGACTGACTGTGTCAAATGCTTTTGTCAGGTCGACGAATATCCTGTACAGGTTGGAGTTCTGTTCCAGGCATTTCTCCAGGAGTTCATGAGCTGGAAACACCATGTATATGGTCCCTTGTCCTTTCCTGAAGCCACACTAATACTTAGGCAGGAGCCCGTGATCGATGCGATGTGCAAGGCAATTCACCAGAATTCTGGCGAGGATTTTGCTAGCTATTGACAGTAAGGAAATGCCCCGATAGTTGTCGCAGAATTGTCTGTTGCTTTTCCGCTTGTACAAGTGGACAATGGATACATCCTTTTACTCCTGGGGTATAGTTCATTGAGTCCACATTGACTGTAAGAGTTCAGTCACTTTCTGTGCCATGTGAGAGCCTCTGGCTGTGTAGACGTCTGCTGGTATAACATCTGCTCCAGGTGCTTTGCCATGTGACAGCAGGTCAATTGCTTTCACAGTTTCAGTCAGCTTTGAAGGATAAGCGAGAGATATGTTGATTTCCATTTGGGGCATTCGATCGGTTGCCTATTCATTGATATATGATTCTTGATTAAAGATGTTGTTGAAGTGCTCTGCCCATCTTTGCAATATCTAATCTTTGTCAGTGAGCAGGGTGGTGCCATCTGCACTCAGTATTGGAGATGATTCTGGGAACTGTGGCCCGTAAAGTGTCTTCAAAGAATTAAAAGTTCTTTATGTCATTCCTGTCTGTGTAGGTCTGAATCTCATCTGCCCTGTTGCTGAGTCATGAGTCTTGCAACTCTCTGAGTTAGCATTGGACAATCTTTTTGGTGCTGTGGAAGGCTGCCGTCTTACATGATGTATTCTAAACAGGCCTTTTAGAGCCTATGTTTCTCATTCAGTAGTCTCCGTATGGAAACATCGTTTTCAGCAAACAACCCGATGCTTTGCCGCTTGCGCATCGCCACGGGACTTTAAAGTTTATGGGGTGGGGAGGGGTATTATGTAATGATTTGTGCGTGAGCTGGATTTAAGTGAGGCAAAGCCTGCGCAGAGTCACCCTCATTCACTCGGCCAGGCCTATCTGAATCCAGAGGCACGACAATATCGAGACGTTTGGAGACGAGTCCGGATGTAGTGGATGGCCATCGGGTCCTACTACACCAGAGCTGATGCCCTGCGCTGTCCACACAGCCGGGGGATGAGCATATCAGCTAGGTCGCCTGATCCACCAGGGAGGTTTTTCTAGTAGCAGCCAGGTGCAGCTGTCCACTCTGGGTCAAGAGTCAGTAGTACCGTCTATTGTTACTTACGGTAGTAGGCGTAGCCTGACTTGACACATAGACATCTTATATTGTACTTTTCTATTAGTTGGTAGGGGTATTTCAATAATTTCAAGTATCTTATCACTTAGGACCGTTGATATGCTAAGGAGTGGAATGGCCAGTGAGAAGTTGTGTAAAACAATTTGTGCAATAGCATAGTATTGTTTGTAAAAATGTATTTTAGGTGCAATAGTATAGGGTGTTGTAGGTAAAAATATTTATGTTGGCCGGGAAATTTTGTAAAAAAAAATGTGTGCATATGGAATCTTTTTTGTTTTCTTTTGTTTTGATTTTTGTCTAAAGAAGAAATTGGAGGTGCAATAACTTAGATTTGGCTGGCAAATTTGGGAAAATAAATCGGTTGGTACAATAACATAGGGTTCTGTGTGGCCGGGAAAATATTGTGTATACATGTTTTGGTGGGTGCAATGGCATACAATGTTTTTTTTTATCTTATTTGTAAGGGTGCAATACCATTGGAGTAGTGGTGGGGCACATTTTATAAAACAATTTTGGTGCGGTGGGGGGTGGGTGGTGGTGGCTGGGGATGATGAAAGTGTGTTTATAAGTATGGTATGATTAATGTCCGGGAAAATGTATTATATATACTACTGTGATTTCTCTTTGATCAGCCGAGAGTCCCACATAGTTCCAAAGGGGTTAGATAAGGAAGTCATGAAGCCATTGTTTAAATGTTAATGTGGAATTGAACTTAATAGAGTGTCAAATACATTTACGAACACTCAAACAATATTTAAAGCGAAAACGATCCTGAGACCGCAAGTTTTAATAATAAACAGCTTCTGCGTTTACCTCGAACATTTTGACAAAGAGACCTCAAGCATTTGATACCCATTTAACATATAAATGCTGGTACTTGTGTTTAATACTTTATGGATAAAACTGCTAAGGCTGACATGTACCTTTTTCAGTGTAACTGGTTATAGAAAATATGGAGTATCCAAGCAGGGGGTTGGCAGGCGTGATAATTTGACCAATACTTATTCTTACTTAACCATTTTAGTCTGCACGATACCTAATTAATGTTGACTTCCCTTGTCATACGGTCTACTTCGGTAACGTTCCAAGATTGCATGACTTAATACATGTTCCGCACAATCGCTGTTAGCACACTGGTAAACACGGTATTTGCCGCAAATAGACGAAGTTGTTTTATTTTATCTGAGATGCAATGTTAAGATAATAATGTGTAAAATATAGACTTGGTAATTTCTTTATAGAATCTTTGTGGAAATTTGCTAAACATGCTGTTGCAATAGTAGCTCGTGCTTGTTGGAAGATTCTAAAAAAATTTTGGGTTTTATGGGTTTGTAGGTTTTGTGATTTGTTGGTTTGTGGCTTTCTATGGAAGTATATAAGGCGTTGTGGGCTGCTTGTGGGGATTTGGTTCTGCAGCATCCTAACAATTCACATCACAAATTAGATTGTGAGGTTGTGTTTGTTTTAATTATTTTTTATTTGTGTTCAGTTTATGACTTTTATGTATAAAGTTGTGAAACTTTAGGCAATATTTTGGACAATTAATTTTTGTTTAAAGTTTATTTAAGCACAAAGTAATATTTATCTAGGGAATTTTTCGCGCTTTTCTTTCTTCCAAATTATATGAATTCTATTAATTTCTAACTTATTGTATAAGCAAACTATAGATTGTTATATCATTTGTTATAAGAACTGAGTTGTATTGACAAGGAAACTTAAATTGAGATAGAAGTAAAATATGAGACAAGGAAAAGACCTAAGATTAACTTTTGGCAGATAAAACAATATCTTAATGCAACCTCACAAAATCTTGGGGTATTGGTACAATCAGCGCCAGTCTTTTCAAGACGGCGCCCTTTGTCGAAATAGTCAAATATCTAAAGGAGTGGGGAGTTATGCCACATATACCTTATTGCCGGGTTAAATAAATCCACTTAATGCGGAAAAAGCAAGTGTGTGTTTTTGCGTTTAGTGCCATTTCTAAGCAAATGATAGGCTATACATGGCGGCCAGTGTATTTGGTGGAGGAAGAACCCGGAAAACACCACCGACCAACGAGAAACTACTGGCAAACTTTCCCACATACCCATTTTGTTCGAGACTCAAACCCACGCGGACAGGTGAGAGATGTCAGAGGTCTGTAAAGGAGAGCGCCTTAGACCACTCGGCCATTCGGGAACCCCCAAAAATAAGTGTATTAATACCATGTTGTACTCTTTGTCAAAAAGATCTTTTGAATTGGATGATTGATTTTAAAAATCTTCCCTTAGCATAAGATAACCTGCATCTGACATGTTTTTCAGAAGAACCTAAATCTTCAGAGAATGTTCCATATGTATGGTAAAAGTGCACTTATAAACTACAAGAAGTTGTAATATTGTTGTGGTTTTAGATTTTGTGTATTACACAAAAAGGTACTATTGGTTTTGGATTCAGAACTAAATTCATCCAAATCGTCTTCCTATGACACTACTAGGGTGAGATTATGTGCGGTACACTTTGTTTGGCAACTATCTATAACATTCTTCAGCATATGCGAACTCGGGGGGTCTAGCTTTAAGTTTCGAGTGCTCTGTTTCTAGATAGGCAGTATATTGTAATGGACAAATAAAGCGCTGTTTATATTTTTGAATAGTCACTTCAACTGCCAATCAAACATCTGTTCAAATATTGTGAGCACATTGAGATTATTTCCCACGCCGTGATGCGCTCCAAATACGATAAGCTAGTTTGGTAACTAATTTAATATGTTGATATAGTATTTCAGTTTTGATTAATCGTTTAATTTATTGAGAAATCTCGATTGTTGTGTGTCCCGAGATGTAAAAAAAAGGTACTGACATGTACAGGCTTGCCAGTCATTACCATAAGTCTTGTTGTCAAACGTTTTCAAAACCTGAACACTTTTTCACAGACATAAAGATATATAATAGTTATTTCTATTTCAGAATTGATAGACAAATACGAATATTGATTGGAACCAATATTAGGAAGTTGGACAGGTCTTGGCATAGAAGTAAAATCTTCAAGTAGCGACTGATAATGTTTACTCTAAGACTGTTTTTTTTAGCTATTATAGTTTCATGGAAAGCTCTTCAACGTTACCTGGGTATTGTTGAATGTAGTAATATAGATTGACCCAAAATATTGCAGCAAGTATCATGTACAGTTTCGGGGGTATTCCAGCTCAAAGATTCGAGTAAAAAATGTTGGGAGGTGGTGGTATATAATGGGTGGTGAATGGGTGTATATGAGCTAGTATGACTTGTATGTTGCTTGTGTCTTTGTTGTATCAGCCATATCAGAGAATTTTGTACTTTTACATCAACGTTACATCTGGTTACAAAATTTTTTTTTTTTTTAATTTGAAGACAAAATGACAACAGAGGTAAAATGCGCTTCATGTAAAGATCTCATTATATGTTAAAACTGCATCGCTAGAAAGATTAAGCAGAGTCCATGTGCGCTGTATTATTTGTTTTGGAATAATATTTAGTTAGGCTGGAGTTACTGTACTTGTAACATTTTTGTAACCATTTTCCTTTTCCGTTTCATTGCCGTATCGTTTTTGAGCGCTGGATCATTTCCCTGTTGTATTGCTTCTAATCGTGTATTAGTTGTCTCCGTACCGTTTAGTACCATTTAGTAACGTTTCAAGATAGGTTCCTAGCGTCTCGCCACCTGTAGTTATTGAAATTCGGTTTGAATCGATTAGTGGTACAATCTATTAAAATGAATATAAGTTCTAAACGCGGAAAAGAAACCCCCTGCAGATGGTTTTTATGTTATCGGGTTAGAACACCTTTTTTGTACCATTTTATACTGTTCTATACGGTATTCCTAATCGTACCGTTTCCAACCGTTTTCATACTGCACTGTTTGCGCACCGTACCGTCCTCGTGCCGATTTCAATGTTGCAAAAGTCGTTACAAGTACTGTGGAAGTACTTGAAAAAATTACCCCTCCTTTTGTTCCAGAACTTAACGTACACATACACAGGCAAAGCTGCAAAAATACTTTCATTCTTGGATTTACATATGCAAACATTAAAGCACTTGGGAGGATAGGCGGGGGGGGGGGGGGGGTGTTGGGTGGCGGAGTATGGGGGTGGGGTGGGGTTCGGGGGGAGTAAAAACTATTAAAAATATTTATATTTTACAAATATTTGTATGTCCACATTTTTCTTTCTGAATGGTTACTTTTTACTTCTATTCATTTTACCGCTTCATAACCCTACTTGTATTTTGTTGCTACTTCTCTTTCTTTACAGTTGTAAAATTGATATAGGATAGTGTTAAATTAACTATTTCTACACTTTCTTGAAAGACAGTTTCGTATATTGCCTGTAATGAGATAAGAAACTAAGTTGTTAGAATTTTTGTCCAATTCCTTTGTTTTAGTTTGGCATTTAAATATGTTTACACGAAAGCTGATATATAAATGCTACCTTTTTGCCATAGAGAAGAATGACTGCTTATAGAACTAAACAAGAAAAATGCAAGCCTTTTTCTTCCTTTACACTTGTTTCTGAGAGAGATTCTGTTAATATCAAGCTACCAATTGCTACTTCTCACATCACAAAGGTTCGCTTCAATATCAATTTGAAAAGGGAAAAAGTGTTTAAAGGTTTATAAGGCTTTTTAATTTTGGATATGACTGCAGTTTTTGCTCTGAACACAAATCATCGTTGCCTTGATTGCAACAGGAATTATTTGTAAAGTACAACTAATAATCAAAAGCCACAACACGAAATCACCTCTTGTCTTATCGGCGTTAGGAAGATAAAGTTGTCAGAGACAGACAGGTTTTCTTTCCTGTTGCGGGTTATATGTGGCAACAACAAAAGAAATGGATACACCGCCCTATCTGATAAGATAGGTAACTTGTTTTCCCCCTGTACATAAATTATACAAGGGTTTGTCATAAAGTCACCAATCTCACATAGGACAATTCTTTATATGTGGGTACTGTCATATGTTCCTTTATTAAGGTAGGCACAAACTCAGCTTTTATCGTAACATTGGACGTTTCTTTAGACCGCTTCATGTGCCAAGTATTATACCATAATTTACACAAATATACCCCTTTCAATATATATACAATAAACTGACAACGAACAGCGGAAAACAAGTTTTTAGCTAGCCTCAGCGCTTCCGACTCTAACCGAGTCTTTATCAAAGGTAAACACAAAACAGAGACAAGACAAACAATAAGCACAAAAATGTGTTGAAATTACAAAAGTTTGCATAACTATTTCTAATGGAAATAATGAAACTGTTTGATGTTTCGTCTAGTTGGCTTCAACTATACGCCATACAAATTATCTGAACATAAAACATTATGTTACAATATAGATATCTCAATAGATATAATGCCTAACGAAGAACCAGCTGTAAAATTTTAAAAACTACCAACACCATTTAAAGGTTCCGTATATTAATTATTGCTATTTTGAAAGTATTATGAAAAACGGACACATTGTGTAAGGTACAATCGGACATATTCTAGACAATTATAACAGCGAAACACGTTCCATCAGGGTTGTTTTAGTATGTTTAATCAATCCAATGTGTGAGAAATAAATATTTAAAAACTGAGTTCGCGATAACGATCGTTTAATATGTAGATTTAAATCAACAAGCATTTAAAGAACGGAATTTTGAATTTTATATTCCAAAAATACATGCCATTGCTTATTCATAATTTCTCTGGTTATGACATTCATCTGTTCGTTAAATCCTTTGTTAAAAATAATCGAGTTCAGTAGGTAAAAATAATACCAAATAAGAATGACAAATATCTTTCATTTAGCAAGGATTTCACAGTGCATAGGTTCATGAAAGAAGGAAAAGAAATATTAGCTAAAAAGACAATCAAATAGCAGCTTAAAAGACACTCAGGTTTGTAGAGATCTTTAGACTGAAGGGCACTTTATATAATATCTGGCTAAAAAGTTAAGTGATGAAATATTTCTACATAAACGCTACAACAATTTATAGACATGACACCTAAATATATGAGGAACGACATTTACCTATACAAATACATGGGTATATTTTGAAAGATTTAATAGAGCAGTTATTCCGCCCAAAGGAAAGATTTTACAGGATTCAAAAATATAACATGACAATTACCAAATTGTGCATGATGTCATAGCCAAGTTTGCTACAGTCGTCAATCATAAACAAAGTATATGTACCTTGATAGATATCAACCAGAACATCCGGCCAATTACTTAATTTTTGTTCGAGATATATCACTTTTCATTGGTCAATAACCATTTGCTATGGCATGCCTTGTTGGACATAAAAGCTGGAAAGTCTGTAGCAGTTTTATTATTTCTACAATTCGCCACTCTATAAATTAGCATATAGAGCTCTGTCAAATATATTTATCATGCACACAAATAATAGATTTAAATTGATTTAGTTTGAATGTAACGATAATGTATTTGATATTTATTTCCTGTATCACCATTCTTTATTATGTAAAAGATAAACTCGAAATTATTAATTATTGTTCAGTAATATGGCCACTCTTGCATTTGAAGAAAAAAAAAAAAACAAACAAAAAAACAAACAAAAAAACAACCAATAAGTAACGCTCATACCCCTGTATTGACCATACCTAATTTTCGAACTCAATATTGTGAATGCAATGCATGGAAATACTCTTAATTTAACCATATATATATATATATATATATATATATATATATATATATATATATATATATATATATATATACATGCAAGATAGTCTGCGACACAGGTAATGGTTTTACATTAATCGCGGATATATGCGTAAACAGCTATTGATATGCATAATGGTCTGGTGGGATGGTCACCTATCTGATTACAGGGCTTTAAATTCATGCGAATCAGCAACCAATTAGGATGTGTGGCCTATCTTCCGTTGTACACATGGTCTAAAGGCTCCGAGCGAGTTGAAAAGCTCACGGGTGAGTCCGCCTAGGAAGCCATTTAACCTAGTGACTGGGTACAAAACTGCTGGAAGCTATACAGTTCATATTGCTTAACTGCTGGGTAACAAAAGAGCATTGCAAGGCGAGCTAATGGTCACTCGGCTGGGCGTTTGCTAAAATTTATGCCTAAAGCTAAATATACTTGTATTAACTTTTTGCACTTTTTTATATGTTAGATATATATTGAAATATATCGAGTTACATTTATCAAAATTGAATATTTAGATACTTGATGCGCCAAAATCAAAATAAGTGATACAAAAATTACAACGTCTGGTAATACGCCTTCAAACTTGAAAAAAAAAAAAAAAAAAAAAAAAAAAAAAAAAAAAAACGGAATTATAACGAAATGATTTAGGGATTTGTTTAGAGGAATATACATTAATACAAATTTTACTATGGCAACAATTAGGAATTGTAGAAATTTTTCAATGACATCGAACCAAATTTGAAAACGATTAGAATTTCGAAAAATTGGATAATTTGGTTCTGTAAAAGTACAGCTTAACTTAACGATCAAATTAATGAAAACACTAACTTGGGAGAGAAAACAAGTTCAGTTTAGAGAATTTTGCCACAAAACCTAGCCTGCAAATATATCAAATAGAGGCGAAATGAATCATGCCCTTGAACGTGTATTTGATAATTTACATATTCAGTTTGGACAGGAAATAAATGAAAGTACAAATAGACTGTCTCAAAAGAATGAATCTTTAAAATTACACACAGATAGGTTTTAACATTTCAGAGGAAATTCATACATAGATTTGCATGAGTGGGTTCAAAACAAAAATATCTTATATCAGTGCATAAAAAATATATGCATTTT
This sequence comes from Margaritifera margaritifera, assembly GCA_029931535.1. Lineage (NCBI taxonomy): Eukaryota > Metazoa > Mollusca > Bivalvia > Unionida > Margaritiferidae > Margaritifera > Margaritifera margaritifera. The sequence goes on from JAQPZY010001561.1 coordinate 1,224,595, forward strand.
GTTTTGTTCTCTGATATGGACTCAAAATTCAGATACACCTAAAAAGATCACCATATACAATCAAAACACAATTTAGATAGATGCAGTTATTAGTTTGATAGATATTCTGTAACAATAAAGGACTTTTGGAAATTTGAAAATAAGTTTAATATAGACGTAAAGGTGCATGAAATGTGGCAACGAGGAACCAGGAGAAAAGCGAAGCCTATGAATAGGATTATGTTCGAATGTTAACTCACTCTACGAGAGATATAAACCAAACATTTACAGAAGAACAAATTATATTATAGTATTCGACGATGCCTTGAGTAAAATTGAAAAAAGTCTAACGGAATTAAAACAGAAAATTGCAAAACCTATGGTGTTTACAGAGGAAAATGTAAACATTTCAACATGCCAGATTTGTGAGAAATAAAATTGAAAGACAACGTTCAAGACCACGATCACATGCCTGGAAATAATAAGAGCTGAATTAATTTTTTCAGTACATTCATTTAAATTTCAGTTAGAACTATGATTTTCAGGAGACGATTTAACGGAACTTCCAATAGCAACCTGTACAAGCCATCTGGGTAATTTACTGCAGGTTATTATCAAAATGGCTTTTATAAGGTTCTCGTTTTAAGAGTTTCCTTGGATATAAGAGTTACAATTTTTAAAGATACCAGTTTTACCCACAAAGCGCTTCATAAAGTTACAGAAAATGACTCGCAAAAGGGGCCAATTTGTACAGGATTTTCCGCGTCTGCCATTCTCTGTCACGAATCATGCTTCTACATGAAATTGAACTATGATTACCTGCTCAACACAACTGTACGCTTATGTTGGTAAGGTTGGTAGATAGTATTTTTAATTTTGTAAAGTATTTTTTTTCTCAGAAAACCTGAAGGATATACGCAAACGACGGTGCTGAATTAGACTTTAATTTTACCAAAAATAGAACTTCCTTGTTTCTTTGACTACTCTGACACAAATTACACTTTTTCAAAAAAAGCCCGTTGGACACATAATCTAAATCAAAAGCACTTATTGACGTGTGAAAAAAAACGAACATCTTATACTAACTTTTACCACTATGTCTACAAAGAACTGAGTGAAAACTAAATCAATAAATTTTTGAACGAAATCTTATATTTACGGATTGGCATTTACACTCTACCTTACACAATCAGACCAGACTTGCGAAAAATATCCTTACAAAAAACCTTAAGCAGTGCGACATTATTACCCGTTACAGAGTATAGTGTATATTCGGGTGTATGTTCGGACATAGTATTGACGTGTCCACCTTTGCATGGTGTGGGGAAATTTGAGCATGATTTTACGATTATTTACATGTATACCATTTATTAGATGAAAATAAATTCATTTTGATTATTTGTACTTATAAAAGTTATGTATTAAGGTAGCATGCAAGATCGTGCTTCACCACCAAAATATGTCTTTTTTTTAAGTCAGGAAACAATGAAAGAATTACCCAGTTTCGAAGTCAAAACGCTGCCCGTCCCGTGTATTTATAAGCACAATAATAAGCATCAACAAAAAGCATGAACCTTTTTACTAAAGGGTCCGGCTGAACGTTCGTTAGAAGTTGAAAAATGTTTTGCTGTGTTTTCAGATTTTGAAATATGTAGATGTATTGACGATGAATCACCATTTTGCAAACTAAAGAAAACAATTAAAAAATCATCATATGTTTTGAAGCTTCAAAGCTATGTCAAGCTCGACCTGTAAGCTCATAAGCTCCAAAAAGGTGTACTGACTTATATTCTTTTTAAGGTAATATTCTGTGCCTAATATTATGTCAAATAAAACCACCACATGATACATATATATATATATATATATATATATATATATATATATATATATATATATATATATATATATATATATATATATTTATATATGCCACAATCATTGCATTTTTCAGCATCAACAATCATACATAATCATTATAGATAAAATAGTTTCTAATCACTACACTATCCAAGCATTATATGATATAAGTAACTCTATTACGATGTTTTGTGTATTTTGAACGAGAACACTAATTTTACCCCAAAAAATGGCAAAAGTTGTCTTAATCTGATAACTAACAAATAAAACTCTTTAAATACCAGTAAAACCCATATATCTGACATGTATACATCACGTATGCTTAAACCTAGAAAATAGACAGCTAAGATGACATTTGAACTCATGATTCTGTCTTGAATCTTCATCTATAACGTCCATTTTACTACATATTGAAACTCAACCACTTCTTATGTATGCATTACATGCACATATACCTGTAAAATATACAGCTAAGATGATCTTGCGAACTCACGACGATAGTAAAAAATTTGCAATCTGTTCAATGTTCAATTTTGTTTTCATAATCTAACATTCCTATGTAAATTAGTATTTGTTTGCACTACATATACTTTTATAACACCTAATTTATGGCAACAAAAGCTACAAAGCGGTAATAGACAAACTATCTAGGTCATCGCTAAATGAAACATTGAATGAGGAAAAGAACGCTTGAATTCTATACAATTTTCAGCAAGTACGATCCTATTTAGACAACAAACAAATGATAAGTGACTTTCTGTTTGTTACTTTCAAATAAAATGCCTTTTAAATCTTTCAATTTACTTGAATATTTAGAAATTGAATCTACAATTTCCTTTGTAATCCTGCATTTTACTTGAATATTTAGAAATTGAATCTACAATTTCCTTTGTAATCCTGCATTTTACTTGTATAGTCTGAGCTGATATGTGTCGGACGTATTCTGTCCAGGTAGCTCTAGAAAATGACTCATCAGTCTGACTGGCTTAAATGTTTTGTTGATCTACACTGTTTGAACCAGTTTGGTTATGCTAATGCACAGATTAAAACCTGCGTGTAAAAAAAGAATTCCGGATCATGATAAAAGCATCAAATATTATGACTGGGTTTACTGAGGTCATCATAGATTTAGTACGGCTTACACACTCTTTGTTAGTGTAAAACTTATAAGCTCTTTTATCTGATTATGATTACGTGTGATTGTTGATGTTGCAAAATGCAATGATTATGTCCTTGATCTAGTTATGGTGATGTGGTTTGTTTGACGTAATATTAGACCTAGGATATTACTTTAAAATATCAGCAATATTCTGTCCTTCCATTCACTGAAAACATTCATGTCGGTGAAAGCATCAATGTTCCTGATGACTAATTTTGTGACCCAGAAACTATTTATTTAAATTCATGATTTCAGAACTTCATAAATCAGTAATTTATTATCTTGCTTGTGAGTCTACGGGTCTTGCAGAAATTTGCTTTAGAAGAAAGGTAATATTTGTATTGTTAGTAGAGTCTGAAAAAAATAAATAATGTGTTTGCATTCACCCGTCACTAAAATAGTTTAATGTATGATTTTCAAGAGAAGGACCAACAGCTGATTCATAAAAAAAATCTAAGTCTCTTACATGAACTCTGATATGCTTGTTGCAACTAAACTATGTTTGCATACACACTATTTTCGGATTAATATTGATTGACTGATGGGCATTTATCGGCAGGTCCACATAAGAAAGTTTATATTGTACCAATACAGATGGAGTAAAGTGCCTTGCCCAGAGACACTTTACGGCGATCGACCGACTTGATCTGGCGGGATTTGAACCCTTCTGGTCGGAGTTTGGCACGCTAAACACTGGGCCCCCACATATCCTATATTTCGTTTAAGAAATGATAGTGAAAACACTATCAACAACAGTATTTAAATTTAAAACAAAAACAATATTCACAGCCAATATGTTCTACATATGAAACTTATAGAAGTTACATCATGCTCACTAAATCACAATATTTTAATCCTAAAACTTCTACTACTACTGCTATTGTTGCTGCTGTTTCTACAGTACCAACTACAACTGCTACTGTGACTGCAAAGACGACGACGATAATGTTGACGAAGACGGAGATGATGAGCAGGACAAATGCTACTATGATTAATAGTGCTCTGCAGCTTCTGTCGTTACTACTCTATTACAACTTTCACTACAACCCCCCATCCACCCATAAAAACAACTAAAACAACTATTATCACTACAGCTACATCTTCGGTGGCAATGGTGCCGGCTAGCATATATTAGTACCTTTGCTTGCTTAGTCATGAATATAATACAAACAGAAACGGCAGCATTTGATGTGAATTCAACACAGTCAGGGGCAAAGTATGACTGATATCATCAGGCTACCCAATATGACGTGCATTGTACATTTGTAGCTCTGTGGTAAGTACCTATCCATGTGTGTGTGTGTGCGTGTGTGTGTGTGTGATAAGGCCTTAATCTATGTTTAAAATCATATATACTTCTCTTGAAATAAGACAAGATTACGAAACTCAGTCGAAATCAATATGTCTAAGGAAAAACAAATTATTTACGTATATATATATATATATATATATATATATATATATATATATATATATATATATATATATATATATATATATATATATATATATAACTCTGTGGTGAGTACCTATCAATGTGTGCGACAAGGTGAAGCTTGCATTCTTCCTTGAGCATGTCCTCTTGTGCTTAAACTAGGAAATAATAAACCTTTACAAATACGACAAGATCCCGAAAAAGCAGGCGTAATTTCTATGCCAAGGGAAAGCAAATTCTCGCACATTAAAATAGAGGCAGAGAATTAAATCGACATGATTCAGTCTTGGTATTTTTAATATTGGAACATTGGACGAATGGCTAAAAATTCAATATCAATTTGAAACTTTATTTTACAAGGTTGTTTTAAAAGTAGCTTTTACATGAAGAACACGTCCTAGTGGGTCCATAATTTGTCCATTTCAAATATAAGCGTTTTCATATAAAAATATAAATTATTATGTATTGCAGAGATAGTCCATTGTATTATATGGCCAAATATTGCTTTAAATGTGGAAAATGAACTATAAGAAAGCAAAATGGAATAAAATAACTGACTTAATGATAACATTTAATTAGGTTATGTTGCACAATCACGGACACACACACAGACAGATATCATTACATGGCTTTTTAACACCATTGCGGAATATACGTCGAACATTTTCGCTCCCACTGAATACACTGTTGACCATATGACCATGATCGATTGATATGAAAAATTTAAGCATGCATGCATGCATGCATGCATGATTTTATACTATGAGAAAGTAATATTATTCGTAAATAATTTACAGAAATTGACAAAAGAAAATACCAAAAGATAGGTGTATTTTGTTTGGAAAGGCATGCCAATATGACAGTCTATTTATGTTATTATAAAGAGTTTACAAACTCTACAATGAATACATGCTGCCCTTTGATAAAAAATATTCAACGTATAAATATGTGTTATGAATCTTATCAAGGGATTTTCTAAATTTCCTCACAGGATACAAAAAAAGGCCAAACGGTCATTTACGTTATAGCAGATGGGTTAAAAAGAAAGGATTGTAAAAGGTACAAAATAATGCATCGTTGATTGTTATTAACAGAACGAACGACTAGAATATCAGATTAAATAAATATAATATAATGAATAGTATAATGATTTATTTTATGCTAGGCCGTAAATTACTGGATTTTCCAAGTGAAATAATTGTGATATTTCACTGGAGTGAAATACGATAAATATTTTCACTGCCGTGTCGATAACATTATAACCAAGATTTTTTTAGCTGTATTTAGACACTTGCGTCGTCTAGCGGTAAGTATGGCCGCCTTGCGTGCAGATGAACCAAGTTCAAATCCCATAATGTGCATATATTTTTTTCTTCAATTGTTTTCTTTGTTTTTCATGTGCTGTTTTGCCTTGAATTAGGAAGGAGAATTATATTACTACTGATGATTTCTCTGCAAATATACACAAAACGCAGCACAACATAAACGCTAAACCCCTGATATTATCGCGCGGGATACAGGATGAAATCTGCCACTTCAATATGTTATACATATTGCTAGCCAATACGTTTAAACATAAAAAAGAAAGAAAATTTGCTTTCTCCGAGTGAATAACGGATATATTTAATCTCGTGGGTGAAAAACTTAAGTATTTCACTCGTGGCTTCGTAATTCTGTTGCTAGTAGTTGGTAGCATACTACATAGTGTGGATCAACATGTGGGAAATGTTCTCACAACCTGGACTAAAATACAGGAAATATATTACACGTCGAGCCAGAATATTACAGAAACTACTGCTTTGGTCTTATTTATATTTTGAATTTTTTATATATTTTATGATGCAGTAGGAGAGATTTTCTTACATAAATGAGAGTGGGCTCTTCTTACAGCAAATTTCAAAGAGGTCTATGTATGGAGCTGTGTGATGGCGTATTTGTCTCTCTACAGCAAGATGTCTCTACAATAAGTACAGGCCCCTAAAGGGCCAACCAATGAACAACTTCTAAGACACGTGACCGTGAAGGACCAATTTTTTTTTCAGGACGGTAGGAAAGTGGATGAGTTTTGATTTGAAATTTGTTGCCTGGTTTTAACCCGAATGTTGTCACTGTTACCTGGACACAATGATATTTCAGTAAATACTGACTAGAAACTATTAGAATACAAGTTAGTTGCCCTTAACATCCAACTAATCTTGTCCTGAAATTCAACTAATGTTTCAGCACAATGTAAAACAAATGACGTTGTGTAGCCTACTTGCTCGTTTTATTCGTGCTTGGCGCGGCACCACGTGCCTTTCAACTGCATAGATAGCGAACACATTGGTACAAAATGACACAAACCACATCCGATACATTTTGTTTATAGAGCATAATGGGAGGTTTTCCTTTCCATCCAATGGAATATAGGGTAGAGACGAAGCTAGCCATGATGAGCTCCTCTCTTTTCCAAAGGCCGTTCTCATTTTATCATATCACTCACAGGAACAATTCTCAAATTCTCAGTGGGCATATAAGATGCATAGATGCAATTACGATAGTTGGGCTCACTAAATTGTCTTAACAACCGTATGGTCCTTGTGTATTGTTCTCGACATCCTAAGTATCTTGATACACAGCGATGTTATGGGCAGAATTGTTCAATGTCAAGGTTTTTCAGTGTAACGGACTCGGATCATTATATATATATATATATATATATATATATATATATATATATATATATATATATATATATATATATAAAGAATATTATCATAAAGGTTAGAGAATTTTTAATTCGTACTCTACTGAGATTCGAACAGGTATGCGGGTTACGACACCCATCGCCTTGTCTGCATGCACGAACCCCCATACTACCTCGATGAAGCACACATTCCCCAAAAAGGATGCTACAAAGTCGCTGATATAGGCATTCGTTCGTAGCAGACACACCCGCGTATTGACCCAGTAATTAATTCTCATCTAAGTACACAGTCACTCCAGATTCCTACGACATAAATCAAGGAATATAGGATTTTTTCTGATGATGTGTGCTCGGTCGAGGGAGTATAACTACTTTATAAACTGCTTGATGTAAACACAATGACACCGTTACCAATCTAATTATGCAAATCCGCGATGATGAGAGATATCCCCTAGTTGGGGTATACCTTATAAGACAGTATCAAAAATGAGTTATTATTTATTTATTTATTAAAAGTATAATCTAGACTTTCCTGTTTGCTCATTATATTATTCCAATTATTTAAAGGCATTATATCGCTGAGACTCGTCAAATCAGAAAGTTATAATTTGAGAGCACTCAATGCCATCATTTTAAGAATCCGAAAAAGATTATATGTTATGAAAGAGCATAGGAACATAGACAACTACAAAAAATATGTAAGAATCTCACTGAAATTTCAATACATAAAACTTCACTATTGGTCGTAAACCTTTTAGGATATGCACTTGGGATCTTTTTCTTTCGGACAAGTACAATGTGACTACACTACCGTCCTTACTTTGTCTTTCTCTTGGGTTTATTCATGGATATCTTTGTCATCGACAGATTAATTGAGATGAGTCCAGACACATCAAAACAGTGTGCAAGAAATTCTAATCTTTGACGAACATATCTGATAATATTATATACAAAACGGAATGTATCATCCGAGTGGATATTAACAATATTTGAATCAGGTGGAAATGAAGAAGAAATAATATTTGGGTATAGTTCAGTATCCCATGCCACAAGAGGAGTTAGAAGAAAGTATGTTATAATGGAACGAATAAACTGTTTGCTACACTCTGTTTTGTCATTAATAATTGATTCAAATAGTTTTGTGGTGAGTGCCTTTCACATTCATGTGACAAAATTAACACTTATTGCACTTTCAATGCATTCTTCAATCAAGGCGCCACATGGAGATCAAAACATATAAATCAATAAATAAAGCAAGATAACGAAGAAAAAAAGCAAAAATACTGGTAACTTTCTGGTCCAAGGAAAATAAAGGTGACACTTTAATAAGAGAGAGAAGGATAGGAAGAAAAAGTGATATGATTCAATTGTGAGATATGTAACAGTCCATTCACTTGAACTGATATGCTAATGAGACCCATAACACACATACGGGTAAGTTTGACGAATGACGAATAAGACATTATCAGTTTGAAAGCGCATTCAAAAGTGGTTTGAAAGTAATTTTTGCGTGATTTGCACAGCCAAGTACATCCATAATTTAATATGAAATCGTTTTAATATAAAAATATAATTATTATATGTTGCGGAAATACTCCATTGTGTTCTAAGGCAAATGTTGTGTTAATTTGGGAAAATAAAATATAAATACCTAAGATTTAGACAAAATGATTTAATGCTTTCATTTCATTGAGTTCATTGACGACAACGCACGCATAGGTGGATTTCATTACATAGCTTCAGCTTTTACAACTATAGGGAAAGAGACATTTAATATAATAGCTTCCACTCAGACAAATTATGACCACTTCGATATGATGAATTGATATAAAAATAAGTGCATGTAAGCATAATTATGTCCAACGATATAGCAATATTAGTTAAAAATGAATCACATAAATTATATATATATAAAAAAAAATAGAAAAGAAAAACAATTGTATTTTTCTTTTTATTATTGGCGACGCATGATAATATGTCAGTGTATTAAAATTATTAAATATAATCTAGAAACTCTACGATGAGTAAATGTTATAGTTTGGTAAATCTTCATATGAATATATTTTTATAGATCTAATGATGGAACTTATATATTTCCTTACAATATGCCAGCAAAAGCCAATAGTTTATTGACATCATAGCCAGTGGTTTGAAAACATTAGTTTTAAAGCTATAAGAAAAATTCATCTTTGAGTTTGATTAACAGATATAACGACTAGAATATCAGATGAAAAAAAATGATAAAGGTACGATATACAATTTTTTTTTTGATTTAGAGGCATTGTATACAATAATTCTAATAACTGTCTTACCTTCTATTATTTCTCTCTGAAGGGTTTCCTATTATCAAGCCTCCAGTTCTACTTTTCATTAGAATATCTCTGAGAATTAAAACTAGACCAAATGTTTTCAAACATCTACATACTTTCTTTTATGAAAATAACTTTAGCTTCGTGCTTTTGGTCAGAATGTCGTTGCACTCTGTCCAAATAGGAAGAAGGATAATGCGCACATTACTGCGCGGTATGCAGCACTTTGTCACCTCATTTCTTATTGGACGGAAGAAAAAATATGGGTGTAAGAGACCATTGAGATTTCTGTTCGATTGCCCCACCTTTAAGGCTATTTGACCCATTTTATCAGACGGGTAGACGGATGTGTAAATTCATATATTATTTTCAACCGAAACTGTTTGTATTGTACATGATCCTACTTAATTCGATAAGGTCTTCCTGAAATGATTTTCCGACTTTAAATGTGAATTATGTATTTTATCTACTTTAAAAGATAGTAATACCGCAAATAAATAAATAAAAAAATAAATAAATAAATAAATAAATAAATAAACCATGCCGCGTTAGCATCAAATGGTCATTGAAGGAAGTCTCTAAAGGTAAACTGAACCAGTTGACCAGAACCGTAACACGAAGATTTGTTTACACTGTGTTACGAAGTAATGTGTCCTCCAGGTTAATATTAATTTTTTTAGACATTGTGAAATATATATTTTAAATCTTGAATTATTTTCTTTTTCCCCAGATGCTAAATTGTTGCATGTATGTACCATTCCGCACAGTTTCATCAATTAATATTGTTCACATGGAAAATCTCCATAGCAAAGAAAGTCAAGTTTAAGGTCTGTACCATTTTAATTTTACGCTTAACAGAAACATTCTGGAATACATTACGGAGAACATATAATGTAAACATGGTGTGGCATGGTTTTATCCAACTTCGAAAATTACATTCTGATATAAAATGTAGATATTTAGTATATTGTGCACATAATATCAAAACATACCAAAGGGCCAAAACTATTCCATCTTTCTACTTGATATTAACATAAATACATGTTTTCGCTTTCCGAAGATAACACACAGAACAACATAAAATATGGAATGAAACTGAAGTTTCACAATATTGGTAACTGTATCATGCAAATTTGCACACTTATGTATTGGAAAGCCATAGTAGAAGTTTTGATAAGACTGACGGAGAGAAAGAGTGAACGCTATATGTGTAGAGAACGAACAAGCGAATTTTTAAATAGAAACTCATCTGTAAAACAATTAGTTTCTATCCATACACCGAAGCCATCGTAAGTAAAACTTACACAACCTTTCTATATTTGATAATGACTGTAGTCGTTGAATTGTCAATAAGGACCACTGTTCTAAAACTAGAGCAAGGTGTACCTCTACATGTGCTGAAACGTTCAATAGAATGTTGCTGTGGAACGAACTTTTCATTGCAGCCTTTTCTCAAGTGTTCATTAGCGTCATGAGTATAAGCCAAGAACATACATAAGCTGGATTCCCCAGTTTACACTAGAAACATAGAAATGTGTGGGTACATCGTCGGTTACAAATGTTTGATTCACAACAAAAAAGTACACACTACGCAATGGAGGATATGTGACGACGTCGCTCTTTAAATTAAGTATGACATATCGACCTAATCTATTCCTCTTAAGACAGTAAATGCAAATGAGTTTATTGGTTGTGTGCTAAAACTTAAGAGGTTATGTATGCATAAGCACTCATCATGTTTAAACGCGATACAAAGCCAGACATATCCATCTATTCTTTTATATTTGTAAATTGAACTCTCCTTATGAGGAAATACAGATTGACTGTACATCGCAAAGTAACCCTGAATAATTATTGTTGACGCAGCCATATGCGTAGAAGATATAGTTGAAGACGATTTTACCATTGTTGTGGCTGAGGTTGGAGTCATTAATGTAGTTGTTCTGGTCACAATCGGTGACGAAATTGCGCTGCTTGGTCGACTGCATGGATTTGTTAGGTGTGTCAGATGGGGTGTTGATGTAGTTGGGGTAGATGTTGATCCCACAGCGTCCAAGTTTTTGGACGTTGATTGAGTAGTTGCAGACTTACTCCGTGACGTTGTTATGCTGCCTGGTGCACGGCTTGTAGTTGTTGAATGATTGATTCGCGTAGATAATGTAGTTAGAGAAGATCTTGTTGCCGACGAAGTTTGCGAAGTGGCTATGGATGATGTAGTACTTGTAGAAAAAGTCTGTGACGAAGTGTTTCTACGTGGTGTTGTTCTTGGAGATGACATCTCAGGTACTGTTGTATCAAATTTTGTTTGAGAAGTTCTTGTTTCCATTGTCTGTGAGGTTTTGTTCGTTGACGCAGTAGCTCCAGACTCAATCTGAGACGTAGGTGTGTTGCCTAGCGTAGTGATTGTCAAGTGGGGATCAGTAATTTCCTTTGATGATGTTGTTGGATACGAGTTTGTTGTAGAATTGTCTGATGTTGGTGTCGTTGATGTAATACTTGTGGAATCAATTTGTGACGTATCTTTGCCACTTGGTTTATTGCTTTTAGTTGTTGACACAGCCATATGCGTAGAAGATATAGTTGAAGACGATTTTACCATTGTTGTGGCTGAGGTTGGAGTCATTAATGTAGTTGTTCTGGTCATAATCGGTGACGCAATTGCGCTGCTTGGTCTACTGCTTGGATTTGTTAGGTGTGTCAGATGGGGTTTTGATGTAGTTGGGGTAGATGTTGATCCCTTAGCGTCCAAGTTTTTGGACGTTGATTGAGTAGTTGCAGACTTACTCTGTGACGTTGTTATCCTACCTGGTGAACGGCTTGTAGTTGTTGAATGATTGATTCGCGTAGATAATGTAGTTAGAGAAGATCTTGTTGCCGACGAAGTTTGCGAAGTGGCTATGGATGATGTAGTACTTGTAGGCAAAGTCTGTGACGCAGTGTTTCTGCGTGGTGTTGTTCTTGGAGATGACTTCGCAGTTACTGTTGTATAAAATTTTGTTGGAGAAGTTCTTGTTTCCATTGTCTGTGAGGTTTTGTCCGTTGACGCATAGGTCTAGACTCAATCTGAGACGTAGGTGTGTTGCCTAGCGTTGTGATTGTCAAGTGTGGATCAGTAAGTTCCTTTGATAATGTTGTTGGATACGAGCTTGTTCCAGTATTGTGTGATGCTGGTGTCGTTGATGTAATTCTTGTGGAATCAGTTCGTGACGTATCTTTGCCACTTGGTTTATTGCTTTTATTTGTTGACAGCCATATGCGTAGTAGATATAGTTAAAAACGATTTTGTCATTGTAGTGGCTGAGGTTGGAGTCATTAATGTAGTTGTTCTGGTCACAATCGGTGGCGTAATTGCGCTGCTTGGTCGACTGCTTGGATTTATTAAGTGTGTCATATTGTCAGTTGATGTAGTTGGGGAAGATGTTGATCCCTGTGCGTCCAAGGTTTTGGTAGATGATTTGGTAGTTGCAGACTTACCCTGTGACGTTGTTATGCTACCTGGTGCACGGCTTGTAGTTGTGGAATGATTGATTCGCGTAGATAATGTAGTTAGAGAAGATCTTGTTGCCGACGAAGCTTGGAAAGTGGCTATGGATGATATAGTACTTGTAGGCAAAGTCGGTGACGTAGTTTTTCTGCGTGCTGTTGTTTTTGGAGTTGTCTTCTCAGTTACTGTTGTATTAAATTTTGTTGGAGATATTTTTGTTTGCATTTTCTGTGATGTTTTTGTCGTTGACGCAGTAGCTCCAGACTCAATCTGAGACGTAGGTGTGTTGCCTAGCGTAGTGATTGTCAAGTGGGGATCAGTAATTTCCTTTGATGATGGTGTTGAATACGATTTTGTTATAGAATTGTCTAATGTTCGTGTCGTTGATGTAATACTTGTTGAATCAGTTTGGGACGTATCTTTGACGCTTGGTGTATTGCTTTTATTTGTTGACACAGCCATATGCGTGGATGATATAGTTGAAGATGCTTTTGCCATTGTATTAGTTGAGGTTGGAGTCGTTAATGTAGTTGGTCTGATCTTGGGCGATGGTTTGGTTGTTGCAGACTTACCCAGTGACGTTGTTATTTTACCTGGTGCACGGATTGTAGTTGTTGTATCATTGATTCGCGTAGATAATGTAGTTAGGGGAGATCTTGTTGTCGACGATGTTTCCGACGTGGCTATGGTTGATATAGTACTTGTGAGCAAAGTCGGTGACTTAGTTTTTCTGTGTGGTGTTGTTCTTGGAGATGATTTCGCAGTTACTGTTGAATATAATTTTGTTGGAGTAGCTCTTGTTTCCATTTTGGTCGTTGATGCAGTAGGTTTAGACTCAATCTGAGACGTAGGTGTGTTGCCTAGCGTAGTGATTGTCAAGTGGGAATCAGTAATTTCTTTTGATGATATTGTTGGATACGAGCTTGTTGTAGTATTGTCTGATGTTGGTATCGTTGATGTAGTACTTGTGGAGTCAGTTTGGGACGTTGTAATGCGTGCGGTTGGGATCTGTAATGTAGTTATTGGGATCTCGATTGATGTCAGATTTGCTCTGCCGGATCTACTGATTGGGGTGTTTGAGAGAGTGAATTGGGGAGATGATGTGGTTGGGGAAAATGTCGAATTCGCATCTTCTACAGTTGGGGTCATTGATGTAGTAATTGTAGACTCAGTTCGTGACGCAGCTTTGCTACGTGCTTTCCTGCTTGGAGTTGTTAAGTGATGATTTAGTGCGGACGATGTGTTGGTAAAAGAGCGTGATGTCGTAGTTTCATATTTTTTGTTCCTTAATTTAGCAATTGTTGAGTCCGTCAATGAAATAGTTCTGCTCCCTGGTGTTCTTAAGTCAGTAGTTAGTGCGACTGATGCCGTTATAGACGTGTTTGTGGAACTGTCCCATGTTTGAGTCGTTGATTTAGTGGATGTTGACTGAATCGGTGACGTAGTTGTTCTACTTGCTACAATGCTCGGAGATTTTTTAGAAGCTCCTGCTGAGGACGTGTCTGCGGTTGGCATCGATATTGTTGTAGTAATTACAAAACGGCTTAACAGAATTAACACCATCAAAATTGTCGGCCGACCTGTTCTATGAACACTTGGATCAATCAGAAAACATAGCTATTAATATTTTTGCGTGAAACAAAAATCAAAAATACCCGACATCCACTTCTACATGATAAACCGTAGATCTTCGAAATTGTATGCATGCATGCATATAGGAATTCTTACCAGGAAATATACCTACCTACCTACCTACCTACATACATACATACCAACATACATACATACATACATACATACATACATACATACATACATACATACATACATACATACATACATACATACATACATACATACATACATACATACATACATAGATGCAACATATATTATTGTAAATCTAAGTGCGTTCGTATTTGACTGCATTTATTTATGCTTATTGTGCACCCTCGATTTATTCCCCACTTTTGATTTAAAATAAAATGGTCGGATATTAAAGGTTGAGATTAGTTATGGTTCGCAAATGATTTTTTATTGTTGTGTGTTGTATATATGTATACACCATAACAAGTTAGTTTTTGTATCATACTGTCATAACAGATACATGTACTCAAAGAAACATGATGTATACATATGTGGATAACAATTAAATAAAACCATGCTATAAAATATATCGGTATATAAACACGCAGTATTTGTAAGAAAATAGACCTTACAGCAATCGAAATTTCGCATTTTTCTTCGCAGAATTTGATAGAGTCGCTCATTTCATAAATATATGCAAGATAAATACGTTTTAAATTATCCACATTTGACCTTCATGTCTTCAAGAACATGAGTATTTTCCTCAATTAGCCCCCTCGACTCAGCAAATACAAAGATTGATTCACAATCAGTTGATTGATGATTTGAACCCTGCCCACATCATACAAGTCAGATGTCATGGTGTATCTCTGAACAAGGCACTTCAATCTTATTAATTTGGCACCAATCAGTTCTTCCTATTATGATGTGTGGTTTATACCCAAATCAATCAATCAAGAGTTCATTCAATCAATGAATCTCAATGAACAATATTGCCGAAGAATAGAATCAGTGAACCTTAGTAATTGATATATTGTGGTATACAGGGAGTCGCTAATCAGTTGTCCATAGGGCAAGTTGTACTTTAGTCAGTTTATGAACAACATGTTTACTGAATTTGAGATCAAGGTCAGTTTTGTTTACATAGCATTTGGTACCAGAATGGAATTTCCACTGCTTACGTGCGAGAAGTCACGTCCGCGAAAGGAAAATTTATTCTAGAGTCGCGCATTTTCTAGAACATTCTGTTACGTGACTTATGTTTATATATGGAGATTTCGGTGGACAATATTTCATTCTTGTTCAAATGGTCAGCCTAAGAAGAATCATTCTAATAATCAGGTATTTATAGTTGTGTTGTGAAAATTCAGAGCAAATTCGGAGAGAGGAATTATTTATTTGAAGCATTAATTTAAATTTCCAAAATGGCTCATTTTCATAGTGGATTAATACTTGACTTTGGGATTTATGTGAACGTATTCAAAGATATTCTGGAATACATCATTTAGGCATATTAGAACATTCAAGACTACTAGCACATTAGGACATTCAAGGCTACATTCATTCATTCGGAACATTCATTCATTCGGAATATTCTATATTTAGGACTTGTGATTAAGACACTTAGGATTACTGGGTTATTTGGATTTTAATTCACGTTACTGTAAGTGTGTTTTGATTTTTGTTTTAATTGTCTAGAAATAAATTGTTTGTTGATTTATCATACATTGTTGGTTTCACTTTCTTTCTATTACATTTTTCTTAGACTATAGAGTTGTAACAATACTGTCTTCTGGAGGCGGTTTGTTGTAACTTGCTAGTATTGCAAACAAAGCAAAGCAATTGTGATTGGCAACAAGTTCATACTTGTCCCATAAAAACAAACCTTACACTATGTCAAAAAGACGGCTAACTTAGGTGCAGGCTACTCTTAAAACAAGGCAAAGTACAAAAGAATTAAAGTAAAGACAACAAGTAAAAATATAGCAGGATAAGAGGATTACAGGGTTTCTACAGACGCATTAAGGTATATGATGCTCAAGTAGTGTAGGTATCGTGCCTATTCGTGTTTTTCATTAAATTTTGCACTGCCAAATTATTAGCATATTTTGATCTTTTGTTTATTCGAAACTTTCCATTAATAGCAAATTTAAACATATAATAAAATGATTTAATTCAGTAGACATTGTGATCCTTGCATCTGTTGCACACACGCACGAGCTACTTTTGGTCTTGGCCATTATAATCTAATGTTCCGGATTTGTTTTTAGTCTACTCTAAAGTCCGTGACAGTTCCCGAAGTTTAGTACGACTTTTAGTCACGTCCATTTTAGTGTTATTATGAGTTGATTCCCTTAGGTAATGCTTTATATATAAATCTAGGCTATATACAGATATAGCCACTAAGCAGAAGGTCACTACACACGGCGTGTTGGATAGTATATGTGGGGTTTGGATAGTAGATGACGGGATATTGATCACTACCCACGGCGTGTTGATGGTATACTGTGGGGTTTTGGATAGTAGATGATGGGATATTGATCAATACACATGGCGTGTTGATGGTATAGTGTGGGGTGTTGGATATAATAGATGACGTGGTATTGGTCACTACACACGGCGTGTTGATGATATAGTGTGGAGTGTTGGATAATAAAAATGACGGGGTATTGGTCACTACACACGGCGTGTTGATGGTATAGTGTGGGGTGTTGGATAGTAGATGACTGGGTAATGGTCACTACACACGGCGTGTTGATGGTATAGTGTGGGGTGTTGGATAGTAGATGACGGGGTAATGGTCACTACACTCAGCGTGTTGGATAGTATAGTCTGGGGTTTCTGTCCTCATAAACACTTCTGTCCCATAAACACTTCTACCCAATAAACACTTCTATCCACCAACTGCCTTCTCCATGTTCATTTCAAGAATGGCTCTCAAGTGCCTCTCCATGTTAATTTCCCGTATGGGTCTATAAACCTTCCCATTTGGGTCACAAGTGATCTTCATGTTAATCTACCGTATGGGTCCCAAGTGTCTCCTTTGGGTCTCAGTTCCCTCCCTATACTACTGTCGTAAAGTGATGCATATTCAAAGAAGATTTGACTGCGAAAGGACGAGTAAGAGAGTTAACAGATTCTGCAATATCATTAATATAAGCACGAAAGAGTAATAGCAAAACAAAAAACCGTACATTCATACATTAAATCTTAATAAATAACACTTTCTTACGTATACTTATTACAATTAGATACAAATTAATGAAGCTCATTTTTTATTTAAATGTTCGAATGCACGATTATTATCAACAGGATCTATTTAGGTTAGCACGAAACTAAAATTAACGTAACCGTGATCTTTTTATTTTGATGCAAAGGTTGCAAAATACCAGATACATGAAAGTACAAGTGTATCTACAATTACCAAACATACATCCACATAACTTATATTGCAAGACGGTTTCTTGGGCGACTGTAATTGCCCATGACCTATGTAATAAAACAGACCCACGGCTGCTTTGTGTTGATCAATATCAATTGAATTTTCAACGATTAAGCCAAGTCTGTTCATTCTGCTCGATTAATAACACTGTTTGAAAGGAGGGGGGGGGATTACATGACCACACAAATGTAAACAAAGAAATGTATATTAACAATGCGAGTCAGCCATATTCAAACGTACACCTAAGAATGGACCTTGTACGCTAATTTCCACAAATGTACATTGTAATGGTGCAAATTTCTGTAGATTTCTGTAGAGCACATTTTAGTTGACAGAGAACAATTAATTAGATTTATGAGGAAAGGTACCGTGTGGAATCGCTAGACTGCGAGGGGTTTAATGTTCCTGTTGAGTGGCGAAATTGATTCTTAATTAAGCATTCGTTTATTTAACGGTCAGACAGATTGGAAGGAAAAGGTTAACTTCGATCTTGGTATCGAAAATGTCAGAGTTCAGATTGTCCAGAATCAGTTACTTAATTAGCGCGAAATCTAGAAGGTGACGCTGACCGAATTGTCGCATATTTATAAAAGGCGGTAGATCCGTTTAATTTGATTGGCTACGCTAAATAAGGGGCGTGTTTCCCAGAAGAAATTTCATGGTTTTTAATATGTCCCATCGCAAAATTTAGTCAGTCTAAGTTTTTCTGCAAGAGAAATAGATTTGACTCCGAGACTGAATTTAGAAGAAGTTCTCTCTTAAAAACAATTATTCAAGGGACGGATGTCTGGAAAGTTGACGGACACAATTCTGGCGGTAGAAGCAAGCGAGGCTTGAAAGCACAAGATATTTGCATCAATTTCATGTAATTCGTTGATACCAATATAATTATTTGCTTGAATTTATTTGTTTATATTTGCATGAATTTATTTGTTTAAATTCGTAGATCAATTTTCTTGATATGAGTATAACTATTTGTTTGAGTTCACTTGTCTGAATTCGTACAATAATCTTCTTTATATGAGTTTGACGAATTGTTTGAATTTGTCGTCTTGATTGCTATAAGAATCATGTATTCTAAGGATTTCATGCATTACTTTATTTGATACAAGTTGTCTTAGATGATTTCATGTATGATAAAGACTTGAGTATTCACTAAAATTAATATAGTTAAGCCATGAAGTAAATTTCATTGATTCATTTGTATAACTGAGACGGGAACTGAAACTATTATGTCTCGTGTGATGTTAATGGGAATTAGGGAGGAGATAGCCGTTAGAAAATACATTAATCTTCTGAAACTAGGTTTGTTTATGGCCTGTCCAATTTGGCCTGACCAGATGCCTTTTGGTATCTGTTTGAATTACGATAGGACGATATCTGACGTAACGAGAGTGGAGTAAGGTTCTATTCCCAGTAGGATATTTGACGGAAGATTTAGGTTGCTTCTCTGTTTATTTTAAAAGGGGAAATAGCTCCATCCACCCACCTACGTATCCACGTACCTACGTAGCCACGTATCCACCTACCCATTCAAAGTTGAGGGCCGACAGAGGCGAGATACAGAGAACGAGGAAGGGAAAAGCGAAGGAACAAAGAACAACAACGTTAAAGTTGGAGAGACCAGCCTATCGCAGGTTATGCTGTTATGCAGAGGCAATGACTTCGATTGTACACTCGATTCTATGATGAACTAATTCTATCGTTTAAAACAGATCGGCTATTTGCATAAGTATATTTGTGTTGAAATTCAGTAAATGATTTTTTTCAAAAAAAAGTGTATATTCCTATTTTAATGTATTTTTCCAGTTTGTTTATGTAATTGATTAAATTGTTATATTTCATGTACTCGTGTTATTCTGTTCTATATATCTGCTCAGATCTCTATTTATTCCATCTATAAGTTCATAATTTACATTATTATTTACTCGATCCGGGCAATAACACCGAGGTCGATCATCCTCTAGATAACGATAACCAACCAAATAAAGCGGACACATTGTAACGAGGGTAGTACCGCCACATACACAATAATAATTTCCATTTAGTTTTTGACAAACAAAATAGTAGCCACAATCACATAACTATATGGAACAAATTAGAATTAATAGTTGAAATCGTCGTTCATATTATATGAAAATTCACAGGTTGTGAAAGCACAAAAAACAAAGAGATATACGCACAGAAAGAGCAAACCAATTTTTGCATTTCTTATTATTGCTCTATAATAAATGAAAACTAAACAATACATGTCATTCAAAATTAAACAATCCTACAACATGAACCATTAATCACTTTTTCGGAAACTGCAATGTTTTATAAGTGACTGATACAAATCTACACCAATATACAAGTAAGAAGCCCCCCCCCCCACACACACAAACACACAGTCCCAATCCCACTCGCTGCACTTTTTTATATTTTTTGTAACAATCTGTAAAAATAGTATTTCAATCTTTACTCTGGACGCATGAACGGTGACAAATGATCAGCGGATGGACAACCATATAATGCTCGCAGAATTCACATGTTACGATATAATATTATTATTTCAACTTACTCTTATAACGAGAGTATAGAAACATCTCCCACGCGCGTCCATGCGCCTAAATCGGCCCTCCCCCTCCCTTTTTTTCCCTAGAAATTCCCGCCGTTCCATCTCGACTATATGCTTAAATAATTGTAACTTACAATCACTGCGACTAAATCTACACCAATGAGTTAAAATGTAATTCATTATGTAGTGAGTGTGCACCTTAAATGGCAGATTAAATCTCAGTAGACTTATAAAAACTAATAATAGCATCATAAAGGAAGAAAGAAAAGAAAAACATGCAACGTTAAAAAAACAAGTCGACCACGTGATATGAATAAATACCACACCTGGCATTTACGAAGAGATCAGCTATTTGGTACTGAAAGATATCACCTATACACAAATCCACAGCGAACGAGGTGAACCTTTAATTCCCTATCGGTTGAGTAGCTGCGATTTGTAACAAAACATAGTGGTGTCATATGTTTATAATGATCTATAAAATCCAGTTGCACAAAATTTATGCATAATAAGTAATCTAACTTTAAGTTTGTATAAATACCTTAGTTAATATGAAACAGTGGTAGAGCATACAATGAACGCCATTTCAACAACATATAATTAAAACTGTAATCAATGACTCACTGGAAATAATTATGATGGTATTAAAGCTTCAGCTAATAGTATTAATGTTTAAATAGAGCTGATAATATAAAAGTACAACATGAATATCTTCTTTGTCGTTAAGAGGTTAAGAACTGAAATAGCTAGGCAACAGCAAACACATTTAACGGAGATATAATCCAGTAGTATATAACTATATTCCGCGATGCATGTGGCCAAGAGTGACCCTTGCAACCCCATGTAGTCCCGCATGTTATTTCTTTTTTTTTTTCTTTTTTTTTTACATTGAAGCCAGTGTGACCACTGAGATACCCATATCGAAGTTCTCTCCTTATTTATTAATTATCAAATTTAGAAAAAAGAGATGTGAAACAAAAGAACTAAAGAGAAAAAACAATGAAAAAAGGAAGAAATGCAAGTAGAAGAAACGAAAGAAAAAGAGAGCCAAAACTTAGATAAGGTAGGATTGCGATAAATTGAAGGAAAATGATCTGCGACACGAGATTCTGAAGCTTTTTGATGCAGTTTAGATTTTATGTCCACGAGGTTAAGAAATATTTTAGAAAGTTACAAAAAATTCCTATGTCGCCAAACCTTTTCGAATGAACAAAATGCTACAATCTGACGTCTGTTAACGAAATCAGTGTTATGTGACGTTCGCGATACAAAACAAATCTTTTCAAAAGTTACGTTACCAAAGAGCTAAAATGTAAGGTTACAGATACATATTTATTTCCAATTTATTGTCATTACCTGACGATACGTAAGGTCAAAAACATAGTTAGGTTAATATAAACATTGTAATTTTTTTACAATCTCCTCTTTTAAATACACTTCTAAATATGTACTTGAACGGTCGCGGTGAAGAGTCATTTTCAGAGAATTATGAACTTTTTGCAGAAACTCTAGCCGAAATGCAGGGAATATGACGTTATTCTTTCATTCTTTGCAGCGACGTCACTAGTAACACCTATTATTTTCGTTATTTTGGATGCTGCTGTTACTGTTATTATTATTATTTTTATTATTTTTATTATTATTATTATTATTATTTATGTTGTATGTTTAGTTGCCTTATTGCTGAAAACGGATATGCTTGCAAATTATATTATCTTTCATTGTTTTTTCTCTTTTTTCTTTCATGGTGTAACAAGTTAGCAATTAAAAAACGAAATTCGTGTTATCTTGCTTTGATTTACATTTCAGAAAACAAAATTCATGTTTTTTTCTTTCATGGCGCAACAAATTACTGACTTTTATTGTTGCATGAGCACACAATTTAGTGACGAACTGACTGCTACTGTTCCAGTAGCACACTTATTAGCGAAGAAAACGGACGTTTACTGTTGCAGTAGCACAATTTTAGTGCTTTTCTACGATGCACCACTGCTGAAGAGTTCAAGTATAGTTTAACATAGCTGAAATAAAGACATTGTGTTTGAGTGCGCCTGCAGTGGATACTTCTTATACCCAGAATGATAGCATCACTACTGCTGCTGCTGTAGCGAGTACTCGTCCAAAGGAGGATGACTTCAATTTGGCCTTGTGCGATTTCATATCTTTTTCGCAATGATTTTTGCTGGTAGTACCACCTTCACCTCCTTCTCAATCATTATCGCTCTATCATGATTTCAGAAAGAAACAGAAGAAAGAGTTAGAGACTTTTTGCAACACCAAAAAGAAGAAGAACTGACATTTGTTCAAAAAGAAAAGGAAAAGCGAAAGAAACAAGTAGAGAAGAGGAAACCTTTGAACAGTGAACAGAAGGACGAGAATGAAAACAAAACGTTAGTGTGTTACGAAACATTTTGGCAGAATTAAAACACGAGAAAAATGTATAAAAACCTAGGAGAAAGAGACCTACACATACAATTAATCCCTCCGCTACACCGATGTCAGCAGCAGCGCCAACCACTACCGCTACTACTACCACCTCAGGTGTAAGCCTTGGACGTGGGAAAGGTGTAAGGCAGTTGCAGGTGATGTTGTCAAGTCCATATATTGTTTTCTTTCAAAACGTAACGGTCCTTTTCAGGGTCACCTAATTGTCTTAGAAACAGAGATACTATTCAATCATTCCCAGACTATGTGTTTATGTCTGTGTATGCCTATGTCTTCCACAAAAAATAAAACGTAAACCCCTTACCCCTCTGGTGTGATAGTATATAAGTATGTTTGTGGGATTAGTTTGTGAAAGCACTCCTACCCTTGCTTTTGTGTGATAGGCATTTTTACAGACAGACAGCAACAATTATTTTATTAACAAGTACAAAACACTCCATGTACGATACATAACTTCGATGTCGTTTAGTTTTTGCCTTTAAAATAAAAGATAAAAGAACTCCCTACTTTGATATAAAAGTACACCAAACGTTACGCCGAGCTTGTTTGTGTTTGATACAGTACCGTTCTCCAATATAAAAAGTTCCAAGACAGAAATATCATTCTGAGTACACATTCGCCGAGAAAGAGGAATTCCACGGAGAAAAATATGATCTACCCTACCAAAAGTTAAAGAAGACGAATGCAATGCCACGCTGTGCACCATTAGTGATGCTGAGTCCTGCAATCAGAGCGAAGCTGCACCCTGTCACATGATTGATGCAGCACAACCTTGCCGCTATACTATTGAAAGCGATGTCATTTGTGTGCCCCTCTATGGATCTCATCCATGCCCACAAACCATAAACTCATCAAGAATCACAAATCAAATAAGAATACACATTTCCTGACATTCCTGTGAATGGGTAGTTTAGAAGAGCACATTCAGAATTTACCTCTGGAATTGCGAGAACACATTTACAAGTATTTTGTACAGATTGAGGTGAAACGTAAAAGACAAATTATATCAGCATTTTCAAACCGTTGATATCTGAATAGTATAAGAATGCTAATTCTCGGGAAAGACTATGACAGACACAAAACTCTACGTGGATACAAGGTTCTCGATGCCAAGACTTGTGTAATTTGTGCGGCACAGAATTATATTTTTGTAAATTGACAGTTTCGAAGAGCACATTCAGAATCTACCATTGGAACTGCGTGAGCGCATTTACAGAGACTTTGTACAGATTCAAGTGAAACGCAAAGAACAATTGAATCCAAAACTGACATAGACTTTTTAAACATTGGTATCTGAATGCTATAAAAAGATGATTAATTTTAAAATATTCAAATGGTCAAACATTGATAAACTGCTAACACGTTGTAAGACTCTCCATGCCACGACTTCTGTTATCAGTATTACATCAAATGCCATGGAAGATAGTCAATGACAGAATGGAGGATTCTTAAAAGTTGTGAGCTATATTAAATTAAGTATTTCATTGCCACCCTCTCTATGATGTGCTACATCAGGCTAATATAGAATAAACGCTCCCACATAATCATGTATATATATATATATATATATATATATATATATATATATATATATATATATATATATATATATTGTATATATATATATATTGTATGTATATATATATATATATATATATATATATATATATATATATATATATATATATATATATATATATATATATATATATATATATATATATATATATATATATTCCTCTATTTCTATATCTTTCCGTCAATCAATGCATATGGATCCTGATAGACAAAGAGAAAAATGTATTGTTATTCTTCTTCTCCATTTACTTCTTTTTATTCTTCCATCACTTCTTCCTTTTCTTTCGCAGTTCCTCAATCCTCTAAATATCTTATGAAAGTTTAAAGTTTACGTATCATTATCAGACAAATGTCCGTGATCGTATTGCTTCACATTGGAGTAATCAAAGAAAAAGGAATTGGCAGCTGTATCCTTTCCATATCCCAGGTACAGTGTTTGTGTAGTATACTACGTATCATCGCATTATAGTATAGTGGAGAGAGAGAGAGAGAGACAGACAGAGAGACAGACAGACAGAGGGAGAGAGACAGATACAGAGAGAGACACACAGAGGGAGAGAGACAGACAGACAGATACAATTAATTTACTTGCTTTTCAAATTAGACAAGTATACCCAAGTAGTTCGGAGAAAGGAAAAATAATATCTTCACATGTATTTAATCTTCATCGTTACTGGATCTCGTATTTTGAAAATCATGAGCGAGGAGTTCTATGTGTCATATTATGGAGAGACCATCAATTTGAAAAGGTCTTTTAAAATGTGTTTTTTTGGATGTTCATGCGTATTTTGTTCGTCGTCCGTCCGTTCATGTCACTAAATCTCTAAATTTTTGATGGATCGTTTTGATATTTGGTAGGAGTATTACCAATCCAATGAAGACACTGTGAAGAGTCTCATGTTTAACAGCAGTACTTTGATAATGTTCCTTTTTGACTTGGAGCACTAAAGACTGTCGTGATAACTTATACGCGCAACAAATTGCATCTACATTTTGAATGGATTGTTTTGACATCTTGTGTGCTTATTATAATAATTATTCATCACACAAAGATACGCATATTTCAAACGTGAGGGACCTGATGTTTCTGGCACTAATTATGCCTCTTTGAGGACTAGAAATTATTTATCGTTTTTGACAAATATTACACAAGAATAGTACGCCAAATGTATGTGGAAGGAAACTCTGATAACAATAGAAACGAAACTGATAATCACAAGAATGAATATATGCAGCGCAGAGATAAAGAAGCATTTGAGAAAGTATGCAATGATTACTATAGGAAAATGAACTAAAGAATGAATTCGGCGTTGTTTAAGAGTATTTGAAGTGTGAATTTTTGTGAGAACAAAATAATGGATTTCAGATTTAAAAGTTTAACAAGCAGTATGCCGTATCTTTGTCCTGTAACTCAGTTTAATGTTTCAGTTAACCTAGACACTACAAAAATATTCAAAGATATGAACGTATACTACATTGAAAACAACTGTTTCATATAAAATCCATAACACATTTTTGACAATCATACTTTAAGATTTGACAGAGATAATTCTGTTAATATATTCATAGAACAGTGTGATATGAAATTATGGCAAAATGAATTTAACTGGACAATATGAATGACAAGATCCTGAAGCGGAATATTGTATTGGCATTTAACAGATCAAAACGTACCAGAGTGAAGAAAATCGATGCACATGTTTTTACTTCTTCTTTCAGATATAAAAACTGTTGTCTCAATACTATATGCTAATGAACAAGCATTTAATTCAACCAACAACATCATATATTTAAACAACAAAAAAAAAAAATTAATCGCTAATAACTTCAACATTCCACTACATCATGACTAGTGATACATTAATGTAAAAAAGGGACAAAAACTTGATTGGTCATGGACCCGAAAAACAACAGGGTTTTAGAGAGCCTACAACTGCAAATGTGCTAAAAATTTACAAACGTCATTACAGCTATGGGGCAGGTACTGTTAAATACTAGATAAAATTGTCGGCTGATGATATTAACTCATTTGTAACTAGTGATGAAAAAGTAGGATGGACTTATTTCTTTCTGCAAGATAGCACTGAACTGACAGAAGAAGAAATAAGATGATTTAATCAAAATATCCGGTCTTATGTGATATATATTTTAGGTACTCAAGTTCAAACTACAGTCTGTATCTGCTGATCAAGACACTGCTGAAAAGTTGTTTGAAAAAGTAATTTTTGGGAACAAGACTATGGCTCAGATGAAAACATTATATTTTCAGTTTCTAAAGTTAGTCTTAGCTATGTTGTTGGTGGCAATGATATATTTGTATCGTTGAGGGATATGGTGATGAAAATAAGTAGAATTATTGGTCACAAGAATAACTTGAAATAAAGTCACTATATAGCTTTAAACATGGACTGAACACTGCTATAAATACTGCGATGGTAAAACATATGATTCCAGCAGCTAATAAACAGTCTAAAATTATTCACCAAAAGATCGACAAGGAAAGAAAATAAAATTTAGGTAAAAACGATGTCGACAAGAAGGAGCAAAGTGGTGACAGTCTAGTAATAATAATTGCACATACTTGAAAAGATAAGGATCATGCCACAAGCTACTTTAATTTACGTTTTCAAATAAACAATTTTTATTTTTTTCATTGTTGATACTGTATTTACAACTTTGAGCAAAAATCCAAAACAACAAACCAGCTAATGCTAGAATAAGCAAAATTACATTTTCAGGTCTTCGCGAACCTTTTAAAGAGAGTCGGTAAAATCGAGAAAGTCACTCACCCCACTAATTAAAAACTCAGCTTTTGGGATTAAACTATTCAGACTGACCTGTGTCATTTTAGTCGAAAAATCCACAGTGTAGGCATCTTATGCTATGAGACGAGCTCTTATTGAATATTTTGAGAAAGAAATTTATCGTGAGTCTCATTTCACCTTTTTAATTATGACTACTTTCAGCTAAAACAAAATATAGTACATGATTTATCTGCTACTTTGTTATGTACATATACCATATAAAACTGTGTTCATGTTGCTTATCGGAAGACTGTTGATAAATTTTATCGTGCAGCTGTAAAAGTCCTTGCAGACGCCGGTAATAATACTGCCCGCAGTGCTAACTGGTACCAGGATGGAATGACTATATCAGAAAATTGCATAAAGAAGCTACGGATTAACATATCTTATGGCTTGATAATAGTAACATAAGACATAGTTTTCTATGTAATATGATGAGGAAATCCAGGGCACAATTCAAGTATGCCTTACGATTATGTTAGACGTAAGAAACTAGAAACAGGGATAACTCCTATGCTAAGAAGTTGAACAGTAAAGCTATTTTTTTTTTGTTGAAAGATATTTGCCAATGAACTAGAAAACGCCCTCACCAAGCCAATTCCGTGGGTCACGTGACATGCCATTAAGACAAAATCATTATTGTGAAATTCTTAATGACAGATAAAAAACACAAACGTAGTGTATTGACTGACTTGAGTAAACATACTACGTATGGAAATATTGGGTTTGTGCGTTTGGACGAGATTAATGACACTATTGCTAAGTTAAAAACGATCGTTCACCGGGTCCTCATTCTTTTCATGCTGAACACCTTAAATATACTACTGAAAGGTTGCGTGTGCTACTTATGTATTGTTTGAATATCATGCTTGTGCATTGCTGTATTAATTTTGACCTCACTAGAGTAACTCTCGGACCAATAATCAAGTCGAAGGCCGATGATGTATCTGAAGAAAATACACCAATTATCGACCTATAGCCATGGCCACTGTGACATCCAAAGCTTTAGAAATAATCTTTCTTCGAAGATGTGAAATAGAGCTCACAAACAATGAGTTTGGCTTTAGGCAAGATCTCTCCACTGATGCGTGTCTGTTTGCCTTCAACGAAGTCTTTAGTTACTATGTTAATAACGGTAGTCCAGTTTATGTATGTTTCACTGGACCTTATACAGAATGCTAATTGATCGAAACGTTCCTTTGTATGTTCTTAGTTTGCTTTGTAATTAGTAGCACATATAACAATTTTGTGTTCAGTATGGTCAGATAACTTCTATGTCTTTCCGTGTGACTAACGGTGTGCGGCAAGAAGGTGTTCTATCCCCATTCTGTTTAATGTATAAATAGATGACTTTAATTCTAAATGTAATAGGTCTTATAATGGATGCAACATCGGCGGTTTATTTATGAATAATTGTAGCTTTGCTGATGATGTCTGTACTTTGTCCATATAATGGTGGATTACGAAAATTATTAAGAATATTTGAGTGTTTCAAATTAGCAAATGAAATGGAGTACATCACAAAAAAGACCATATGTATGTATTTCAAACTACATAATCTGAAAAAGTGTCTATACCTATACTTTGCGGAGAAAATCTGCTGTTTCTCAATGAGCATGTGTACCTAGGGCATGTCATTCGTTCTAATTTGTTAGATGATAGTGATATACAAAGACAATATCGTTCTCTTTGTCTACGAATAGCTATGCTTTTAAGGTCTTTTAAAACATTTTCTACAGATGTAAAAGTATTGCTTTTCAAATCCGATTGTATGAATTTGTATTGTGCCCTTCTCTGGAAGTTATTTTTACGTTCTACAGTGACGCGGTTAAATATATGTTACAACAACGGATTTAGATTTTTAATGGGTTATGATAAAGGCCATAGTGCGTCGGGAACGTTTGCGAATAATAATGTTAACAGCCTTTGCGTTTCGCTTAGAAAGAGAGTGAATTCATTTAGAAAAAAAATCGCTAGTAGTAATAACATAATCTTGAAAGAAGTGTTTCGCATTGCATGCTGCAGTAATTCATCAATAATTGATACTTTGATCAAATTGTTGTGTTAATCCTTTTTTCGTCATACCTTGTGTGGAATTGCTGGACTTAAGTATGAAAAGTTATTATTATTATTATTATTATTATTATTATTATTATTATTATTATTATTATTATTTTTACTACTGCTACTACTACCCTTACCTTGTAGTGTGTTCATCCACAAAACAAATTAAACGACTTGTCTTCGAAATTACTTCTCTTCCAATACGCTTCTGTACAGTTTAAATGTTGAGTATATTGCTATACATAGAAGGCATGACAAGCGCTTTTCCGAAATTGTGGCATGCTTGGTATAATATTTGCTGAATGCTTTCTAATCAGTATGGGTGCAGTGTAATGTAGTTGCTCTAACTACTTGAGTCTGGACTTTAATTTACACTACTGATTTGATAAGATAAAATGGACTCTTCCAAGTTTCTTTTCTACCACTCCCTCATTACTGGTTTCAAACAAGATATTGTAATAAATTTGGGTATGTTCCATTTGCATTTACGTCTCCATTTATAGGTTCGTTAGATTTCAATCATTAGTGGTTTGATTTTGGGAAGTCGGTGTTGGGAAAATATTTCCCAGCCCAAGTAATTAGCCAATTTCTAGGAACAGACGTCATACTTACAGTTGTTAAGAGACTTTGCAGTGGCATGGATTGGTTTCGTAGTTTGAGCTGGGGTCAGACTAGCATAAGTGCGCATGTAGCCAAGTAGTTCCTATTTTAATTCAGAGTTGTTGATTGATTGTGCCTTTCGCTAGATATTCGTTAAAAAAACTACTGTTTTGTGCCATGGAATAATTCGGAAGAGTTCATCCCTTTGTTTGGAGATGCCTTTTATTGTAGCAGTTGGCGGAAGTACACGTGCGAAACGTGATTCAGACTGTCGTTTTTATTAACCCATGGATGGAAGGAAAATAGTTCCCTGCAGTGGGTGTGTGAATTGTGCTATGTGCTTCATGCCACGGCATGCTAACAAGGGAAAGCCATGCCAATGTGAAGTTATAGTTGTGACATTGTGGTCATTTATTTCTTGATTAGAGAAAAATTGTTTCTAGTCTTGGCGCGTTACGAGAACTTCCAGTTGACAACGAATGTTGTTGGGAAGTCCTTGGAAACAGGGGAAAACAAGGGACTTCCAGCCCAACCTCACGCAGGTGTTTGATTCGCTCGGTAGAGGAACCCCTGTGCGTGCTATAAGAATTTAATTATGCTGATCAAATGCTGTTTAGGTTTTTGAAGAGAGTTAGTTTGTCAAATATGTATGCTAACATGTTAAACAGAACTTATTCTGAGCAACTGAATTCAGATTGCTTTCTTCCACTTCTTCCTCCCTTGTCCAGTTAATATACTTCTCCAATACTACTAATCATAATAATAATTCTTCCTCCTATTCTTCTTGTTCTTGTTCTTGTTCTTCTTGTTCTTTTTCTTCTTCTTCTTCTTCTTCTTATTATTATTATTATTATATTCATCTCTTTTCAGCCATAATATAGTATTTTGTCAAGCCATTTTTTATAGATACGACCGCATTAATCGATCTGGATAGATAATAATCTAACACAATAAATAGTTTATTCAAGCGTTGTATATAAATATCATAAAATTTACATTTCACATAATTTCAATAAAATATCGATATCCAGCCAACTTCGGCTTATAAGGCGCTAAAAAATGAGAATGTGAAACAAAAGCTAAAGAATTATGTTTACACATTCAAAATAAAAACAAATCTTATATAAATCTGCAAAAGAGTCTTTCTTCTCTTAAACATATTAAATATCCGATCTCATGGTTCTTTCGTTGTACTTTTACTGACACATATTAAATATCCGATCTCATGGTTCTTTCGTTGTACTTTTACTGACACATATTAAATATCCGATCTCATGGTTCTTTCGTTGTACTTTTACTGACACATATTAAATATCCGATCTCATGGTTCTTTCGTTGTACTTTTACTGACACATATTAAATATCCGATCTCATGGTTCTTTCGTTGTACTTTTACTGACACATATTAAATATCCAATCTCATGGTTCTTTCGTTGTACTTTTACTGACACATATTAAATATCCGATCTCATGGTTCTTTCGTTGTACTTTTACTGACACATATTAAATATCCGATCTCATGGTTCTTTCGTAGTACTTTTACTGACACATATTAAATATCCGATCTCATGGTTCTTTCGTTGTACTTTTACTGACACATATTAAATATCAGATCTCATTGTTCTTTCGTAGTACTGACACAAGGAAAGACGGACTAGACTGATTGTAGAACGATAATGGCTGTTTCGGGCGAGTTCTTATTTTTGTTATCTTTTGGTTTGGTTTGGTGCTTTACAAGACAGCAACTCAAGTAGAATACAGCCGAGACAGCTGGATACGATGGTAGGATTCGGTCGCAATTCCGGAACGCTAACCACTTAGTGACCGCGCCGCATTTTTATCACTGTGTGTGTTTGGATATTATTCCTAGAGCTGAGACTACAATATATACGATATATTTTCTTTTTTCCATATTTAACTAGTAATAATAATAATAGCAATAACAACAACAACTACAATAATAATATTATTATTATAAGTATTATTATTATTATTTGTATAGTTACGATTATTATAATTATTATTATTAATATTATTATTGCAAAAAATATCATGTCTGAATGATCGGATTATATTGTGAAGGTAAATGCTTGCCCTTCCTTAAGAAATGAATTTGGCTATTCTTCTTTTTGCACAAAATTCATTGTTTTAGCCCCATTCTTATTCCTGCCATTTTAATATGAAGCCTTTATTTAAGTACACTGCATTGATTCAATGTTTAAAATTCACCGGTTTACAACTTTTGCAGTTATTACTTTTAAAAAATAAATGTTTCACGCCAGACATCAGTTTTGACTAGTAATGAATTTTATACGAGTGCAATTTAGAATTTATTAAACGTATGTATCATTCATATGTGATTAAGAACATGGACGAATACCAACTGTTGTTGACTATCATCCTGCAGAGGTGACGAAAAGAAACCTCGAAAGTCAGTGATTTCAAGTGGGAGCCGAAGTATCACTTAAGTCACTACTACTACTGTTAAATTTGATGATGATGATGATGATTATTATTATTATTATTATTATTATTACTTAGCTGATATCTTAAAGGTACAAACAATAAAATTTGAGGAATAATACAGATGTTTTCTGCAAACTTGTATATTTACTGTATGCGTTGTTTCACTGAGTATCGGGTACGGTAAAGTGGGAGTGCACATGACTAATCGCAAAGTACATTTGAGTTATCATGGTCAGTCACGATAATAGTTAGGTCATGATAAATGGATACAGGCTATTTCTTAAAAAAATTATTTTGATTTCAAGCAATGTACCGATGGATTCTTTATTACACTGAGGAGGCGAATTAGATTTTTTTTCGTTTCGACGTCATTCTTATAGGACGGCTGTAATATGCTCGCAACTTAAATCAACTGTAAAAGGAAAGATATTATTATTGCAAAAAATGAAATGAAACAATTATATAGCTCATTATAGGTAACTTAGTTTAAAATCAGGTAGATAAACAAGATTTGAATTCGTAACATCTTGCTATAATCAAGAAAATTGTGGATCTTACAGGAGTGATCATTTCAAATCAAAATTTATAAAACCAATCAAATCATTTCTTTCTTTTGTGATGTTTGGCGATGAAAAGATTAAAATTATTGGACGATATGAAATGAAATGAAATTTATGAAAAGAGTCGAATAATTTCTGTCTATTGCGAGCCTTCATTTCAAATGAGCACAACTGGAAGATTGTATTTATTGCAAGATGAAACATAGTGATTTTATTTATTGCAAGATGAAACATAGTGATTTTATTTATTGCAAGATGAAACATAGTGATTTTATTTATTGCAAGATGAAACATAGTGATTTTATTTATTGCAAGACGAAACATACTGATTTTATTTGATCAAACCGCAGAATAGTGTAGTGAAATGACATTGAAATACATTCGGATGTCTCAGTCTTTTCGTCCTTCCTTTGCATTACGTTATGACGCCAAGAGGTGTTATTTCACGTGCTACATATAGGAAAATTATGATATGGGTATATTAACGTAAAGTAGTCATGTGATAAAATTAAAAATGAATATAGTAGGAGCTTAAGAAGTCTAAGCACTGTTATGTATTATCGATGATTCTTTTTCTAGCAACGAAATCTGAACCTTTCTACATTACAAGATATCATAATATGCTTATATAGAGGATTCTTGCTTGCATCTAGTGAATAACGGATATATTTCATCCAATGGGTCAAACACTCAGTATGTTCATGAGTGCGAAGCCATGAGTGAAAATACTTGAGTTTTTCACCCACGAGATGAAATACATCCGTTATTCATTCGAAACAAGCAAATTTCATTGTTTTTTTATGTTCAAACCTATTGGCTAGAAATATGTATAACATATTGACGTAGCAGATTTCTTACATTATCCCGCGCGATAATCTCATCTATTCACCGTTTACTTTCTGCTGTGTTTTGTGTAGATGTCAATAGTAACATAATCCTCTTTCCTATTTTCGACGAAGAAAAAAACCCAAAACAAAAGAAAGAAAAAAAAAAAAAAAACATAAAGAAAAATAAAATTGAAGAAAAGAAAATAAGCATGTTTATGGAATTGAAATTGGTACTCTTGCGTGACAGGTGGCCATATTTACCACTAGACCAAGCAAGTGACAAAAGAGAAAATCAAATTTCTTGATCATAATGTTATCAATGTCTATCGAGTGCAGTGACAAAATATTTTTCGCAATTCACTCATCTCAATTATCAAAATTATTTAAATTGGAAAATCCACTAATTCACTGGCTAGCATAAAATAAAAGAAAATCCAATTTAGATTTAGCGATTATCAGTGAACCTCACTTGTATATGGAATACGACAACACTTAAATAAAATATCCAACATTTTTAGAGCACTAGTACAATATAAACTTTTCACACCATGACTTACTTATAGGGATACGACAACACTAAAATAAAAATAAATCAATATTCACTGGTGTAGGAAGACAAGGTAACAAAAGTCGATATTCTCTGGCGCAGATCTACATCGTGCCAATTGATATCCTACTAAATAAATGTAGATATCAAAATGCAATAATCGAAGCACTGAGAAATCACCAAATTTTATTAATTTAAGCGATTGATCGTGCTGAAGCCAACGTACATCGCAACTACAATCAATCAATTAATCTTTATTTCCCACATAAGGATAGTTCATTTATCAATATAGAGAACAGGACAGAAAGAGAGAAATTTAAAAATTTACATTGATGATTTCGGTAACCATTCCAGAAAGTCAATGATACATATTAAACTAATACAAGTGAGGAAGGAACAAATGGAATATCAATAATTAGGAAATAGATGGAAACATACAAATGACACATACTAGTTGTACATAAATCTCAAAAAAAGTTTGTTATTACAGCTTCATTAATGATGATGGCTTTGCTTTTAAAATGAGGTCTTATCAGTACACGGATTTGGTAGAAGCTGATTTGGGAAGTTTTGCTTTTGACACATGGTTTGTAGTTAGGTTAAGAAGTACACTCATTATACAAGGACGAAATCCTGGAATGAACAGATCTGAAAATGATGAAGTTGTGTTTTGTCCAGTTTACTTTCAAGGTCAGTTCTTAAGAGATTTTATAACTGTGACTCGTTGTTACTTTGGTGGAGTTTTATGTGTAGCTCAAGTCCAAACTTGTCTAAATACATTCCAGGTAAAGTCGTTGGCAATTTGTCTTGTTAAAATACAAGCAGTCTCTTCCTTTTCAAGTATTATCATGTTGACCAATTGTTTCCACTAAGATTTGTTAGGGAAAATTAATTGATTCATGAGGTTCAAGAGAAAATCTGTATGCTCATACTTCTGAAGTAAATTACAAATATCTTAAATAAAACCAGATTGTACAGATTGGATGCTATCAAAATACAGGTGAAGACGTATGAGGAATATTTGCTTCGAATGCTGTTATTTGACAAGGTGCAGAGTTTACCTAGGAAGTGAAGTTTAAACCGATCAATTTAGGTTCTTATCAGCCCCAGCATTGACTCACACATATCTCACAGCGTTCTTTCAGGGAATCCCTGAATTAATTTTGCTATAAAGTGTTGCAACTTGTAGGGCTCCAGTTGATTGCCTTTTTGGAGCTCATTCCAAAGTTCACAGCCGCAGATTAAGGTTGGAATCACGATTGTCTTATATAAACTGGCGGATGTTAGTAGGTTTAGGTTTAAGGTACCAATCCCAATATTTGCAAGACCAAAAAAGACTTGCCTTGCTCTTCTGCAAGCGTTGCGGGTGTGATTAATGGAACGATGTTACATATCCTTGTAGTGTTCCTAGGTGAGTAACGGAGTCAGTTTCAGGAATTATTTATTGTCCAACAGATAGGGACCGATTATGATTAGAATTATGTTCTCTTGCCAAAAATTATAAGATATGAATTTGTAGAATTTAGTTTGTAGTCCCATTATTTAGAATATTAGAGAATAATCTCTAAGATTTTAGCTAAGTTATCTGGAGAATATGATAGGCATGTGAGGTCGTCTGCAAGCAATAGCACTCTAAACTTCCAATTTTACACCCTAGTTTGATTTTTACTAAGTGCTGTAGCAATTTGTCTATAAATATCAGGTGCAAAAAAGAGGACAGGACATCCCCCTGTCTAACTCCCCGCTTGATATCGAACCATCTAGACGGGTATTTGCTAACCACGACTGCACTTTGTTCACTTTGATATGTATTCCTTACTATTCTCCAGATTTTTCCCCAAATTCCCATAAAATATAGTTTCATGAGTAGAGCAGCGTGCCAAATGGTGTCAAAGGCCTCTTGAGTATCGAGATAGGCAGCATACTTAAGACTACCACTGTCAGAGTTCTAATTAAAGACCTCTTGACTTTTAAAGGAGGCCGTGAGGCAGATTAGATTCCTTTGGAAGCTTTGCTGTTGTGGATTAGGGAATAGGGTTTCCTTTGTCACCAAGAAGTTATTGATTGTTGCTTGCAAATTTTCTCAAATAGTTTGTACAGAAGTAGAGTGATTATGGAAATTTCAGACTTTTGTTACTGATAAGGTTCACCCCTCCAGATCCCATGACCTTTACTCTTTTTGCAAAAGCCCATGCATCTGTGATGCAACATCGAGGGTTTTGAAACGAATACCCATCAGCGACAAAAATAAATGTCTGAGACCGCGATTGACAGATTCGGTTACTGATCGGGGTTAAATCGTCGTCGGTGGCTTCGCCACTCATAACCGTAATCGTCCTTGGTGTCTTCACCACTCGCAACCACAGTTTAATATTGTCGTTGCAGCTTGCATCAATCGGAATAATTTGCATGCAATTAACTATGTATGGTGTTTATCGACACGTCAGCGCAATAATGGTATGTTGTGCCGATTAAAAGGTAGGTTCTAAATGTGTAAGGATAAAGAATTACAAAAATATAATAAAATAGGAAGATAAACCCTTCGAAATAAACGTAATCACGTGTACCAAAAAAAAAAAAAAAAAAAAAAGAAAAGGTAAGATTTTAGGATTCTTTAATAGGTATATATGATAGTAGATTATGGTAAAAAGTTTAGAATCCTTAAATTATAGGGTCAAAATTTGTTATATAGACCGCATTCCCTCTAAAAGTGCAAGATTTTCTTTTGTGGTACATTATCGTAAAGTTTCTTAACTGAGTTCGCATCAGATAACTTCTGTCTCACATGGAAGTCGGTACACTTCAGTAGGTATGCACAAGTCAGGTATGTGTGACCGGTACACCATCGGTGCAATACCACTTCATCTCTGCCATTTGTTTTATACTAGGGATTTTATTCTCTAATGATGGAATTCATGTCCCAAAGCTCGTTAATGGAGTTTTCATTCCACATATTTTGCAAAGTATATGCAATATGCTGATCTATATAATACTTAAAGTTATATATATGGAATCTTCCATCCAGAAACGGGTGAATGCCCAGCAGCTTTGGTTGCTTTCATTACCCTTAATGTCATGAGGCAGCCAGTGGAGGCGTTATCCGGTATTCAGCTCGAGATAATTCCATGAGATGTTGCAATGGCAGCTGTTGCCTTTCCTCCATCTTTCGAAAAATCTGTTTCAGAAACGTATGGCCACTATAGAAGGTTCTTATTTCATTGAACTTACACTTAAAAATGAGAGAATTGGTAGCAGACTTTTTGAATTGACAAAGATTCAATCTTACTTAGCTAAGTTTTAATAACCAAAGAGACTCTTATTTCATTGAATTTATGCTGAAAAATGATAGGATTGGTAGACTTTCGAATCGACAAAGATCAAATATTATTGCAGGGGTGGGGGGGGTGGAGGGTTAGGGTGGGTATGAAGAGGCAGTTTAATAACCACGGTGATTAGTTTATGATGAGTATTTCGCAGTATTAATAAGATTGATTTATGCTGCATCAACATGATGGTGAATTCTTATGCCAAAATGTGGAATGAAATCTGGTTTCTGATCATACATGGTTTGGTATTTGAGCCTAAGAATGACATCAAATACAGGATTAGATGGATTAAATGGATTAGATGATAGTTTGGCAGCATACTGAAGAGCCAGTTGCGTTCGTCTGAGATAACGTGATGGTTCATTTGCCTCAACATGGAGGCTTTCTGAAGGGGAAGTCCTAAATGCTCCCAGACAAAGACTGTTTCCTTGATTTTGTATCGGATCAAGAATATATAGGTAAGATTTGCGGTCCGCACACAAGTTTCGACTGACAGGGGTCGGACCAGGATAAAATCCTTTCAGGTCTGTACCGAGGGAAGCAATTCATATCTAAATTTAGAGGTTTTATTTGGCTATGTCTTTCATTGTAAAATACCCCTGAAAGGAACTGTTTTGAACCATGAAATAATTGGGAAAGAATCATTATATACATTGTTTAAAATTGAAATGTATGTCTGTATGTATTGTAATAACCTGCATTTTTATAGACTTTGTAGACAAGCCGCCAAACTCAGTCTCGATTGTTTCTTAATCAATGCATTGATAACAAATTTATCATGAGTCAACACTAATATTTCCTCTGACTTTATGTTGTGTTGTCTTCTTCGAATTATTGTCGGTTCGTATATTCTACTGGTTTCGATGGTTATCAAAAATAGGGACTATCCATGCTGGCGATTAGCATGCTTTATAATTTGACCAATATCTACTTTTACCAAACCATTTTAGTCTGCACGATACGTAATTAATGTGTTTATATAACTCATCGTCCACTTTTGATTTGTCGTTGTTTTCAATTTCTGATATTTGCTGCTCTTTATTTGACTTGCTTTTATAACACATATTGACTTCCCTTGTCATGCGGTCTACTTCGGCAACGTTCCAAGAGTGCATGACTTAATACATGTTCCGAACTATCGCTATTACTAACACTGGTAAACACGGTATTTGCCGCGAAAGGCGAAGTTGTGTTATTTTATCTAAGATATAGGTTTAAGGTAATGACTTTGTAATTTCTTTATAGAATCTTTGTGGAAATTTACTAAACATCTTCTTGCTATAGTAGCGTGTGATTGTTGGAAGATTCTAACACACTTTATGGGTTTTGTGGCTTTGTGGGCTTTGTGGCTTGTGGGTTTTGTGGGTTTCATCGTAAGTATATAAGCCGTTGTGTGATACTTATAGGGCTCTCTTCCCAATTATTCACATCACAATTAGAGTGTGATTTTTTATTATTATTTTATATTTTTGTTCATTTTATTACTTTTATGTACACACTTTTGGAAATTTAGACAATATTTTGGACAATCAATTTTTGTTTTAAAGTGTATTTAAGCACAGAGTAATATTTATCCAGAAAATTTACCCTGCTTTTCTTTCTTCCAAATTATATAAAATCTATTGATTTCTAACTTATTTTATGAGCAAACTATAGATTGTTATATCGTTTGTTACAGGAACTGAGTTGTGTGGTCAAAGTGAGTGTTGTCCTCACTGCCCAATAATTTTATTTATTTTCTTTATTAATTTATGTCTGTAATTATTTTTATGAAGTTACATGCATCTTTATAATCTTCTTCTATGTTGAATTAGATCGATTTTTGTTTTCATTCTATATCTAAATTTTTTAGTTGTGCTGCACATAGATCAGTTATTATCTGAAATTATAGATTCAATATTTTACACGATCAACACTGTAAATTGTACTCCAGCTTAATTCAATACTTTATAAACATAATTCCAGAATTTTCATAAAAAGCTAGAATGTCCAAGTCATGGTGAGTGCTATCTTCACCGACTTGACATTCTCAATTCAATTCAGTAATTGTTTAATCAAACACTTCACATACATAATTCCAGAATTTGCATAAGAAGCTAGAATGTCCAAGTCATTGTGAGTGTTATCATCACCGACTTGACATGCTCAATTCAATTAAATTTAATAATTGCTTAATACAACACTTCATAAACATAATTCTATAATTTGCATAGGAAGCTAGAATGTCTAAGTCATTTTGAGTGTTATCCTCACCGACGTGACATTCTCAGTTCAATTCAACTCAGTAATTGCTCAATTTAACACTTCATAAACACATTTCCAGAAATTTCATAAGAACTTAGAATGTCCAAGTCATAGTAAGCGATATTCTTGCTGACTTGACATGCTCAGTTTAATTTAATTCTATAATTGCTTAATTCAACACTTCATAAATCTAGAATTGTTTATAAGAACCTAGAATGTCCAAGTCATTGTGAGCGTTATCCACACAGACTTGACATGTTCAATTAAATTCAACTCCATAATTGCTTAATCTAACACTTTACAAACATAAATTGTGAAGTTTTCATAATTTACCAGCTTGTCCAAGTCATTGTGAATGTTGTTCTCACCGACTTGACACACTCAGTTCAATTCCGCTGCATGTCAATTTAATTCAAATTTTATGCCAATACATTTCAATATTATAATGTGCCTATCAGTTCAATTCAAACAAGTACTGTGCTATAGTTAAAGTGTAAAGTCAAGCAAGCATTCTCCTTACGGTCTTTTTATTTAACAAATTACAATCAAATCACATTATTTTTCGGTAGACAAATTATTGCAATTGAATCTCAACATAGTAAATCTTATATAATTTTCATTCTTCAAAAATGGTATTATCATAATAAATTATTAATATGGAGCTAATATTTACATTGGCCTTGTGAGAGATTATCAC
This sequence comes from Margaritifera margaritifera, assembly GCA_029931535.1. Classification (NCBI taxonomy): domain Eukaryota; kingdom Metazoa; phylum Mollusca; class Bivalvia; order Unionida; family Margaritiferidae; genus Margaritifera; species Margaritifera margaritifera. The sequence goes on from JAQPZY010001561.1 coordinate 1,265,251, forward strand.
ATTCAGACCTGTACATCAAGACAATATTAATATTCTGGCCATTGTATAAAGACAAGAAAACTGCTATGGTGATGATCTGCAACTTTATTGATGCGTTTGTTAATACATGAATCATCTTGTGTTATGGGTGAGAAAAAAAATTGTTCGATTTTCCCGCATTCTCCACATGTCATTAGATAAGAAGCATACTCATCCCTGGTGTCGTACTCTGATGTAATATTATAAGGACCTAGCTTCGCCGTTACAAAGTCTAGTTGCAGCCGTCACAGTATCTATCTATCATGATAAGCGTTTTCCCCATCTTAGTCATAATCCCACAAGGTATGATAATTAAATGTTTATTTAGAAAAACCCATCGCAACCAGTCTCGACTCATATATAATCTAGATTATTATATATTTAAAAATGTTCAGAATTTAGTTTAAATATATTTTATTTGTATATGGATGCAAACTGTTCTGGTTACAAGTTCTCATATGATATAAATGTATTTTCTAACACAGTAGAAAAAGAAAAAATAAAGAAGATAGAGACAAACACGTATTCAATAATGATTTAAATTAAAAAGCCAACAAGAGGAATAATAAAAATACATAAAATATGAGACAAGGAAACTCTAATTGAGATGGAATTAAAATATGAGACAAGGAAACTCAAAACCAGAATAAGAAGTTGATGTAAAAAACGTCATCATATGGACCAGGAGAATATGAATATGAGGAGGTACAAAAAAACTTATAGATAGAGAAGCTTATTCTCAATAAGTTCCCAATACTCAAGTTAGGTACTAACAGTATGGAATAGACTAGTGAATAAATCAGTAAGATATAAAATGTAAAATCGAACAAGGAGTTTTATTCTTATGCTTTTTTTTGGTAACGTTTGTAATAAAAAAACATAACCTTAAGATTTTTACACCTTTCCCTTCAATGTGCATAGCGCATACAAAATACGAAACACACACATGTCCGGATGGCATGCGCTTCAATTCATTCAAGATCAAAGGTTCTCATGGAAACCAGTTCTGATGACATAAAGACTTCAGTTAGAGTATACCTTATACAAATAGCATTGAAGATGATTTAGTTATATCAAGATACAAAGTTTTAACTTTTCCTTTTTGCTGATAATATTATTCAAAAAATTTAAAAGCATTACATCCTGAGAGGCTCCAAACTGGAATTCAGAAAGTTATCGTTTATAGCACCATGTATAAACAATATTTTCCAAAGGAAATTTAGAGCTCTTTTGATACCAACATTTAAGGAATCGACAAAAGATAAATGCTACGATGAAAGTCGTTAGTCAACTGCCCAAACATAGATAAGAATATCACTGAAATTTAAGTCCATAATACTTCACTATTGAGCTGACGACTTTCAGGCTATGCATACAAGCTTTTTTCTCGGGGACGTAAACCGTGACTTATATCATTTTCATCGGTTTACTCTATCTTTATAGGAGAATAGTTTCATTATCTGCATATTCATCGAGATTAGTATTTGCGAGAGCAATTACACCGAAGTCATCGCAGAAGTATGCAGAAAATTCCTATTTTGCACGAAGAGATCTAATAATAAGATTTGCTAGTGCATTGTCCATAGTTAATCACAGGGCCTAGGGCGTATTATTAATGTGTGAATCAGGTAAGAATAAAGCGGAAGAGATACCTGGGTTTCGTTTAATATCTCTTACTATCTATAAGAAGAGCTAAATAAAGGCATACTATAATGGAACTAATAAACATCGTACTTTTATAAGATCATTCAAGAATAAATGTGGAACTTAGTAGTTTTGTGTATAAATATACTAAATAACTTATCATATTCATTTATCATTAAAAGAATAACTTTGGAGCACTACTTTCAGTCATGTATGCCTGGCCATTCTCAGTATAGGGAACATAACCATTATTTTCACTTTGTATACCCGTGAAACTGACTACTTTTTCAGTGAATTTAATGAAGAAATGCAAAACAAGCATAACAAATGTGCTTCACTTGTTTGTTAATGGATTAATCTGTTTTTGTCATTTTCAGTTGACTACAACTTCGCCTTTATATATCTTAATGATTCATTATAAAATTTCCGCTTTTGCCAACCTCTTTTGCTTTAATTTGAAATAAAATATCAAATATGGTTATCTAGTGAGGAACTATACCTGTCTTGTTTTGGACATAATTTGATTGATATGAAATAGATATGATGAAATAAAAATGGGGAACAACTCATCCGACACATAAAAGACCTCAGACTGAGACTTCTTTTGACAGATTAAGCAACCTCACACAATCTTGCGGTATTGGTACAATTAGCTCCATTCTTTTTATGACGGTGCCCAATGTCCACACAGGCAGACCTCTTAAGGAGTGGGAGAGTTATGCCACATATGCCGTATTGCCGGTTAAAATAAATACACTTAAAGCGGACAAAAGCAAGTATACTGATACCATCTTGCACTCTTTGTCAAAAAGATCTTCTGAAAGTGGATGACTCGTTTAAAAAATCTTCCCTTAGCATAAGGTAGCCTGCACCTGACATGTTTTTCAGAAGAACCTAACACTTCTGAGAATGTGCTATATTTATGGTAAAAATGCACTTATACACTACAAAGAAGAAGAGCAATCATGTGCGTGTAATTAAATAATATAATTACGTTGTTATAGGTCCAGGAATATAAACTTGCGTTGTATTATATATTTCATAATGAGATATTGAAATATATAAGTGGGAGAAAATGATATCGCCACGATGGCGATACCACTTTTATCGCCACAGTGGCGATACCACTTTTGGAAATACTTTCTTTTTCCTATTCAGATCTGTAAATCCATATATAGGCTTATTTATTTTCTTCTTCTTCTTTTCGTTCTCTCTCTCTCTCTCTTTCTCTCTCTCTCTCTCTCTCTCTCTCTCTCTCTCTCTCTCTCTCTCTCTCCATTAGGATGAATAGATCTTAAAATGTGTTAAGACTATTGACCCTCTATTATACATTTATGTCATCCATGTCTACTCTGTAGTCCATTAACGACATTTACTTGTTTGACCCCATAAAGTCCTTTCCATTGGACCAATAGTTTGTTTCTAATTGTGTGGGGAAGCACCAACACTTGATCACCTACGTCGAAGTTCCTACTTCGCGTTCCTCTGTTGTAATATTCCGCGTATTTGAAACCCGACTTCGCGAGCTCGTTGTGTGCCATCCAATACATACTCTTTGATCTTTCGTATGTGAGTCATCAAGGTCACAACACATGCGTTGATACGTTGCTGTGCGCAACTGTTTAATCGACAGTATACTACTAATTTATGCCATAAGTTTCCAAGTAAATTCGGCCCCATAATCCGTGAGAACCTTTTCAGGCACTGCTATCCTTCCTAACATGTCAACAAGTGCCTCAGCCACACGTTCGGTTTCAATATTTGGTAATGTGATGGCTTCTGGGTATGTAGTTGCGTAATCCACTAGAGTGTTGATATACCGATTCTTCCGGTCTGTAATAGGCCTCCCTCTTAAATGGGTTATCTATTAAAGGCATTTGGTCTAATGGTACTCTGGTTATGCTTCCCTTCCATACGGTCTTCTGACAAACGTCGCACGGTTAATAGACTCGTGTTAAGTCGCTATTCACCCCAGACCAATAAAATTCTGCTTAGACCCTATCGGTTGTTTTTCGTGCCTAAGTGACCCGCCATACTGGATTCGTGTGCCACTCTGAGAACATGGGGCCTGAATTTCTGGGGGACAACCAGTTGAAAGAATTTTCTACTATTCGACGTGGTAAATTCCCTGTACATTAATCCTTTTGTACATAAGAATTTAGTACCTCCCCCGCCTTTACAACGTTTTTCAGTACCGCACACAATTTTCTCCGCAGTCGCGCTCAAGGACTCGTCATATATTCATCGCGCGAGATATCGGTCACGGTTTCCAGGACTTTCACCTATTTACGACCGCTTGTATAATGTGAAAACTAAAATCTGACACAGTTGGGAGTCCGGAGCCCTCGACATTACCAATTGTTAAATCGTATATGGCATTGCCCACACACAGCGCTTCGGAGGTTCCAGTCAGGAAAGGCGTCTCGATTTATATTCCCTCTCTTCGGGAAATGACAACTGCTGATCGACTAAATATCATCCTGACCTATCTGCGCTCTCGCCGCGGAAAATCATCACGCTTGTAGCCTCCTGACCACCAGCTGCTTTCGATAGCAACCGATACTGTTTGGACAAATCCCTTTCGTTTCGGACAATTGGGTAAGATGTAACCCCACTCCTTACAGGTGTAACATTATATATCCTTACGATTATCACCCTCTCCAGTCTGAAAACTTCCACTTTTATTGGCAACATATTTCTCTGGTCTTTAGACCGATTACCTGGCTTATTGTCTTTCAAGAGAACATTCTGGGTACCTCCCCGAGCTTCGACCAAATAGTCTGCATGTGTACCCGTGACAATTATATTAGTGAAGGATTTTTGCCTCAGAAACAGATATAACACCTTACCACAAGCGGTTAACAACTGGTCGCTGATTAAAACGTCTGTCACACCATCGAAAGTTTGTTCCACCTTATCACATTTAACACATCGTTGTAGATAGTTACCTGTTCTACTGACAAACTGGGTGAATGTTTCCCCTCTCACAGGTTTACCATATTTAGATTTCCTCCGAAACCTTTGCTTAATTTGCTCCAATCTCTTAAGTGCCTCCCTTAGAGCGTCATAATCATAATGCATTCAACGCTTTAACCTTTAGTAATGCGCTGAGATGGAACGACCAATCATCATTTCTGCACTTCTGGACTGCTGCATATCTTTCTATTCTATGTAAATAGCTGTATATATTATCTCTATCCTCTGCAAACGTGGGTATTTTGGGGCTCTTAATTTGCTTAAGTTAGAGTCTTGTTTCCCCTCTTTCTTAGCCTGTATCAATTCAATGTACCTTTTGTGTTCCCATTTCATATTCCTGTCGTCTAACTCGATGGATTCTATCGTTGATTATTTCTCCCTCTCTAACTTCGCTCCCTCTTCTTATACTGGTGTTTATATTTTTATAGATAACACTGCTAAGGCTGACATGCACCTTTTCAGGGCAACAAAAACTTCAAGTAGGACGTCTTAGCTTGTTTGTTGACAAGTGCACTTTTTGTCTTTGCAAATGGAATACGTCTAGTGCGTTAAGGGCAAATAGCAATATTCAGATCTACAATTTAAATTTTCATGATATTTTGCGTGTTAGTTGTGTAAGAGTAGCTCAATAACAACAACAAAAAAGTCACTGATTTCCTTTCCAAGATACCGAGGTGATATTTATTATCGCTCCAGGATCAACAGGCGAAAGCAACCGATGGTAAATTGGAGCTAAAATGTTTATAAATATAAGTACATTTTGACATTTTCTTGTGTTTGTTTTTGTTTTTTACCGCATAAAGTGAATGATTATAATTTGTTTAAATATTTACGGCACCAACTATTCCTCGAGAAGCTCCACGAAAAAAGGAGTTTCACCAACGAGCACCGCTATACCTAGCAAGAGTCACCAAATAGAGGTATATTTCCTGACAATGATTCGTGTCCGTCGGAATCACGACGCGAACCTATGGCCGTGTTCGAACGGACGAGGAGGCCCATCTCGTTGTTCTCCCGCCGGCAACGAGCGCTAGCCCGGATAGAGACCTAGACGTCTGACCGACCAAGCATTCGAAAGGTCCTGCCAGACATCCGCACCATGGATTGTGACAAAGCCATCTAGGAGACGCTGTACCATTCATAGGTGTGATTACGGGCAACCACCTCACTGAGCTTTCGCGTCTGCAGCGGGAGGGTCCCCAGCTCTGTAGTACGCATGGATGGCTTGTTCTATACCTCACAGCCACATACTCCGCATTGACCCCCGTATCCCGCAGTGACCGAATCTCCATTATCTGCTTGTTCGACAAGTACTCACAGTTAGAAGACATGGGATATACTCAGACGCGGGAGACCTCAAATTTGAATATCTACTCAAGGACGCCCCTGAGACTACAGGACCTCAAAGAGCTTCTCGCCGAGTGAGAATACCCCTAGGCGGTAGTTGGGTATCTTCTGGTACGATATGTAGCTCTTCTTGTACAAACCTCGGCGACGCGGATACAATATCGTATCAAGGTGGTATATGACGGGTTGGCCAGGGATTACTCATCGGTCGAGTATAATACGTATCCACGACCATACCAGATCGGATGCTTTCCGCCTTCCAACGCTCCAGAAGCATACATATATAGGATCCGGGCCAACGGCGAAAAGAACTGACCCCCGTTGTCCTTTTTTTACGCCCAGCTAGGGTAAAATGAGTATGTATCTATTTTCAAGATACCGATGTGCTATCTATAATCGTTTCAGAGACAACGTGAGAAAGTACTAGATGGATAATTGGAGTACAAATGTTTATAAATATAGGTGCATTTGGACATTTTTATTTTTGTTTATGATTTTCACCGCATAAAGTGAATGTTTATAATTTGTTTAAATAACTATTGTGATAAATATACATGTAATTATTAAAAACGTAATTATCCAAATTATCTCCCTTCCTCAGAATTTGGACTTCAATAGAGTCGAATGTAAAATGCAATATTGCAACATCTGTAATTATCATATTCGTGGCTTGCTTTGAATATTATTTAAGGAAGGTTTATAAGCCTGCAAATTGTGGGAAATTTAACACATGGAAACAATGGATGAATACATCAACATCTTAAATCAACATTGTATCAGATGTACTCATATACAATTTGCATCGAATGTTTTTTGTAAATTATAGCAAATCAGATGTATAATATTATATAATCTATATATTGTTTAACACTGACGATAAATACTAAATTAATGGAATTTGGCTACATTTCGTTAGATCGGAATAATTCAAGATTTAAAAATAAAAAAGGAAATAAAATTCATTAAACTATACGTATAATTTGTCTTTCAGAATGCGAAGTATGTTTGAGTCTCATTTTAAAAAAAAAAAGAAAAAAAGATAAAGTAACAAGGCCGTAGGCAGTCGAGGACTCCAGTAAAATTATTAGTTAGTCTTTAAGGAAAGCACTTACCAAAGTTCTTCAAAAGGTTTCTTTTTTTACTTTTGCTTGTCTTACACAACATTATACGTAAGTGATGCTCAAAACAATAGTTACTCCTTTTTTCAATTCATGACTAAAGCAATAAGTATACAGGATGCAAAAGTAATGGTAGTAAAAAGTAGTTAGTAGTAGCCGTTGTTATTGTTGTTTTTGTTGGACATCTAACGATAGCAGTAGTAATAGTAATAGTAGTAGTAGTAAATCTCTGGTATGATGAAAGGGTTACAACTGGACATTTTCGCAAAACCTCTGCATAGTGAGATAAAAAATAGTTGATTAAATTTTTTTGAGAAACTCCATATATCACCGGCGTTCCATAGATCACGGCAGTGAAATATTGTAATCGACCGTCATTAGCAGGTTGCAGGGGTATCTCACTTACATAAAGACGTAACGTCATTACTATTTTAAGCTGGGAAGTAGGGTCATACAAAAATGTGGAGTGAGAGAGACAGATAGATAGATAGATAGATTGATAGATAGATAGATAGATAGATAGATAGATAGATAGATAGATAGATAGATAGATAGAGAGAGATAGAGAGAGTCCTTGTTTTGAATTAAATCTAAAAGATAAAGTTTACGCTCAATATGATGTACAAAATTCAGTCAAAACCTTACGGAAGGAATAGTGTAAGTATATACAGGATGTAAAATGTCCCCGACTGCAAACGACGAGAGAAAATGCTACTTTTCGTATACGGAAACATACAGCATCGTTATTTTGTTGTTAACTGACATGATTCACATACAATGATGGTACCGAGGTTTAATATGAAATATTTTAAAAAAATTAGACCCTTAGTAACGGTAGACTAGAGAGTGCGCTCGACCTTCCATCACTGTTTACAAATTGCCATATAGAAGGCCACGCCTGACCCCCATGCCCTAGCTAGCGGTTTGATTCTACATGCAACGTTTTTGGCAACATGCAACAGGGAGAAGGACTAAATCGAAAAACGGACGCCTTTTCAGGGAAATCCATCAGCTTCAACTGCCAAACGTTTTTGGCAACTAGTGTCTGTTTTAGCGGTGGGCAGCCAGCCACTGACCGCGAACACCCAATTAGAAACGCGGTATGTCTATAATATACCACCAGACAGCGCCCTGGGCCGCACTGCTTTAACACATATTGCTCGGTGCACACTCAGCGGTACAGAGACGAGATCAGGCTCCTGACCTGCTGGAAATGCGGTGCTGACACCATCGCCACTCACCGACTATCCAACCGTTGTGGTTGGGGGCACCAGGCGTGCAAACTGCGACGCACAGACACAAAGGCTAGAAAACGATTTAGGAAAGTCTTTGGTGAGCTCATGACCATAATATAAATATCAGCACACACGCGGGTCGACAGAGAGGGTCAGCAACGAGTGACAAGAATCTGCGACTAATGTTCATTTAGAGAAAGGTTGTGCACCATATCATACCATCGCTCACTCCCGAGTGATACACTCGAGGGACCACAACACCTTGCATCGATCGAATGAACGCGCTGCTCCAGGAAGGGCAGATAACCAATAGCGAATACGATGGTATGCTGGAAGCAATACTGACCGACAGGGCCATGCAGCCCACCTCGTCGAATCGAGCCTTCATGTGGTAGGCCGGGCTATCCTAGGCGCCTAAAGCCCCCGCCGACCCCCGGACATCCCTACCGGTCTCCATGCTCCGAAAGACACCGCCCACACCCCAGCCACCATACTAACCCCAATAATCATCGCGAAGCTGACACAGCTTTTGCAGGAGATACAAAAGAAGGGGCGATTACCCAGGTCGACTGCTGAGAGATGGTAGGCTTATGGCCAACACCTAGCTCCAGGAAGTTCAAGCCAGAGCCAGCCCAACTTTCAAAAGCGGAAAGCTGCTAGGATGGCCAAAGAACCCCTGCTAGAGTTGATATCGCCTCCAATCCCCACACGACTATCCCCCGACTACCTAGCCACCATCCCACACAGCCATCCCTTTGAAGTCGACCGATCGAAGCTGCTCAAAGCCATGACCCACGGCGTGGTGGACATCCTAAAACAGAATAATAGAGAGAAGGAGATCAAATTTTACCTCATCCTCTAAACCTTACTACAGAAAGCCAGGGCTGACAAATCGGCAGTCCTGTCAATACCGGACTGGAAAAGTTCACTGGTGAGGGTTCAGGCTGGAGGCTAGTGAGTGTAAGGCGATAGAACTACACATTTCGCACGACCGATCATTTCGAGGCAAGGAGCAAATCCCTACGCCCCAGTGCATCCCCAAAAGGGTCAAAATTAACGTGGAAAACTAGGACAACTGATGCTTTTAGTGGACCGTAGTTTCCGCTATACACCCCACTAACGACCACCTCGAACGCACCAATAGGTACGGCCCGTACCTGGACGAGCTCCGATTTGCTAGTATTTAGCTTCAGATCAAGGTGTCCGACATAACCAAGTCTGAGAGCCTTAACCCTGTCAACGTCTCTGGTTGGGACTATGCACCCGGGCATCTGTGAGAAGGCGCTTGACAATAACGTCAACCTGTTTCTACTAACCAACATCGAAAGGCAGCACATCAAGTCATCAACACCATCCCCAACAACATGGAAACTTATATGACAGTCTCCTTGGGCCAGATCCAGTTCATTGATAGCCTTCATTTACTCAACAGCAGCCTGGCAAAACTGGCCGCAAACCTCCCCCAAGAGGCCTTCAGCGTGACCAGCCGGTACACCAAACAACGATATCGCCCTGCTGACAGCCAATGTGGTCAATGAATACATGGACTGCCGGGCACGGTTCAATGAGCCGCTGCTACCGCCCCTCCAATCGAGGCTTTCTACAGCGATATATCGTCTCCGTCAAGGACTACCAGCATGCCCAGCGCGTATTGACTACCTATGATTGCAAGACCATGGGGCACTACCACGACCTCTCCCTTCGAACGAACGATCTCCTTCTGGCCGACGTCTTAGATGCTTTTCACTCCAACAGCCGACTGCTGCGGGAGGGAACGGATGACCTTTACCGGGACATGGTGAAGGAAGCCGACTTCTACGGCACGAGCGGTACCCGGAGGGTCATTCGATCCGAAGCGCAACCAAGAAGAAAGTTGTCGGTAAGTTCAAGGACGAATACAACGGAACCCCAATCGCCTGCGCCCCAAGATGTGCTCTATCCTGCGGGCGGACAGCGCATAGATCCAAAGGGCCAAGAGTGTAGCAAGATCCACGGTCAAGGCCTACCTCCGGCACCAGTTATAACTCGAGAGACTCTACGAGAGTTTCGCCACAAGAGCATCACCACACGTTTCATGAGTAATCAAATAGGGGTATACCGCCTGATATACGCGAGCCTACGGTCATGCTCGAACGGCCAGCGAGGCCCATGAAGAGACGGAATAGTACCTTACCTATCTCTTTGGTCTCCCGCCGGTAGCGAGCGGATAGAGACCTAGGCGTCTGACCGACCGAGCATTCGATAAGTCCTGCTAGGCGTCAATATTCTTGATAGCGACAAAGCCGGATAGGAGACGTTGTATCATCGTACGCGTGATTTCGGCACGCACCTCACCGAGCTTACGCCCATGCGGCGGGAGGGCCCATAGAGACGTGCACAGCAGGGTTGGACAATGCCTCGCTGATGTGCGCTCTCTCAACGTCACTATAACGGAATGCGACGCCAGTGCCGGATTTCGAGTCAGTATTGAAGCAGAGTTCCTGTGGCAGTCCCGTTCTTAACGATGAATGTTGTACTGACTGCTCTTCTAGCTGGGACAATTCCCTTGAAAACGGTAACACTCACCGGATCATGTACACCATTGTAGGCATGCGGGAGATAACGTGCGCTACTGGGTGGTACAATGTGTATATGTCCCTAGGCAGCAACAGCTTTGACGTCTTTGACAACGTCAGTGCTAGCGTTGTGACCAATGGGTGTAATTCCCGATGAGTACTACAATGTGACTACTCTCGAGAAGATATTGTAGAGCTCCGTTAAGGGTGTGTTCATTACCTATGATCCCTCAGTTGGAAGGACGACGTTTAAGATGACGAACGCCTCCTGGTTCTTTCAACTGTCGACTCTGTTTGGACTCTCCGGAGAATTCTGCTCTACCGATACGTACGTAAGGCCCAACCCGCCGAAATTTTTAAACATTCCGCACATCTCGAGCTGATCAACACCACGGGCAGCCTGGTGGATGTGGACCCCAGCACTCTTTTGGAGATGGTTTCGGTGGAAGACGAAAATTATGCCGAGTCGAGCACCGTCTCTTACTCGCGCCCCCGATGGTGCAAACTTCGCGAGGGTGGCCTGCAGGAGTTGAAGGTGAGCGTCTTAGACGCAAAGCACAACTCGGAATAATAGTCGAATGCCTCTGTGGTCCTTGAGATAGAGGAAAAGCATCCTTGACCAAAAATATCGCCTGGTTACCTCGACGCTGTCGAGGAGACCTCTGTGGCGTTGAGGGCCTATTTATTTCTTACCGGTTGGGCTCGGTCTGGCTTCGCCTCGATGGGTGGCTATAAGATGACTACGTTATCGGGGTGTTCAAGCTCACCACCGGCAACATCAAATCCACCGCTAACATAGACATAACGCTGTTTCCGCTGTTTCAAAAACTGCAATATACGGGTTGTAGATGTATGGGTCGAGCGATACTATAGCGAATTGTTTTCTGCCTTCTCCCCGGTGTTAAGTACCATCTGGACCTCCTACTTTATATTTTCGAGGGGCTGTTCTTTGCTGTGTTACTTCATAAACCTACGTAGAGCTGCCGTAAAATTGGAGGAGAGATCTTGGGATAAACACCATGCCTAAGCTGCTCGATAAGCACTTGCACTCTACGGTGGTGAGATACCTCGTCGGGAGTTAAAAAGCTGCGTCAGTACTGGCTTCATGTGCACCATGATGACGGGGTGGCGTACATATCACATTGGGATTATCCATACCCACATCCTACCCGTGAGGAGCTCAACACATTACTCAGCGCGTTCGAGGGTCACCGAAAACATGCAGTGACTCCTATAGGACAAGAGATTCCGACCCTAATTCCGTACTACCCTCCATGCAGGCTGCCCTGGATACCTTCAATCAGGATATTCATAGGAATGCCGCGAGAAAGCTGACTAAAGCGAAAGACGCTATAACTGGTCATCCTGGACATAAATTTGAATAGATGTTGGATGTGGCGGATCCGGTCATCCCCTAAGATGCGTCAACGAAGTCCTACGTTGACTTTGTGGATGCCTTCTGCCTAGGCTTTGATGGGGGTCTCCTATGGAGGGTTCCCTGAATATGAACGCGAACAAAAATGTGACCTTGGCGGATCCTTGCGATCATCAAGATGTGGCAACCAAAGCATATGGCGATCGCAAATACAACGAGTTCCACAGGTCAGCAAAAGGTATGGTTGGCGATGTGGATAGCTATGCCAACAAACGCGCTCTTTCCAGGGTGACCCAAACTGGCAACATCATGTCAGACCTCCTAAACGTGAACGCAAACAAAATTGAGGGCTTGTGGGAACCTGTCAGCCGCGAAGACACGACACCGGTTGGGTGCGGCCGCTTCCCTGGGCGTTATAACCGCGCCCCTGAATATGAAAGCAAACAAATACGTGACCCCCATGAAGCTGCTACAAAGACATATGTCGATGTGGATGTACGCCACAGTAACTTTGCATTCATTTTAACGGACTTGGAGACTTTCGCATTGGCTTAAGTCCTCATCTTATTTACTCTAGAGGGAAACCCAAGTCGCCTCAGACATGTTGGGTCTTTGCAATTATACAAAGATTGGGGCAGTTAGTAACCAATTTTTTTATGTCAGCCCTTGTCACCCCGTCACCTGGTAACGTCTATTTTTTCAAAAATAAGAGCTGTGTCAAACATTTAAAGAAATCTGACGAAATGGTCGCGACCTTACCATAATTTCCAGGTACATTGGCCGACACATTCTCGGAAACCCCCTAACAAGAGATATATTCTGAATGCTTCTGTCGTGTCAAAAACCTGAAGGAAAAGTTTACTTTCAATTTCAAATCTGAAAAGCTGAAGATGAAAATAAACGTTTCACTCATAGAGAACTACAGGACTATCTTGATCGAACACATGTCACTTTTGCAGGACCCTATGATATCCACTATCAACTTCTGAAACACTTACCAGACACAGCTTTCAATATAGTACTAAACATTTCCAATAAAGATGCGACAATGGCGACTTTCCGCCGTCTTGGCGAGAAACAAAGTGATACCAGTACCTAAACCTGGAAAGGACCACACATACCATTCCAATTATCGTTCCATATTACTAACAAGGTGTATTTGCAAAGCCATGGAACGAATGATATATGACAGACTCCACTGGTATCTCGAGTTCAAGACACTACCTATCCGACCTTCTATGTGGATTCAAATGCCAGAGAAAGACAATAGACCATCTAGTCAGACTTGAAGCATTTATTTATTAGAGAAGCTTCCATAAACACAGAACATATAGTTACCACCTACTGTGACGTGGAAAAAGCGTATGACACCACATGGATGTACAGCATAATGAATGACCAATCCAACCAACGTCTAAATGGCGGCCTACTTAACCTTATGCTAGTTTTTGAAGGTTGGAAAATTCAGAATTAAGGTAGGTATAACCCTTGCTCTAATCTATCATCGGGATATGGGTGTGTTCCAGGGCAACATATTATCAGTCACCCAATTTAAGATACAAAATTAACAACATAGTCAAGTGCCTAAACCCAGGAACTGACTGTTCATTATAATTCAACGGCTCGTTTATGTTCTTTGGATCAGAGAGTATGCATACTATTTAATGTCAGTTATAGATACGCTTAATTAGAATTTAGAAATGTTCAGAAGAAAACGGGTACATAACTTTTAAATCTAAAACTGTTTGCATGCAGTTCTGCCGATTATATCGAATTCATGATGACCCAAACTCTTGACGGCTTTTTATTCCTGTCGTGGAGGTCTTACATTTTACTACAAAGTCATGTTAGATTCCTCAGGAACAAACGTAAGAACGGCCTTGATATAATAAGAGTCGTGGCAAAGAAAGATCGGGGAGTTGATCATTAGCAAGATCTAACTTGACTATGACTCGATTGTGTACGGATCAGCTTGCAAATCTTACCTGCAGATGCTTGATCCGAAATACAATCATCGATTTAGACTTTGTCTGCGAGCATTTAAAACTTCACTTTCAGAAAGAACCTATGCTAAGGCAAATGAACCTTTACTGTATCTCCAACTGGCTCTTCAGTATACTACCAAACTAGCCCATCTAATCGCGTATATTATGTAATCATTAGGCCCAGATATGTAACCTTTTATGACAGAAACCAAATTTCATTCATCGTTTTGGAATGCCAGTTCGTTTCCAACGAGAAACTCAGTGTTGGAAATTCTGCAAACTTACATATTCCCAAATATACACCTTGGTAATACTTGATCTTCGTCAATTGACGAAGTACTCAACAGATCCTCTCGTCTTTTTGGAGTATATTCAATGAAATCAGAGCTTCCTATCATGGTCATATTTTCCAGCGTATAGACGGTCTGAAAGATGGAGACGTGGTTGGAGCTGCCATTGTAACAACGTATGGCACCATCTCGAGTCGGTTACCGGATAAAGCCTCTATTTTTTTGTCGCAGAAAATACAGCCAAGATAACATCTTTCAACTAAATTGAGACCTGTCAAAAACAAATTTCATCACATTATAAAATTGCATATCCACACTAAAAGTCTGGCAAAACCTTAAAGTTGACAATTCGTCAATATCCCATATTTCAGAGAAGCCTGAATTGCTCATACAGTCTGGAAACATTATGGTTTTTCTATTAAGGGTAGTTAAAGGGCAGATAACGCAGCCAACGCTGCCCAGCTGCCACCCGTTTCAGAATGGTAGCTTCCTTATACTGACTTCAGATGTATTTAAATCTGCAGGTTCTATATTCTTAGCAAAATATGTGGAATCAAAATTCCACAAACATGCTTCAGAATATCAAAACCATCATTGGAGATTAGCATCTATCATATAGAACAAATCGCAGAGATGAGATGGTATTGTGCCGATCGCGTAAAAGAGACACACAACTGACTCGTACATAGGTCGTGACCTGTGAACCTCGACCAGAATACATACCTTGCGTGTCCACTTACTGTGGAACACATTCTTGTCGAGTGTTTCGATTCCATCTTGTGAGACATAATTCTTTGAATGTGATTTCAGATAAGGAATTTTATGACTATGTACTACTCGAGAAAATCTTTCACTTTTTAATGGAATACAGTTGATATAAAACATTTTTACTACTTATTGTAAGATTTTTAAAATATTTTTGCCTTTATGTTGTATTTTATATACATTTTACAGAATTTTAACATCTTTATCTTTTATATTTTAACTTGTAGTACTTAATATTTAAATTTATTTGGAAGGGCTTATCTTCCTAAAATGTTTTATGCAACTTTACTTTTAATTTGCTTCATTTAGTCATTTTGATGCTAATAGTTAGATACATATTTAATATAATTCTCGTTCTAATATATACATACACACATGCGCACGCAATACAAAATTGGAACACACATCATTGAAATGTTGCCATAAGCACTATTTATGTTTTACTGCGTGTACTTCCAATATGGATTGACTAAAAATAAACAAGAAAATAAACAAAAAGCAAAGAGACATAAATATAATAACACAAAATCAGAGACAACTGAAAAACATATGTAAAACAACAATGAAATATAGATCGAAGTAGCAAAATAAATTTCGCCTCCTACAGTATGATGGAGTTAAACGTTACAATAGTTTGCCAGTAAAATACCAGCATTATTCAGGAAGATGGGTATGAAATAATTTGCACTATTTATACTTGAATTCTGTGTTAATAACAGCGGATTGTAACATGTTTAGTATTGTGGCTTGTGGTTTTGTGTTGGGTTTAACGCCATTATTCAGCACATGTATGTTTGGTGGAGGAAGAACCCGGGAAAACCCCGAGAAGAACCACCGAACCAATGGAAGCTACTGGCAAGCTTTCTCACATACCCATGTTGGCCGAGCCGAGACTCGAACTCAAGCGGACCGAGGTGAGATGTCAGTGATCTGTCAAGGCGAACGCCTTAGACCACTCGGCCCTATATAAACTTAAAATTAGCGGTTTACGGCTCCATATGGAAATTTAACATTATGATGCCACTATGGGTTCTATGGGAATGAAACATGTTCTTATACACAAACACCAGTATATACAACAAACGGATGGGGGAAGGCAGGGTTTAGGTAATGGTTACAAACACACATCTTACTGACCAATATACATCATTAATGCAAACGTAACAACACTTGCCCCGCAAATGTCTAAAAAAGATCTGTTTTCCTCAAACGTCTTAAAGAATGTCAGTAAAATATTAAAAGCCACACACCTCACTACTTAACACTGAACTATTTCTTAGATTAAAATAATCACACCGCCCTTAATTATTTTGGTGGATAAATACACTGTGACCAAAGCTCGTGTTAAAGACATTGAAAAAGTAATTTCTAATGAATCAAATTTAACATTTTAATTATGAAGACAAGTAGCCAAAACAAATTAAGTTCATATTTTCTTTTGTTCCTTTCAATACTTTTTCCAGCTATAGAGAAGTCCTCCATTGATTGTCATGCCCATATAAATGTTTACACAGTTAATGTTTCTTACGCTCTGTTAGCCCCGTAAAAAACCCCCAAAACAACTCAAACCAAAACAACAACAACAATGGGCTGCTCCGTACTGTATAAAATTTAGTGATTGTAGTTTTCAACATGGTATCCACCTAGATAGCGTGGCATATATATATATATATATATATATATATATATATATATATATATATATATATATATATATATATATATATATAAAGTTCTCCACAATAGATATGTAAAATGACTGGTTTTCTTGAATCTGGAAAGAAGTTGGTACATAGCTACTGTCAACCAGAATACACTCATTTTAAGTATTACTAACATCAAATATCCCAGTGCTCCTACTGTGCCACACCGCTGCTGGGTAAAAACACAATGATTTCATACAAACGACGATAAAGAATGTTCAGAAATTTTACAACCAATTAAATTGTTTTATCTACATAATGGAATTTTCTAAATGGAACATTTAATCAGCTTTTCCACTAGTTAAATAACTATGTTTATACATTAGCTTCGACAAATAGCAGTGAAGGAGACAGGCTCGTTAATCCAAGGGTTGAGGGTTCGATACCCGCCCAGGCCAGTATGTGTTGGCTGCTTCGATGTTTCCGTGGGAAAGGTACTTAGCTCCCATTTCCTCTGCATGATATAGCCAATTATGAGTTAAAAGTGAGGGCACAACTAATGAGGCATCAATTAATCCAAACACTGTCCGTTTTTCCGTATTTCTTTATCCACTAACCATTTACAGTAAAACCTCCAAATAAAGACCACTGAGGGACTGAGAAAAAGTAATCTTAATTGGGACGGGGTCTCATTTCAGCAGATAAGTTTGCTTTTTACATGGTCAGTGGGACTTCATAAACATGGCTGTTTATATCCAGTGGTGTGTTCTCGGGTAGGTAGTGCCCCTAAATTGGAGATTCTATACTACTTACACAAATTTAATTGATATTTTGAAGGGTGGAGCTTTTATCGACCCTTTGATCATATGCTTCGTAATTATGAAAGCGTGTATATAAAAACTTACCCTGTATCGTGTTAATGCGGAACACAAATTAAATTGTCTTCTAAACTACTCCTCTTCCAGTACGCTTGTAAAATTGAAATGCTGAGAATATTGCTATGTACTGAAGGGATAAGAAGAACTTTATCTGAAAATGTGGCAAGCTTAGTATAATATTTACTGAATGATAAACAATTACGTATTAAATAATATGCACGATGCAATGTTATGTAGTTAAATCTCTTGCACCAAGTACTTGAGCCTGACTTTTTGTTTACAATACTGGTAGATAACGTGCCAGGCTAAGATAAAATAGACATTTCACGTACTATGTAAACGAAATTAAGTTACAAGAAAAGTATTGTTTTAGTTTCTTTTCCGCCATTCCCTCATTTATTGTTTTAGAGGAATATATTAATTATGCTGGTCAAACACTGTTTAGGTTTTTGAAGAGAGGCAAGTCGTTATATTGTTATACAGAAAAAATTAAATCAGAATCAAAATTTAAATCAGATTGTTTTCTTCCACTTCTTCCACCTTGCTCCCTTCTCCAGTTAACCTACTTCTCCTATAACAACAACAACAACAACAATAATAATAATAATAATAATAATAATAATAATAATGGTACTGATTATCGTAGTTATTATTATTATTATTACTCTGTTTTTAGCCATAATATAATATTTTTGACAGGATATTTTTTTTGATACGGCAGCATTAAGTCGCCTTAGATAAATTATATTGTAAGATAAAAAAGGGTCGTATATTAATATCATAAAATTTACATTTCATATAGTTTCAATAAAATATCGATATCCAGCTAACTTCGGCTTATAAGACGCTAAAATATGAGAATCTGTACAAAAGTTAAACAATTATGTCTACACACTTAAAATAGAAACAATTATGTCTACACACTTAGAATAGAAACAATTATGTCTACACTCTCAAGATAGAAACAATTATGTCTACACACTCAAAATAGAAACAATTATGTTTACACACTCAAAATAGAAACAATTATGTCTACACACTCAAAATAGACAGAAATCTTATATGAATCTACAAAGAGTCACTCTTTACTTAAAACATTAAACAGTCAATCTCAGTGCCCTTTCGTAGTATATTTGCTGTTCCAATGAAAGGTTGAAGGTGCATTGTGAATTGCTGTTTTGGGCGAGTTCTGATTTTTTAAAATGTTTTGGTTATGTTTGTTGTTTTATGACACATCAACTCAAACAGGTTATTTGGTTCCGAGGCAATTGGATCCGATGGTGGGATTCGGTCGCAAGTCTCGCACGCTAACCACTGGTGCGACCGCGGCTCCTTTTTGTTCCTGTGTGTGTTTGAATATTACTCCTAGAGCTTTGACCACAATTTATACGATATATGTTCTAAATTTCCATTTGTTAATAATAATAATAATAATAATAATAATAATAATAATAATATTATTATTATTATTATTATAGCGATACACATCATGTATGATTGGATTAAATGTGAAGGTAGATGTTCGCCCCTCTTTAAGAAATGAATTTGCCTTATCACCTTTTTGCGGAAAGTTCGTTGTTTCAGCTCCGTTCTCATTCCAGCCATTTTAATATGGAGTTTTTAATCCAGTGTAGCGCAATGATTTAAATGTTAGAATTCACTGGTTAATGGGTTTACTCAGTTGTTAATTTCAGGGAAGAAAAAAAAAATAAATAAATAAAATAAAATAAAATTCACACCTGACATAAGTTTTGACTAGTAATGAATTAATAATGAGTACAAATTAGAATGTATTAAACGTATATATGATTCATATGCGATTAAGAACATGTACAATTTAGCTATTGAGTACAACGCCTTCTTAGAGTTGAAGAGAAAATCACACTTGTTGGTGACTATCAACCTGCAGAGGTGATAAAAAGAGACCCCGCACATATCGGATTCAGAAATCATGTGATTTCATGTTTGAAATAAAGTATCACCGAAGTCACTACTACTAGTGCTGCGATGATGATGATGATGATAATAATAATAATAATAATAATAATAATAATAATAATAATAATAATAATAACAATAATTATTATTATTATTATTATTATTATTATTATTATTATTTTTACGCTGCCGTTTTAAAGATAGAAACGATCAACGTGTGTGGAATAATGGAATCGGGCTATGCAAACCTATCTGTTTGTTCTGTGCGTTGTATTATTGTGTAACGGTTCCCGTAGCACATGAGTGCACTTGATTTATCAGTAAGTACATTTGTGTAATCAGTAGGATCGGTGACGATGGTAGCTAGGTCATGAGAAAAAGATACAGACTATTTTCTACGAATTTTATTTTGATTTCAAGGAATGTGTAGTATCAGTAAATGAGGCACAGTCATGTGTAAATTGGAATTTGAGACACAGATAAAGGTTGACAGCTAGTAAGACCTAGGGTTCCTACATACCCACACAACAGAATGTGCCGGTATATTCTTACGGAGTCCCTTAAGGGACACACTTCACATTTTTTTTCTAATCCGAGATCTCGGTTTAGTATTTCAAGATCTCGGTTTACTAATCCGAGATCTCGGTTTACTAATTCGAGATCTCGATTTACTAATCCGAGATGTCGGTTTACTAATACGAGATCTCGATTTACTAATCCGAGATGTCGGTTTACTAATGCGACTGAACTCTTCTGTGTCCTTTAAGGGGCCACCTCTATCATAAATATTTTGAGCGGGGACCGAAGCTTAGACCCCTTGAAAGTAACTTAGTTTCTGCTTCTGTGAGTGGGTCCTTAGAGAGATTTACAGCTGTGTCTGGATCAAATGTAAATGATTTGTGTGTTTGTCTTTTTACTGTCATTAGTTTTCGTCGGTTTCAATTAGATTTTTGTGTGTAATGTTGCGATAAATGAATTGTTGATGAGGTAGTGGTAAGTTGTGTTTTCGAAATTTTCTTTCCCTTCCTTTCGTTAGTTTAGCTGATAGTCTTCTTTTGTCTTTATTTAGCGTGTCCATCCTTGATCTTAATTCTTCCTGACTAGAAAGAGACGATAGTTTATTTGTTAGTTTTACAGTGTTTGCAGTTTTTACAGATTTATGATGATTTGAGTTGCTTAAAAGTAATTTAGTAAGTTTCATTGATGCTTCGTGTGTTATTTTATTGCAGATTTTCAAGAGCTTTTTAGAGACATGCCCACTAATTTGTGGTTTTAGTT
This sequence comes from Margaritifera margaritifera, assembly GCA_029931535.1. Lineage (NCBI taxonomy): Eukaryota > Metazoa > Mollusca > Bivalvia > Unionida > Margaritiferidae > Margaritifera > Margaritifera margaritifera. The sequence goes on from JAQPZY010001561.1 coordinate 1,286,296, forward strand.
TCATTTCAAGACCTTTTGTTAATGTTTTGATATTGTAGACGTGACTCAGAAATTCAACGTGATGGTGCAATCGCACAAGTGAGTTTGTTTCGTTGCGTAGAGTTTTAAACACCTGTCACATGATGTACTATTTGTAGAATGAATATAATTTGAAAACAAACAACACTAAATAAGCACAAAGACAATGACAACTAGAAAACACAGATTGAAAATATGTTTGATCGCACTAAAATGCAGATTTTGTCATGTGAGGGGTAAATAAATACAAGTTACAAATCACACTGCAAATAACATCTTTACAAACGTACTGGATCAAAAAAAGATCGTGTTGGTCAGGGAAATGATAGATATGAAAGAAAAACTGACAAACAACAGAGCAAAACTGGTGTGAGACCAGCCCAAGCGCTTTCGGAATCTACCGATTCCTTTTCCAAGGGCACAAAGCGTCAAAAAATGATTACACAATCAAAATCTGAACAAAACACAAAAAACGTAAGTACTATACGGAGTCTACATGCTTGGCATGGCAAAATCCACAATTCGTCCTACACTTTTCTTTACTTCATCTGTTGACGGTAACGGATAGTTTAAACTGGTCTCCACCTCCAATTTTCTGCTTTTGGGACCAGGTGCAGTTCTTGTAGCTTTTCATCATGCCATTGTATCCACCTCTCCTGCACCCTTTTCCACGCTTCATATAGTAATTTACTATTTAAGCTCTTCACGCACAGTCCTTGCATTTTAAATGGGCGAGACAGACGACACATTTTTATCTAACCACTACAATCTTGTATAACTTGCGGAAATAACGGATGGCGGGGACATATCGGACCAAAACATTGTGGACATAACGGATGACTGAGTGCGTACATAGTGGAACATGGGGATATATAATGACATAATACATGAAGAGCACTGGATATGGATTGTGATTGCTGTAAAGGTAAAATATATGCGAATATTTATGGAAAGGGCATCAGATGATTATCTACTGCAAATTAATTTTTAAAATGTAAAATCTCTATCTTACTATGATATTAGTTACAACATTGAACGCAAGTTTGTTTTATTTTTATTTGTATACTAGCCAATTGATAGCTAAAGCGTTAGAAAGTATGCCGGTCTTCAATTGTTCAAATAACAAGTAAAGAGTAACACAAAAAATGCAGTTTTGGTTGAACAGTAACTTGTCCCAGTGAGAAGGCGTAGACGATTTAAACAAGTACAAGTAAGAGCGCACTATGGAATGCTTCGCTGATTAGAACGCTGAGACCTTGAGCTCATCATTTCAAGAAACTAATAATTAAAATAAATGTACAACAGTTTGATTATAAGGTCGTATATACGGGATATTAGTGTTATATATATTACCTTATGCATGAATATTCTCTTCTTTGCATGGTTTTATTTCTTATGATTTTTACTGCATTTTCTATATTCAATACTCGCCTTTGTGTACTCATACTCGCTTTTTATAACTTGATACTAGTACTAGAACGTACGTACACCTCCCAAAGCATTCCAAGGTTCTATTTTGATATTCAGCTATACACTGCTGTTTCAGATAAGGTAACTGACTTGTTGTCTTGCTGCAAAATGCAACAAATATGCACATATAGATATTTCAAAATTAACAAATGTAATTATTATTATTGAAATGCATTCAATCTTTAGATCTTAATGTATTCCTGCAACTTTCGTTAACCCTTTGTATTCCCATTTATGATCATGATTGAGTGGCATAGATGAATTAAAAAAGTACAAGTAGACGCGCATTTTTGGATGCTTCGCCAATTAAGGGCGAGACAGAACAGGTTACAAAACAACAACCTAAGAATATCGACGCATTCTAGATACTAAATGGTTAAGCCCCTCAAAAAATGCGTGTGCTTAATTTGTTTAGAATTCAAGTATTATAAGGGCACAATGTCATAACTATTGTCATAACTAAGAATCACCCCGCACTTTTACACAAAACCAGATCTTTTCTTAACAAGCAAAGACACTCAATGTACGACGCACAGCTGCAGTGTACTTGAGTTTTGACATTTTCAAACTCAAACAGACAATGTTTGGACCTTACAGTACAATGAAACCTTAGCTTAATGCTCAATTCTGACATAGTTTGATAGCGTGGCAAACAAATTCTCACCTCTAGTCAGCATATTTAATCTGGAGCGACACAAATATTCATATGAAAGTAAATTAACTGACATCGGATAGCAGGTTAGTGGGTGTATTACATTTTGGGTGGCAAGCGAAAACCATACATTTCTAAGAAAGTGCATACAGTATTGACATTAGATATTTTTGCAACACCCTTTCTGCAAATGTTTATCAAACGACAATGGATAGTCATTTAGTGAGCAAATTACATCTGGAATAACAAAAACGAAAACAGTGTTATAAATTGTAAACAGTTTTTTTTATGTTATGTACGTCTTTCAAAACTGAACTTTTAAAACTCCACCATTCTGTCTTGTGTAATAGTCTATTAATATGGGTTGTATGTTTGTATGAAATAGTGAATATTACAACCCTCCCTTTTCTATTCGTATACTCTACGTATGATAGCCTATGAGATACATTTTTGTGTGTATATTCCGACTCTTTTCTCTCCTTACACCCCTCTTCTAGGGTTAAAGGGATTATAAAAAATGATAAAAGATGATAGGGAGTGGTAGTTGTGTTTATAAAGGGATTATAGGGAATTTATAGGGTGATAGGAGTAGTAGGAGGATTTAGTGTGGTTTATAAGAGGTTTGGTTTCTTTTTCGCCTCTTTCTTTTACATTCCACACCTTGCACCTCTGTTAGTAAATGCTGGTCAATCAGACGATGTGTTGGTCAGTCAATGTGTATGTTTAACCTATGGATATTTCTAACATTACGTTTCCCCTTGTCCCCAGACCGCCATATTCACGTTAAACCTTTGGAATGCGAATAGATTCACTCCACAATCATGCTACAAAAAATAAATAAATAAATGCCCGAAAAGTTGTGCATTTGAATAGTATTAAACTAGTACTGTAAATTATTTGTTTTGTTTTGCTTACACAGACATTATTGAAAGATTTAAAGAAACAGCTATTCTACTCAAATAGTTCCGATGTTACCAGTTTACATGAATCAAACATATCAAATCACGATTACCAATATGTACATGATTCTATGGAACATATATACTTCAAACACCCGAAAAGAGTCATCATTACCGCGTAAAGAATGATATATCAATGCTATCTGACATTCTGTAGGAATTTAGCAATATAGGTATGAAAACTTGGAAACCAAAACCTGTTAATTTTAACAGTTCTTCTGGATTAGCACATGATTTACAGAGATCATGTGCTGAATCATAACTGTTGACAGCCTACGATATTTTTCAAAATTTAATTGGCTTTATGTCCTTGCTGTAAAACAAAGCTAAAACATATACACAACTAAAACATATACACAACTAAAACATATACACAACTAAAACATATACACAACTAAAACATATACACAACTAAAACATATAATTTCTCTAAATTCTTTGATTATGGATTGTACGTTTGTACGATCACCCAAAGAGATGTGGCATCCTGTCTACCACTAAAAGGTAGTTTGGCTAGGAATGTTGCTACAGTTATAAATCATAAACATTGTATTTGTACCTTGATACATAACAATCAGCAACTCTGACAATTGTTTCATTTTGTTTTCCAGATGTGTTAGGATTACTTTATTATCGTTAAATAACCGCCATTTATTGAATGCCTTGTTGTATGCGAACATTGGAGAGAGGATAACGATGCAATCGAAAATATTTATGTATTCAGTTTCTATTAGATTTGGTGCAAACATAGTCTTTCTTCAATTAGTCACTCACATATTGTCATGTTATGAGGTTCAATTAGTCACTCACATATTGTCATGTTATGAGGTTCAATTAGTCACTCACATATTGTCATGTTATGAGGTTCAATTAGTCACTCACATATTGTCATGTTATGAGGTTATGTAAAATAGATTTCCCATACTTAAAACATACTTGATTTAAGTTGACTGTTTTGAATGTGTACTTACGTATGCTATATAAAATAAATATATATTTTCTGGGCATCTACATTTTAGTTTATGTTCATCTGAACTTTGATACACTGTTCCACATTAGCTAATTTATCACCACTTACAGCAAACTATTATCATGCTTAGTCCTGACATCAAGCAACATACAATGGTTATGCGTACAGAAATTGTTGACACTTGTTTTAGTGAGTTTTCATTGATTTTAGGTGTTCATCAAGAAACTACCTAGTGGCTTCTGCAAACTGTTGCCTGATTTGAAGACCCTGAGAGTAACAATATTTAACAGGCCTTCTATTTTTACTGAGATTTGGTTCTATCACTGAGCTGACAAACCTGTCGGGATTACCATCTCCACTCAATATACATAGTATCTAAACTCCATGTAAGCTCATTCTTTGAAGATTTAGTGTGAGGTTCGTTAAAGTTGTATATGATGTTATGCAAATATATTTCTCCATCGGGATGAAGTCGTAAAAGAAAGCAATTCCATTTCGGCTTTTTTCATTTATCAATTGTACAATTGCTTTTGCAGTCCTGTCCTACTGCTAAAAATAGTGTCAGATCTGTTGTTTTCGTTACATCACTCTATAACTTCTGTGGTTTATGGAAGTGTTATATAAGATATTAAATCATGTGGAAAAGCGCAAGGACACAGTACATATTGATCTATTAATAAGTAAAAGTGTAATGGTGTTCGCAACTCTTTTCCTAATACAGCAAATTGGATATCTCTTGTGCCAGGGTTTTGTGATCTACCTACTTCTGATCAAAACGTTCTTAATTTATAATTCCAAATAACTTGTTCGATTATATTTATACTAACCGAATCAGGTGACCATAAATCTTTGCATAACATGAAAGTTGTGTAGTCACTTAACTTGTGAACATCATCGCTTCGGTAGGATATCGTTGTATCTGTAACCAACATTATCCCTACAATCTTTTTCCAAAGCATTGTTAGAATCTCCATTTACCTTGATATTAAATGATGCAAAGAAACTTCCTGTTATAATCACTTTATTTGCACTTAACTTTAATATCGCTCTCTGTAAAGGCTGTTCAGGTTGTATGCTGATTGGGGTGTTTCTAATACAAGGACGACATGGATAGATGTGGTTACCTCTATGTGCTATCTATTCTTGCTTGTGGTGAGCTATGTATGTACCTTATGTTGTCATTTATTGTGCTAAAGATGTACACGCGCTTTACACCTACGGTCTAACAGTTTAAGGAAAGCTATAAACAGCAAATAAACGAATACCTATCATAATAAACAGTTCATCAGGAGGCTGATATAGATTATTAAGTATTTGTTGTGGTTTTTCAAGTTTCACACATTAATGAACATGACTATTTGAATTCTTGATGGTTTTTATGACATTGAAATGCATCTAAACAATGTCAAGAAAGGTACTACAGCGAGAAAAGAAAATGCAAAAAGTATTAATATCCAGCGCAAGAAACAGTACTCTAAAGTTCTCGTCATACCAAGCAATACTTAAACATTGCACGGGACCAACTACAACACTAAATATTGGAATCCCGACACAAGAGATCTATATAGACATATACTGCATCTAATGCAGTTTGTTGGTGTATGAAACCTACGAATTTATACATTTTCCTCAGTCAGACCAATAACATCCATAATAAACCTATTGGGTATTGTTCGTGTTTACTATAACCTCTACTTGCTGAAATGTTTTTCATCGTGACAATTTTGTTTTATACAATGCTAATAGTCGTTACAAGCAGATAAAAAGAGGTACCATACAGATATTAAATAGAAATTGAAAATGAAGACTTTCACAGTATGCGTATATTATATGCTAGTAATATTAGTTTGAAATCCTTTGCGAAAGTCGAGGAAAAAGTGTGACACTAGGTCAATCAATAAATTTTTTTTTAATTCGAATATGTTTCAAATTTAGACGATGAAGTAAAATAAATTGATGAAGCTATTATACATTTTGTACAAAAGCTTGTTGATCCTCATACTAAAGACTTTGATTAATAATAATTTGACAGATATTAAAGCATGAAGAGAACATGTAGGCTATATATTAGCATCTATTTAACAGACTGAAACTGAAAGAATCAACAAAATTTGATTGTTGCAACATAAACAACAACAAGAACAAAAACAATGAAACCATCCCCCCCCCCTCTATCACAGTTACAAGAGGAGGAATCTAAACGTAAAAAAAAATAGTTAAAGAATGATATAAATGTGAATGAAAGCATTATCAAAAATATAGGAACGAATTATCATCTTTCTGTCACTGATTTAAGCGACAAAATCTAAATGCATAGCGATCGGACATTACAAGTTTAACAAATATGAACTTTGTGCTCTAACAGAACAATCTAAAACCGATGCAAAGAAATTTGTTGTTTGAGTACTAGTTAATAGTATGTGTGTGGTACAAGGTAGTACAGATTAAATAGGCATAAAGATCAAACCCATGACAAAGGATTTAAAGGATTTGGAAGAAATGTTTCCAATGGAAAACATATGCATTCAGAACTGAAGTAGATAAAAAAAGACGCTCGAATTAGCTTCATAATTTATATAGTTAAAACCAAAATAGAAGAAAGAATAGATACATCTAAAACTGAATTTAACACAGAAAGGGATATAAAGAATGGACACAAAAAAGAAGTTGGACGACCAAAAAAAAAAAAAAGAAAGTCATGCCTGGAATAGTATTTTTTTAAAATTCAAAATTGTTTTAGATGAATAATATCCAGATGGTATTAAAATAACTGATATTGTAGCCAATGGAAAGAAAGTTAAAAAAAAATATATTATCGGTGTTAGTTCTTCGACTTTTTATACTAATCATGTAGAAACTAGAATCTTACTGTTTAATGTTTACACCTCAGGTTACATCTCAAACATCAGCTACTATGTAACTATGCTCCATTAACATTTGCTAAATAAAAGTTAGAACCAATATATAATTTACAGCAATCTGCAAATGAAATAAAAAAATCAAGTTCATATACAAATGTTTCAACTTAAATATTAAAATATCTTATCAATCACCAATTTAAATCCATGTTAAATTTCAAATTGGATTACATGAAAACAAGCAAAGTGTCGCTTACACGATAGACTAAAGAAAACGCAATCTCTACAGTCTAAAGTTATCACGCATGCTTTCCAGAAAAGAACAATATTTATCTTTTATATTAAAATTTAAAGAGCCATTTCGCTTAGATTGCAACATAATATCTAGAACCAGTGTTAAAATGTGTTTATATTAAATGCAACAACAGCAGGCATCACTGGAGGTGCAAGAACGAACTGTCTAGCATTCAGTGGAAGCAACAGTGCAAATGAATCAGATACTATGAAACCATGGGAGACTTGCAGAGGAACACTGCTAAATACAATGTGAACAGTGCATAGAAATTCGACTTTCTGAATGAAAGATTGTGAGAACTAGTATTACAAATTCTCTAAGCATTATTAAACCTGAACAAATTTGACAAGTCTCATGACCTATGTTATGATCCATTGAAATGATCGTACCTTTTTATATCGTTTGATGCAAAGATTACAGGAGATCCAACTAATGCAATGGTACCCAATTTTGGTAGATTGCTTGTGAAAGACAGCATTTCTTATGGTAGTGATACTCTTTGAAAGCTGAATGACTACAACATATGCATGACATTAAAAATGTGTGGTTACCAGCGCCTGTGAGAAAAAAAAAATAGGGCATGACATCATGAATGAAATATTGAGTAACCTAAGATCAGGAGCTGGTAATGCACAAAATTCTTGTACAGAAGCTGCATATGAAAATACATTTAAAATAGAACTTGACTATCAGATATTGACAGACCCTTGTCAATAGTACGTTTTTGTTCTTTCTTGGGATTTCAGATTTATAATTACAATAGCAAAATCCTCTGAAGTGACATGAACAGCATCCAGGAAAATATTTGCCTGCATTTTGATTCGATTACTTTCAAGTCAATGCCTTAATCCGTAAATGGCAAGTATAGGAACGGAATCCCTGTCTTCGACATCAACATAACAAGAGAGAGAGAGAGAGAGAGAGAGAGAGAGAGAGAGAGAGAGAGAGAGAGAGAGAGAGAGAGAGAGAGAGAGAGAGAGAGAGAGAGAGAGAGAGGAGTATTGATATAGCAGTTAATATGACTCTAACAAATGTTACACTTGATTCACGACGAACTAGTTATAAAAGAATCTTGATACTGTGTAAGAAGGCACCCAAATTGATCCATAAGAGTTTTAGAATCTAATGTTGGAAAAATAACGATTTTATTCTCAAGTGTATACATGTAATGGAACATCTTACAAAAGCAACAAGTATTTCTTCGCAGACCAATACAAACAGTCAGAAGTTAATAATATAAGTAGTTGTATACGGGTCACAATTTTATGTGGCTTGATTTGAATAGCGTTCAATAAGGCATACACGTGTAGACAAACAAAACGAATAGAAGCATATATACATACAAAATGTACATTTATCTTGTTTCAGATACTCAGATAAATATTCAGAACAACCAGTTAAAATATATATTACTTTAAGCGCTAGTTCTAATAAATGGAAGGAATACATATTGAGATTTCATGTGATGGTATATTTTGTGAGTGTGCCAGATGTAACATGAATGGTTCAGTTGAGCAAGAAGGCATAACCGCGTGTGTTATACGTGGCATTTAAATAATCACAAAAAGGAAGACGAAGGTTATAAGTCATTTCAAAAACATCACAAGTCAACAACAAATTGATCCATCTGCGAAATGTAATTAGACGTCTGTTATCCAAACAATGCCAGAATGAACCAATAAATGATATTACATATGCAATAAAAAGGAACAACGGAATCCGATGTTAGCTTTGACTATATTTCTAAAATGTAAAAGATAACTATAAAATGAAGGTTTACGAATTGGTGTACGAGATACTAAAGAACATACATAGCAAAGAAAGAAAAAGAAAGCATATTAATCTGGTTGTGGATGTATCGAAGTTATTTGCTAATTTTGTTCAAATCAGATACGCTGATCAAACCGTACACTCCCTTTTTTCTGGACAAGGTAGTGTCCATGTATGGTTTAAACACGTGTATACAACCATCTTAAACTAATATACTATCCTAAATTAAACTAAAACCAATTAATATAGGAGGCTTTTCTTGATTACATCGAGGCTAACACAAGATAAATTATGATACCTTCTTTATGACAGCGAGAGAAACTAAGACCATTTCTGATACACACACGGAACGTTTATCTGACATATAAACAGAGCAAGTACTAAAATGTTTTTTTTCGAAGAATCTCATAAAATGGTTACATGTGGTGCTACAAATTCTAGGTATACCAAGTTTGCACTAGACTTGATGGAAATATAATCACTTCTTTGACCATGTTGATATCATATGTCCAACCTTGATGTACAACAAATCTCTTCAGAGAGGACAATTTAACTGATCAAATTAGAGAAATGGTTAGTGTTACTAATTAATGTTTACCACGGTATTAACATTTTCTTTATGTATACGATCGCGCGAACTCAAAAGATGCAAATCTGAATCTAGTGAACCTAATCAAGTTGCTTTTAGAGGTAGACATTACAGATATATGTGTGAGTGATAGCGTAAAAAGCGAATCTGTTTAAAAGAACCTGTAGGGTTTTTGGTGCTCTTTTACTCTAAGGATCAGAAGTTGATGGTAAATATGTTCGAGGAACACAGTGTAGTGGCAGCGACTCTGAGAGAAGTGATGGTTGAAAAGTTGAAAGAAAACAAAAGAAACAAACTTTTAATGAGGATGTAATATGCTTTAATTACAATCTTGCAGAATAACCATATGGAAGTGTACCGATGTTATCAATTAAATAACGTGTGCCAACACAGCAACTTAATACAACCTTATTCAATGTAATACTGTATATCTCATGGTGATACGATCTAATTAAATGCATCTCTTCGTCGTTTGCAGTTTGTTTAAAAATATGAAATGCATTAAGGTCTGAGCATATGAACAGGTAAATCAGAAGACGATATAATGTGAATGACTGTACACATATTATTATTGCAAGAGCTACCTCTTAAATTCCCAATTTTCCATCAATGTTCTACCGCACTGACTTCGGGATAGTTCTTTGGAATGTGTTAATACAATAGCTCACAAAACTCTTTTTTGGACTGTTGCCATGTTGCCATGTTTAGAAAGAAACATAGTACGTGCATGGAGATGGTATCACTTTGCATTGCATTTTCATCCCACTGATTATATTTGCACAAATCATATTAATTTAGAGAAAAGTAGGAACCAATGTTTCTTGTTAGCCTTTTGATAATGACAAAACTAGGAATACAAAAAAATTACAATATTTCAATTGCACACCAAAGACCTAATCACACCTGGGGACTATGATATTTTGCAACATATCTTGGCCCCTCTTTATCCTGTTGCTGTCCTTATGTTCATTACTTAATGTTTGAAATATATTCTCTACATTTATAGGTAAAAAAAAAATTCCATGTATTCAACGCTGAGATAATTTCTTTTACCAGAAAACTGCTGAGAGGAAGACTTACTGACAATGAAATTGTTTGAGTCAAGGAATAATCATCAGCCATAATAGCAGCATTTTCCAGTTTCCAATTTTTGCTCGTCAAGATAGGTCTTAACATCACTATGGATGCACCTCTTGAACTCTTCAATTAATACGAGCTGTCTGAGGTTATCGTAATCTTGATCAACCTTCTTGGCCTAACACCACGTATCAAATAGTTATTCTTTTTCTCTTGGAAATTCGACATGGGTTTGTCAAGTTGTTTTTTTCTTTACAATTCCTAAACTTTGTCGATATGCCTCATGTACCAACTCATAACCATTCAAGATGTACTCCCTAACCAGATCATAATCAGCACTCTGTTGTACCGACAATGAAGTGTAGACTTCAGAAGATTGGCCAATAAGTACACTTTATAGTAACAAAGTCCAATGCACTCTGGGCCATTTCAAGTTTCGATCATTTTTTTCAAAGTGAAGAAAGAATTTATCTACTTCTTTTTCTGAAAAGAGGGTACTATCTTAATATATCTGGTAACATCAAAACATGAATATCCTATCAAAACCAGACACAGACTTCCCAATCAAACCCAAAGTACTATTATCCAAAATTTCATTTCCTACTTAACACGGAATCAAAATATTCTTTATCTCTTGTTTTGTTAAAGATGATTTCGCTTCAGAAAGATCATAATGTCTGGCAAGCTCAAGCAGCTCATCCTTTTGCATTGACTCTAAACCTACCTGGGTAGGATTTGAAACAAAGTTCTCAACAAAATTAGATGACATTGTGAATGCTTACTGGTTTCACTAGAGATTTCTCAAAAAAGTGAAGCATGTATTTTCAAATAACCATGCAACTTACAATCATAAACAAAAGTTAAGTATGTAACCATGATGCATAACAACCGTTACTGTAATAAATCTACCAAGAACTGAACCTGAGAGTTTGGACTGTGATAAAGCGGCAAAAAATGGCATATAAACTCGTGTGACTTCATTGCAGATAAGAAGATATATTATAAGTACATGACTGATCTGCTACTTTGTAATGTACATATACCATATATAACTGTGTTATGCACACAGTAAACTGTGTTCATGTTGATCATCGGAAGACTATTGATATATTTTATCGTGCTGCTGTAAAAGTTCTTGCAGTGGCCGGTAATAATGTTGCCCACAGTGCTAATTGGTACCGGGTCGAAATGATTATATCAGAAATTTGCATAAAGTAGCTAGGGATTAACATATCTTATGACTTGATAATAGTAACCTTAGACATAGTTTTCGATGTGATATGATGAGGAAAGCGAGGGCACAATTCAAGTATGCCTTAAGATTATGTAAGACCTAAGAAACAGGGCTGACTCCTATGCTAAGAAACTGAACAGTAAAGATATTAATTTATTTTGGAAAGATATTTGCCAGTGAACTAGAAAACGCTCTCCTCTAGTCCATTCGGTGGGTAACATGACATGCCAGTATGACAAAATCATTATTGTGAAATTTTTAATGAAAGATGAAAAATACTAACGTAGTGTATTGACTGCGTATGGAGAGATTGGATTTGTACATTTGGACGAGATTTATGATACTATTGCTCAGTTAAAAACTGGTCGTTCACCAGGTCCTCATTCTCTTCAAGCGGAACACATTAAAAATACTGGTGAAAGGTTGCGTGTGCTACTTCTGTCTTGTTTTAATAGCATGGTTGTGCATTGCTGTATTCTTTTTGACCTCAACTCTAATAACAATAATCAAGTCGAAGACCGATGATGTATCTGACAAAAACAATTATCGACCTATAGTCATGGCCACTGTGAAATTCAAAGCTTTAGAAATAACTTTTCTTCGAAGATGTGAAATGGACCTCACAGACAATGAGTTTGGCTTTAGACAACATCTCTCCACTGATACGTGTCTGTTTGCCTTCAAGGAAGTCTTTAGTTACTATGTCAATAACGGTAGTTCAGTTTATCTATGTTTCACTGGACCCTATTCAGAATGTTAGTTGATAGAAACGTTCCATTGTATGTTCTTAGTTTGCTTTGTAATTAGTACCACATGCAACAATTTTGTGTTCAGGGGGATCAGATAACTTCTATGTCTTTGCGTGTGACTAACGGTGTGAGGTCAGGAGGTGTTAAATCCCAATTCCTGTTTAATGTAAATATTGATGACCTTAGTTCTGAATTGAATGGATGCAACCTCAGCGGTTTATTTATGAATAATTTCAGCTTTGCGGATGATGTCTTTACTTTGTCTATATAACGGCTAATTAAGAAAATTATTAAGAGTACTTGAGTGTTTCGCATTAGCAAATGATATCGAGTACAACACAAAAAGAACTGTATGTATGTGTTTCAAACTAGAGAATCTGAAAAAGTGTCTATACCTGAGGGTAGACTTTGCGGAAAAAATCTGCTGTTTCTCAATGAGCATGTGTACCTAGGGCATGTCATTCGTTCTAATGTGTTAGATGATAGTGATATACAAAGATAATATCGTTCTCTTTGTCTACGAATAACTATGCTTTTAAGGTCTTTTAAAACATATTTAGCAGATGTAAAAATATTGCTTTTCAAATCAGATTGTATGAATTTTTATTGCGCCCTTCTCTGGACAATTTGTTCACGTTCTACAGTGACGCGGTTAAATGTCTGTTACAACAATGGATTTAGATTTTTAATGGGTTATGATAAACGCCCTAGTGCGTGGGAATGTTTGTGAATAACAATGTTAACAGCATTTGCGTTTTGTTTAAAAGGAGAGTGCATTCATTTAGAAATAAAATCGCTAGTAGTAATAACAGAATCTTGAAATTTGATAGTTTGAGCAAACTGTTGTATTAATACTTTTTTGGTCATACCTTGTGTGGAATTGCTGGACTTAAGAATGAAATATTATTATTATTATTATTATTATTATTATTATTATTATTATTATTATTATTATTATTATTATTATTATTATTATCCTTACCTTGTATTGTGTTCATCCACAAAACAAATTAAACGACCTGTTTTCTGAACTACTTGTCTTCCAATACGCTTCTGTAAAATTTAAATGTTGAGTATATTGCTATGCACAGAAAGTATGACAAGCGCGTTTCCGAAATTGTGGTATACTTGGTATACTATTTACTGAATGATAAACAATTACAGATTAAGTAAGGTGGATGATTTCTTGTTATCAGTATGGGCGCAATGTAAGTAGTTATATCTCTTGCTCTAACTACTTGAGTTTGGCTTTTTGTTTACACTACTGATTTGATAATGTGCCAGTCTAAGATAAAATGGACACGTCCTGTTTTCTTTTTGGCCACTTCCTCATTAATTGTTTTAAAACAAGATATTAATTATGCTGATCAAATGCTGTTTAGGTTTTTGAAGAGAGTTAGCTTATCAAATATGTATGCTAACTTGTTAAACAGAACTTATTCTAAGCAACTGAATTCAAATTGTTTTCTTCCACTTCTTCCTCCTTTCTCCAGTTCAAATACTTTTCCAATACTACTATTCATAACAATAATTCTTCCTCCTTTCCTTTTTCTTCTTCTACTTCTTCTTTTTCTTCTTCTTCTTCTTCTTCTTCTTCTTCTTCGCTAAACAAGTTGCAATGCGAGTCGTTGATAGCATCAAAAGCACTGCTGTGGATCGGTTGAAACATCTGGGATCGCAGGCGGTTCAATCAATTCGAGATCGACTACGACTATTAATGACTCGAAAAGTTCCAGTTTCACTCCCATCGACAGCAACAATGCCAGCTCCGGTTAGTAAAATTGTCAATGAAGCGGCTTGACGACGTCTAGCTGAATTGGCACAAGCCAGAACCGATTCGATGATTACAAATCTGGCTATGGGAAGTGGCTCAAACGGTATTAGCCTAAACAGATAATATATATCATGGAACACAATGGCACGATTCCAAGATGTATCTGATCCTGCGTTGGCCATGGACGCGCCTGTATTGCGTGATCGAAGCGTCCTCGATTATCAGTATTATTTGTACCGAGCTAGGGTCCCCAATGAACGTGGACGAATAGAATCACAAGTGCAGAACACGTCTTGATATATTTCTCCCCTGTGAAGCCTTGTTATAAATCGAGGGAAAACTTGTACAAGCCGACAATGGTAATTACGCCGTCAATACCAAGGTTTCATTTGTCAACAACAGCATCATGGGGTTGTTCAACAGCGCACGATATCTTATCGACGGAAAGGAAATTGAAGCATGTTTGGACAACGTCGACGTTGCCACGACGATATTGTGACTCTCCAGATACAGCCACGAGTATGCGAGATCAGTAGGCCAAACTATGCCGTTTGTCAAGGATGCAGCCAGCCATGCAGATCGGGTACAGTTTGTACATGGACGGCCCCAACATCATGCAAACGACGCAACCACAGATATCCAACGCGTACTTATTAACACCAACCAGAATTTCAACCTTGGATTCACGACTCGTCGAGAACAACTTCGTGGAGCCCAGTTGTTGTTTTCGTGTGCGATTCCTCTCATTCATATATTTGGATTTTGCAGAGATGTCCGCGGGGTTATTTTTGGACCCAAACACACGATTTCGATTTCCGGGAGGACTCAGAGCCAAATGCTCGGAGGTCAAGGTTCTCCGCTGTGTCCAAATTCAGTTAAACATTTCCGAGGGGTCTTTATGCGAGATGAACTTGCGTCACTGATCCCACACACGTGGGAAACCGGATTCGTCAACAGGACCTGGAACTCATTGGCTCGCATACACGGTAACATCTTTTGTATTTTGATTCTTACGGGCTTGCACTGCCACATGAAGTTGATGATTATCTACGTGGTGGCGTTGCCACTGTACGGCCGCTGTTTTATTCAACGCTGCCGTTGCAAACCTGTACAGACGGCCTAATATGTGAACATATCGTCGATGATACACTGCGTGTACTTGCATGAAGACCGACTCCAAAAGCCCTTGTCAATTTTGCGTTGTCAAAGACAACGCCACTTAAAAGCTACGCTTAAAGTATATACGAAATGCTTGTTGACATTTACAGACGCGCGAGCGCAGCGACCAGAGGGAGAGATGTGGATTTAACCAGGTTTGCAACCAAAGTCGATTTGATTGAGTTGAGTAACCTGGTTTTTGTTGGCGTCAACCCAAACGAGCTTGTGATTTTTCAAGATCGAACTGGAGAACTGCAAATGTCAAATGTTGACATCAACGACATTGTTTTAACTCAGCGAAAAGCAATCGCAAAACAACTGGCATAAATCACTGAGAACCAGGAAATCAGAGACTCGGGTGTGTTGATTGCTTTTATCAAACAAATACATACACGATGATAATGCTCTGATGAAACAATACCTGTATGTAAAGACCGCCCAAGTGCCCTCGCCAATACGCGTAGCAATTTCACTGGGCTTAATCGGGGGAATATTCACCAGAGAAGGATATGAGACACATGATGGTATAGCAAATTAAATAAATTAAGACCTGTATTTTACACTAATAGCACTTATCGAAGAAGGCAATGCTCATGAAAGTTTTATATATTGATAGGGAATTATATATCATTTTTCTTTTAATAATGGTATAGTTTATTAGTTTGTGATCTCTGTTCTTAGTCTAAACAGCTGTCGTCTTGTGAGTAAACATACGGTAGGCTCGATCAATATTTCACTGAGTACATTGGACTTGGAATTGTTGCTTGTGGCTTTAAGTCATGTGACGTGTTTTCCGCACGTGTGAGGTTTGAACTTTTGAACTAGTTCTCGTACTTTTAAGAGTAAACATTGTATTGACCAGGAATTATAGTTTAAGGTCATTACCGAAGAATGAATCGTGTTTTTTGGAAGGAAATTATTTCGAAATACCCAGTTGTTTATGGAAGACGTAGAATGGGTTTTTTATTTCGATTCTGCGCAGTAAGGCTATATATATATATATATATATATATATATATATATATATATATATATATATATATATATATATATATATATATAAATATAAATTATAGCAGTATTTGGGCATTCTTCATAGTTACATTGAATTTAGAGGTTATAAACGAATTTACTTTATTTTGTGTTTGGAATATTCTTCTTTGGAGATCTATTGATTATAAATACAGTGCATTCCGGATTAGTACTGTTTCTTCAACCTGAATAATTGTACAGCTCCGTGGAATTATCGGAAAGATTTCTAGAACTTCTGATATTCCATATTTGCAAGGATTACTTGGATATAACTAATTCTTAATAACATATTAGTACAGTGAAGGTTACTTCATTCGGAACATAATACATTCAGAATATTTGGATTGACTTCCGAATCAGTGAAATTTAAAACAATTTAGGACTTTTAAGGATATTCTATACTGTAAGTTATTTTTAATTCTTTCACTCTAATTGTTTGATGAAACATTTTAATATTTTAGGAAATTAAAGATTTGTATTTTAAATCTTGAAAGCTTGTTTGTGTCTTTTCTTTTGTTACATTACCCCTAATCGTAACAATATATACGGTATCGTTATCATTAGTTGCCTGTGATGAAATTCAGTTACAAGAACTCGACGTTTATCCTCACGGTTACTTAACCGTCTTTGGCCGTTTGTGTATAAGATTTAACATTAAATATACGTGATGGACTCTGAACAGCCACGCGATGCCGATCTTGCGGAATTTACTGTCGGCATTTTGGATCAGCTGGTAGGGGATGCCAACATTGATGGCAATTTTGTTCCACTCGTCGACGAATATCTGCTTCAGAATGGTATTAACCAACCCTCGTATACACAGAAATATAATCTTGTTAAAGTCCAAATATAAATCGACCGTTGTGACCACACTGATGTGTCAATAACCTACTGGAGGCCAGCTTGGAGTCTTGGCACTAGCACGCGAAAATCCCAGTCATTGACTACGCCGTCAGTCATGAAAACCTACAGGGATTGTTTCTACCACAACGGAGTGATGTTCAACAACAAGTTAACGGCGATAATACTATCCGACAAGTATATCGAGCCAACATTAATGAGACCGGCGAAAGAAAGACCCAGAATGATATTTAACAAAGACATGTTTGTCCGTGTAACAATTCTTGAACGAAAACTAGAACTATCGTTGACAGCACAAAGCAAGGACGCAATCGGTGTATTTCCTGGCGAACGCGGCAGCAGCGATCAAACAATCACCGGAGACATAAATATTCCCAGGAAATATATTTTCTATGATTGTATGACAGTTGTACCAGTGTAGAAAATAATCGGTTGGAAGTGCGTGTACGTGTTGCACCCGAACAAGGCAAGCTTGCATTGCAAATATACCTCGCGGTGACAATATTAATAGAAGAACTATAATGGACACACAAAGCTACCAACGTGATACACATTTTGAGGCGGATCAACAGCTGCGAGATGAAATCACCAAGAAAACCGTTCTGCTTGCGAAATATAAACGCTTGTGTGTTGTCGAAGATGCGATTTGTGGACTACTCGCGGAAACAACCGTTGGTCTAGGTGTGGCGGGAAATGTGACTAAAGCAATTATCATGGACAAGCCAGTCGGAATTATTGTAAGAGCCATATCACTAGCAACCGATGTGGCTGGTGGCGCTGGAAATATAATTTCGCTACGCTTACATACACGAATATGTGTCTATACAGAAATTCTCGCAGCCGCCCAAAGTAGTCTCAGCACAATTGCCAAGCTATACTCGGTGGCTATTGAAGAAAAAACGATTACCACAACCGATTTTGAGACGGTGCTGGGCGAAATGGAAAACATCCGACGACTTTGCGCACAAATACGGAACCCAAAACAGATAGATATGCATGCAGTAAAAATCGAGTAAACCTGTCGCTCTAACCTTCAGTAGTCGGCCTATATCAATCTGTTGGTATATGCAGCTATCAGTCTGCGGGCTCGCAGTGCTGCAGCTACGATAGTAAACTGCGGTCTCGAGAGGTGAAGCCAACGAGGACGAGTTAACCCCGATCAGTAACCGAATCTAAAAAACTTTGGACAATCGCGGTCACAGACTTGGGTATTCGTTTCAAAACCCACGGGAATGCATCACAGATGCATAGGCGTTTACAAAAAGAGAAAAAGTCATGGGGTCGAGAGGGGTTAACCCTAATCAGTAAAAACAATCTTAATTAACCATAATGGCTCTATTACAGCCCTGGCAACAAGGATATTGGCCGATAACTATCGGGATAAACTCTGCTTTTCCCATTCCCTTTGTAAATGGGCACGGTAATATTGTTTCTCCACGTACTTGCTATATGCTCATGCTTTAATATGGAGCAATTTTAAGATTGTTTTATTTAGATGATGACCAGCATAGATAAGGCGTTGATTTTGAAGGTGATGATGACTAGGAGCGTTCGATCTTTTCATGGTACTAGGTGCGATGCATAGTTTTTGCTTAGTGATTTGATCATCTAAAGATTCTTGTTTATGAAAGCTCCTCTTCGAATAATGTTTGAGAACACGGACTGTTTTCTCTACTGAGTTATAATAGTCTTAGTGATATATATCACAATCTTTTGGTGTGTACAATTCAGCAAAAACACCAGCTACCGAAGATGGGTGACAGTAGGTCTTACCATTATAACAAATTTCAACACAGGATTTGTGATTGTTTGGCTTTTAATTAGATGCCAAAAAAGGCATAAATCGGATTCGGCCGATTATTGAATTTCATTCAGGGAATTATTCAGCAAAGATTCACTAGCTATTCGTTGAGCCTTCCTGAATTCATGCTTTGCATTTGTATAGAGAGCATATGTTTCCTGCTGCAATCCTCTTGGCCTGCCTTGTTTGACTCAGACTATGCGAGCTTCACCTTCTATTTTATGATATCTCTTTAACGTTTCATTCGAGTATGGTTTTGTGTGAGCTAAAGCGCAGAATGGGCAGCGTGTCTCGTGCAGCTTGTAGAATGCATTCGGTTATATCAAAGCACAGTCGCTTTGCTTCGTGCGGACCGTTAAGTTTTCTTGTTAGACTTTCTTTTAAGTTACGCGCTAGTGTGTTTTGATAGTTACTATTAGCGTACCATACAGGTCATAATTATCACTATTGTCATTACACCCCACGCGCTTCTAGATCCGTTTATAATGAACAGATACGATCCAGACCCGCGCACCTTGAAGATGTGACGATTAGATCTATCAAAGCCATCCCTGACAGCAGTGAAAAGATGTCGGCCGTTTTTTTATACCATCATGTTTCTCATATCCTTCTCTGGTGAATATTTCTCCGATTACTCCCAGTGAAATTGCTACGCGTATTGGCGAGGGCACTTGGGCGGTCTTTACATACAGGTATTGTTTCGTCAGAGCATTATCATCGTGCATGTATTTGTTTGATAAAAGCAATCAACACACCCGAGTCTCTGATTTCCTGGTTCTCAGTGATTTATGCCAGTTTATTTGCGATTGCTTGTTGCGGCTTCAAAACAATGACGTTGATGTCCACCTTGAACATTTGCAGTTTTCCAGTTCAATCTTGAAAAATCACAAGCTCGTTTGGGTCGACACCAACAAAAACCAGGTTACTCAACTCAATCAAATCGACTTTGGTTGCAAACCTGGTTAAATCCACATCTCTCCCTCTGGTCGCTGCGCTCGCGCGTCTGTAAATGTCAACAAGCATTTCGTATATGCTTTATGCGTAGCTTCTAAGTGACGAACTTCAACGACATGTTTACATATTAGGCCGTCTGTTAGGGTTTGCAACGGCAGCGTTGAATAAAGCAGCGGCCGTACAGTGGCAAAGCCACCACGTAGATAATCATCAACTTCAAGTGGCGGTGCAAGCCCGTACGAATCAAAATACAAAAGATGTCGAGGTGTTACCGAGTATGCGAGCCAATGAGTTCCAGGTCCTGTTGACAAATCCAGGTTAACGATTCCGGTTTCAGACGTGTGTGGGATCACTAACTCAAGTTCATCTCGCATAAGTACCCCTCGGAAATGTTTAACTAAGTTTGAACACAGCGGAGAACCTCGGCCTGAGAACATTTGGCTCTGAGTCCGCCCGGAAATCGAAGACCTACTCCTTTTTTATGAACCCTGTGCGTCCACCAACCCCCTTCTTCAGAGTCATCCCAGATGCGGTTCCGACGGCCCCTAATACAGCTGCTTTAGCAACCGCGGAAGCTGCGGCCGTCAATGGAATGGCCGCGAGGAATGGAAATATTGCGCCTTCATGTTTCATCGCGGCGACGCCGGCCGCTGAGAACTTAATTATCCTGCGTCAGTGTCAACATCAGTGGGGTGTCCTGATAACCTTTCCAGGGAAAGTTTCAGATGAACTCTTTTTTTTTTTGTATCGCGGCTGAGATATATTCGAGCTGACCTCGTCTCAACTTGACAAGTTGACCAAGATGTGAAATTTTATTTGCAATGTTACCGATTCAATTACGAGTTTGTGAAAATAACTACTAGTTTTCCACAGGCGCGTCAATAATCTTCATTCGCACACCTGCGTCCTCCAACAACAGAGTCTTATCGGAGATTATCACAGCAAGGCATATGTGACCGGTGGCGGGGACAACATTAACACGTGCATTGAGGTGCAAATCAACTACGGACTGTCTGAACAGGTCCAGGTTTTCCAAGGAAAACAAATAAATCGTGTACGACGTAGTGAAGTCTCTTCGGGAAATCTGCAGACCCATGTCAATGTTTTGATCCCGGCCCATGTACGACCAGAGCTTGTGATATGCACGTGCGACTTCATTTGCGTCCCAATCGAGCAAACTTTCTTAAAAGGGTTCCTGATGACCGCTGATCCTCAGAGAAACTTCGGGCACTCCTAACTAGTCAAATATAATTACACTACTGGTCTGTCCGCCAGTCACACGATTCATATTTTGAAACGCCACGAACAAATGTCTTGGTACGCTGATACCTTGTTGGGTACTTATTTGCCATGAAAACTGCTAACGTTGTTTTGTATTGAGTCTGTGGTGAGCGAGAGAAATGATACCCTCTGACGTACCTCCAGACTACAAAAACGACAACAAACGCGCTTCTGTGGCCAATGATAGGGTTATCACAGGCATCAACTATGTCAATTTCGACAACACAACATTATACTTTTTGACTTCGGCACCTCGCAAGTTAACAGAACATGATCTCTTTAGCGTGATTGCAAAATTCCTTAGTACGTATGCACTGGAAATGCAAAAGCCTGTTCATAAGTTCTGCATCGCATATCGTTTCAAAATCTGGACAAAAACACTTCATCATTCAATACAAGTGATTTCATTGGTTAAGAAACGTTTTGCAGCCTTCGCTTTGAATTGACTTCAGTTGCTATTCACTCCGTGAGAAAGTTAGATGTGTTTTCTGCGTGTGACCGTTAGTTACTTTACCAAAAACTAACACCCGGCCTATCGTACGCTTTGCGATGAATGAACAACCTTAGATCTACTAACTGAAAAAGAAGTGTAGTATATGAAGGAAATAGTGTGATTTTTTAATGGCATGTGTGCTCTTGAAATTTCATCAGGAAAATATACCATAATAAGTAAGTTTATCTTTATTTTGTAATGTTGAAAGTAGGAATAATATATTCTCTTTCTCTCTCTCTCTCTCTCTCTCTCTCACACACACACACACACACACATCCGTGCTAGGTTGCCTCGTTTGGATGTACTTTGATTTTGACCATTTTTCAAACTTGAACAGAATCGCTGTGCCATTTTTAGAGACAGACGGAAAAACCTAATAAAGTACATTTCTTGAGTGCAAATCTTAAAGTTTTGTTACTTCCCGCCTAATATAACCCCCAAATCGCTCCTATTTGATGCATGACTTTTCTATCTATTGGCATGCCTCTCTTCCTCCCTCTCTCTCTCTCTCTGTCTGTTTCACAAAAACACACGCACATATTGACAAACAGACAGACACTCTTGATCTTCCTTTAGAATGATTTAGATTTGAATCATAATGGTATATATTCCCTGTTTTAAAGATACCTCTCACAACTTTGCCTAGTTGGAAATGTCTACGTGAACAAGAAAGTGATGTGACTTTATTTTTTTAAACTTGCATAAGTTTACATGTGTTACAAGAACAACGTTTATACTATGTTTGCTATTTTTATAAAAAGGGGACCGATAAATGTTAAAAATCTTTAGCATGGCGAGAAACAATGTTACAATACATGACCTTTTCAGCGTGATTCCAAAATTTGTTAGTTTTCTTTATTGCTGGCCCAAAAAAACAGGAGTATACGAAAACTATTCGGTGGTGCCCTTGCTTCAAAAATGTAGCAATTATTTTAGCATCACTCTTTGCTTTTAAAATTTACAAGTGCACTGAATATAGCGCCTGGTTAAAATGTTGACGCCATGTACGATGTAAAAAGTACACTGAATATAGCGCCTAGGTAAATTTTGAAAGCCGCGTGCGATGTAAAATAGCACACAGCCCTTGGCTGCACAGAAACACACATGCTTGTCTTTGGTGGTTTGAAACAACAGCGAACCAAAGTTAACTTCAGCACATTAGATTTTGTACTAAAACACTCTGTGTCTAGAGTTAAAACAATCAATTTCCAACAGTCACAAGTATATTGACCTTGTGGAGAGAGGGGGTAATACAAAGTCGATAAGTGTATTTATCACTCTAAGATGTTTTCTTCTTAAATTTGTATCAAATTTGATGAGTGAAGCTTTGGTCGTACAGTATGCTAGCAGAATTGTAACATATTTAAAATCCAGGACAAATTTTTGCCAGCTATTGTAACATATATTTAGAGTGCAGATAAACTTAGATTTTTGCAACTACAAAATTAAAAATAGACGGATGCGAATGGGATTGAAGTTGTATTTAAAATAGGAGATTATATGAGGGTAGGGACATTATAGATGGCGGCAGAGATTTTTTCTTTATAATAAGGAGCATAGGGTAGTAAGGGAGATAATTCATTTATTTTTGTTGATGAGGGCTTTACAAATTGTATTTTATACTGCTTCTTTTACATCTAACCATGTGGGGTCAATAGATGAGTAGGTGGTGATCTGTACGGATTATGAGAATGATGGTTTGTTTTTTAAAAGGAGATGATATATTGATTGGAAATATTATAGAAGGAAGTAGAGATTTTAATTTTATAAGCGAGATCCAAGGAAATTAGAGACGGTTAGGAATAGTATAGATCGATATAACGATTTTTACTTTTTTATAATTTGTAGGGGGTAGGGGAAGGAGGTGGGAGTTCATTATGTTGATTAATACCCCTTCTTTTAAATCCTACCCTATGTGGATGGAATGGTAATTATGTTTAAAAATAGAAGCGTATGTGAGGCAGATGGCTGTAGGTAGTTTCACTATATAATAGGATTTAGGGTGGTAAGGGGCATAATGAAGTATATTTTTTGAGAATGGATTTAAATTGTATTTTATACTGCTTCTGTTTTGTCTAAAGGTGTGGATTCTGTTAGTTAAGGATATTATAGAAGAGAATCGAGATTTTAACTTTATAGGGGGCTCCTAGGGCAATTTGGGGAGATAGAGAAGATATTTGTATTGATAAGTGAAAACAAAATTAATTTTTTATTTTTGTGCTTTTACATCCTACCTTGTGTGAATCGGGTGGTAGGTTTGTTTAAAATAGGAAAATTGGGACATTATAGATGCAAATAGAGATTGTTTACTTTTTTATAAGAGGCATTATAAGGGCTAGGACTAGGGTTGTTAGTTTTATTTATAAGGGATTTATATGATCTGTAGTCTCTAGGGTTGTAGTGGAGATATTGAAGGTATTTTTGTTTTCAAGAAATATGAGGGTAGGTAGGTATATTTTAAAGGGAGATAACTATGGGTCCTTATAGAAGGGACTAGATATTTTTTTTATTAATTTATAAGAAGGCTTGTACGGGGTAGGGGAGGATGTGGGGGTGGAGATCAATTTTTTTTTATTTAGAAGGGATAGATATATGATTGGTGGATAGTAGATATTTGGTTGGTGGATCGTTGATTTCCCTTTTGTCCCTATAAACTTTAGACCCTTTGTCCCTATAAACTTCGACCATTAATTTTCATTTTGAGGGCAAACTAAACTCGCATTCCAAATACATGCTTAAACTGTTACATAAACAGACAGACTCACCTGACGTCATATAACATTTCTGTTCGAGTGCAGATCGTCACCTCATGCTTCAATGTTACAAAACATATGAACCAAGCTGGCGCCTATATTAAATTCCTGTAGAACCCTGTACATTTTTGACCCTATTTAACGCAGGGTCCCCGTAGATAATTGTTATCGCTATATGCATAATGTTTTTTTCTCACGTTAGAAGACTGAAATAAATACGGTTTTGTATATCACCGTAGGATATGCTAGTTGTACAGAGGGACGGTAAGGGGCCCTATGGTAAATACATTATGAAAATTAAAGAATGGTGTGGGGCCCTATGTAAATTTAAAAATTAGAGGTCTTGAACAGGTATGGGGATGTATGGGAATTAACATTACGGTGAAGTCTGGAAGTTATGGGGCCCTACGGGAATTTGACATGGATAGGATGGTATGGGGCCCTATAGAAACTTAACATTAGCGGTTTATGGCTCCCTATGGAAATGTAATCCTAGGATGCCACTATGGGTTCTATTTGAATAAAGCATGTTCTTAAAGACGAACACCCATATATACAAACAAACGGATGGGGGAAGTAGGGAATATGTAATGGTTATAAGCACGCAGTTTTACTGACCAATACACGTCATTAATGCAAACGTAACAACATTTGCACCGAAAATGTCCTTCCAAAAATTATGTTTTCCGCAAGCATTTTAAAGAAAGTCAGCAAAATCGTAAAAGCCACACACTTCACATTGCCCTTAATTATTTTCGTGGATAAATACACGTTGTGAGACATCGTATTATATGACAAGTGTTCTTCTTTACCACTTTGAGGAAATAATTTGTCATGAGTCACATTTCAGCATTTTAATTATGAAGACATTTAGCTAAAACAAATTAAGTTCATATTTTCTTTGTTCCTTTCAGTAATTTTTCTCCTAGCCTCCTCACCCCCCCACCGCCACCACCCCCCAAAACAAAAAACAAAACAAAACAAAAACAAAAACAATACACCAATAAAAATGGGTTGCAGTTATACTTCGTACTTATAAAATTTAGCGATTGTAGTTTGCAACATGCTATTCATTTAATCAGTATTTCCACTGCTTAAAGCTCTATGTTTATACATTAGCTTCGACAAATAGCAGTGAAGTAGCCGTAATGTAAGGATTGCTTGTTCGATCCCCTCCAAGTACAGCCCTAGTCGGCTGCTTCAATGTGTCCTTGGGAAAGGTACTTAGGTCACATTTACTCGGCATGAAACAGCAAAACAATGTGTTAAATCTGCCGATACAACTAGTGAGACATCCATTAATGCAAACACTGCCCGCATTTACCCACTAATTATTGACAGTTAAAGCTCCAAATGAAGACCATCAAGCGACAGCGGAAAAGTGATCTTTATTGGGACAGGGTCTCCTTTCAGCAGATAAGTTTACTATTATCATGGTAAATGGGACTTCATAAACATGGCTGTTTATATCTAGTGGTCTGTGTTCGGGTTGGTGGTGTCGGATTGGTGGTGTCGGATGGTGGTGTCGGATTGAGCTTTTATACTACTTACACATATATGATTCATATCTTCAAGGGTGGAGCTTTCATCAAAGCGCGTAGCTCACCTTTTTCAATTAGTCATTTCATATATCATTAAGGAAAGAGTAGGAAATAAAAATAAGTTATATATATATATATATATATATATATATATATATATATATATATATATATATATATATACAGTATGACCCCGCTATAACACGATGTTCTGGGTCCACAAAACGAGATCGTGCTATGTCCCGAACTGTGCTATAACCAATCAAGACAAAACCAAGTCATTTAGCTAAAGAAAATGATGCATGCACCAAAGAAACGGGGAGGGGGGGGGAGGAGGGTAAATTGTGGGCTCAAAACAACGTGTTTCCCTGACACAGTTACCATCTTAAATCAATGCATATTAAACGAGAAATACACATACAGTGAAAACAGAGATTGCACATATAATATTTTACTTTATTCAGAGAACCATGCATTGGTACATTTATATGTACATGTCTATTGTATAGCATGAATAGTTAAAGGATCAACACGTGTAATCACCAACCGATCTTATGGCATGCGTAGGAGTCCATAATAATTCCATCGAAAATATGCACACAGAAGTATAATATCATTGTCTGATAAAGTTCTGAAATCCTACATCGTCGTCTAGTCATTGTAAATCGTCGTCGTCTAGTCATCGCAAATAACGTCCTCAGCTTTACTGTCGTATGCGGGTGCTTATGCAGAGACTGAGCTTGGGCTCAACAAGTAATACTTTGATCATAAAGTCAGAACTCTATTAAAGGATACAACTGGACACGTGTCAATTCTGCGGCAAGATCACAGGGAGTTCAAATAACCACCCTCTGTTACTTGGCACTGAACAAGTATCAAACTCGCGGCTTGATCAAAGGGTTGTCACGTGGGAAAACAACTTGAAAACAAAACGAGTGCTTTTACAAGCCAAAGGCTTATCGGCCCACGTGCACTGGCAGATAACTTAGGAAATATCACTTCGGAATTAAATCTGACTTGTGGAAAAACCGGACTTAATCCTGTCCATGGTTTCAAGCTTCTCTTTAACAGTAAAAGCTTTACGTTTCCGTGTACTGTTATCCATTGTAAATAACTACTAATTAAAACTCTGACACCTTTTGTCTGAACGACTACAGAAAGAATAATTGTTAATCAACAAGGGGGTCATTTTTATAGGGAATGTACAATATTATTCACTGGTCAACTGATTGCATGGCGATTTTCTAACAACACCGCCAAGCCACGTGTGCGCGTTGGTGGCTTTGTTTGTTTGTTTTTTTTTTGTTTGTTTGTTTGATGTTTTATAAATCACTGCCTCATGGTTTGAACAACCTTTAGCTTTGAGATTGACTTTGATGATTGTCAATGACTTAAATTAATTGATTTATAAATTCAGGTGAGAATCTTTTATCAAAAACCGCATTGTTTGGTGCTTGGCTGTGTATACAGTTGAATGAGCAAACATATGTCGGCTATTGTTTGAGCAACGATTGTACACAGAATGTATTGAAGACAAACACAAAAAAGATTTAATGACTTTATTGTTCATGTATCAGTAATAATAAGATTAAGACTTATCAGCTTTAAAATGAGCTGACATCTTTCAAAAATAAACTAAGATCAAAGTGCAGTGATTGACTACTGACACATTTGAAATGAACATTCACAAATAGAAATGTAGAGCATCTTTATTCATATAAAGAAAGATGCAATCATAAGACACTTTTTCTTCAAGAATACAATACAGCTTGCCAAATTATTAAATCAAACTCTTGTTAATTTTGGCACAAAAATTTGAAGTAGTTCAAGAAATTGGCGAAATTATTGAAAAATCTCGGTAGCCATGCCACGATCGTATTATATCCGAATTCATACACGATCTCTTCCCCAAAATGATACTTAATTTTTTACACATTATTTTTCGTACTTAAAAAAAAAAAAAAAAAAAAATTTCGTGTTCGAAAAAATAGATGAAATTTCCGGAGCCATGCCACGATCGTGTTATATCCCAATTCGTGCTATAACGAAGCGTGTTATAGCGGGGTCCTACTGTATATATATATATATATATGTATGTATATAATTTCAGCGATTTTAATATGAAGCCTGTATTTCATTGTTGTACAATAATTAAATTGTTATAATTCGCAGGTTAAAGGCCTTGTTTAGTTATTACTTTAAAAAAATGTTTCACGAAATATATCGTTTTTGACTAGCAATGACTTATTATTGAGTGCAAATTAGAATGTGTTAAACGTATATGTGACTCATATGTGACTAAGAAAATAAACAATTTACCTGTTGAGCTCAACGTCTTCTTAGCGTTGAAGAGAAAATCACACTTGTTGGTGACTATCAACCTGCAGACGTGCTGAAAAGAAATTATTATTATTATTATTTATGTTTATTATTATTATTATTATTATTATTATTTCTCTGCCATCTTAAAGATAGAAAAGATACAAATTACAAATGTGTGGAATAATGGAATCGTTCTGTGCAAACCTGTATGTTTGTTTTGTGCGTTGTATCATTGTGTATCAGATCCCGTAGCACAGGAGTGCAATTGGTTTATCAAAAATTTGTGTTATCATTAGGATCAGTAGCGATCGCAGCTATGTCATGAGAAATGGACACAGGCTACTTTCTAAAAATGTTATTTTGATTTCAAGCAATGAACCGATGGATTCTTTATGAAACTGGGAGGGCAGATTTTATATATATATATATATATATATATATATATATATATATATATATATATATATATATATATATATTAATGAGTCGGCAATATAGTCGCAATTTAACTCAGTCGTACAATGGAATATATTCTTATCACAGGAGTTTAAGTAAAACAATTGCATAACTCATTATAGGTAACTTTGTCTCAAATGAGGCAGATAAATAGCATTTGAATTAATAATTTGTTGATATGAGAAAGAAAAAATAAATGTGCATAGCATGGATGCGGATGCGAAAGAATTCTGAATTTTTCATCCATGAATAATATAGACTCATTTTCTAGTGAAGAAATCTGAACCTATCTTCCTTATTTGATATAATAATATGTAGAAAACTTCATTTTAAAGGTTGTTAGTGCTAAAAATGAGTAAACCTACAATTGTTCAAATAGTCTAATATCATAAATGTGTAATATAGCTTAGGCGTCAGGTATAATTTAGGAATGCTAAAGTTTGCTCATCAAGTTTGGTCCAGTAGATAATATCCAATTAATGTATGTATCTTTTGATTTCGGTTCACGTGCAACATTTCTGAAGTGATCAGTATATATTTTGGGAACTGATGCGAGCTATTGTTGATATCAACCCACTTGTATAGGAATACGACAATAGTAAAATAAAAAGTCAAAACATTGATAGCGCATTGGTGGAATAGAAAAATTGTTACACTAACACACTCTTATAAGAATACTAAAAGACACAATTTAAAAAAAAAACAACTCTATATTCACTGGCGCAGTAAGACTAGTAATAAAAATATATATTTACGGGCGCTGACCTACATTGTGCTAATTTAAATCGTGTTATAATAGATGGAGATAGCAAAATGCTACAATTGTAGCAGCAAAACGGCTCTAACATTTGATTAATATAATCGATTTTGATCGTGATGGAGGCAACGTGTACCGGAATTGCAATCAGGAATGCAGTTGATTTGCTGATGCGGAGAACACTAACTATCATATGCTAGGATTTTTACAGTGTTAGTCGCTGAGCAAGCTTGGTCTAGGCGTTGTGCATAAGGTCAAAGTTATTTATAGTATCAGTACAATATCTGCAAATGTACCTACACCCTCAAAATAATCTACCGCACAGGTAAGATAGTTATATAGTATCACACACAGGATGGTAGGAGTGCACGCACATAATAATCATATACATCCATGCTGGTTTAACAAACATAAATAACAAATATTGGCATAGTATATCTGTTTCTGAGAGAACTGGGTGGCCCTGAAAAGGGCCTTTGGTTGTTGTCATGGATCCTCAATGTTATAGAATTCCATGACAACATGACCTCTCGGACTTTGCATGGCAATATCCACAGTTCTTGCCACATTTTTGTTTTCTTCATCTGTTGAAGGAAACGGACATTATAAAATCACTGGTCTACAGCTCTCAATTTTCTGCATGTGAAACCAGATGAAATTCTGGTGGCTGTTCTCACAGTTTCTTCCTCTCCTTCTGTCACCGCTCTTACTCCTGGCATTGTCTCCACCTCTTCTACACCCTTTTCCATGCTTCATATAGTCATTTACCATTGAAGCTTTTCGTGCACAGTACTTGCATTTTAAATAGACAACGCAGACGACGAATTTTTATCTAACCACCGCAATCTTATAGAACTTGCGGAAATAACGGAAGGCGGGAACATATCAGACCAAATAATTCGGATATAACGGAAGGCGGGAACATATCAGACCAAATAATTGCGGATATAACGGATGTCAAATATGGGGATATAGCAGGACATAACACATGGTATGGATTGCTTGCTGTAAAAGTAAAATTGAACTAATTTTTTATGGAAAGGGCATCAGACGACTATCTACTGCAAATTAATTTTTAAAATGTAAACTGTCTATCTTATTACGATAATAATAACAAGACTGAACTTATGTTTGTTTTATTTTTTATTTTTTTATACAAGTAAGTTGATCCCTAAAGCGTTAGAAAGTATGCTCATCTGCATTTTAAAAAAAAAAAAATCAAGATTAACACAAAAAAGCACCTACAGTTATGGTTGAACATTGACTCGTCCCAGTGAGAAGACATAGACTAATTTAAAAAAATACAAGTAAACGCGCACTTTGGAATGCATCGCTGATTGGAACGCTTAGACCTTGAGTTCATCAAGAAACTAATAATTCAAATACTTGTACAACGTTTTCATTATAAGGTTGTATGTTTGCGATATTACGGGCGCGACAGGACAGGTTCAAACATTCAACAACAAAATAATAAAATACAAAATGATTTATAAGGGGTTTCACTTCTACTTTATCACCTTTCTTTTACATCCTACCCTTTGTGTGATAGTATATAAGTGTGTTTGTGTGTATAGTGTGTGTGTGTGTGTGTATGTATATATATATATATATATATATATATATATATATATATATATATATATATATATTCCTACCCTTTTCGTTCGTTGGTAGGTGTTGGTGTCGGTCAGTAGATATCATCATCATAGTAATTTGATTTTGATTACTAGATCACGTCTTGTTGCGGCAGGGATTTACAAATTTTATAAAAGTCAGCTTGCCCAGGGCAATATGAGCGTACCACAAACACAATAGCCCAACACGAGTAAAAAATAAGATAAAATAAAATTTGGGACATTTTAAGGAAATCGCGTTATATTTATTTCAACTTTTCTTTTCTTTTTATCTTTGTCGGCACCTTAAAACCATATGCCTATAATTAAAGTTATCAAAACATATATATGCAAATAATACATGTAGATATATATGTAGATGAGAAAGGGTTAAAATGCAAATATAGTTTGAAGAGCAAGAACAGACATGTACATGTATATAGACACGTAATTGGATAGGTATAAATGGGTTTGGAAATATCTATATTTTTGAGAGAGAGAGAGAGAGAGAGAGAGAGAGAGAGAGAGAGAGAGAGAGAGAGAGAGAGAGAGAGAGAGTGAGATGGTAAAAGACCTAGAATTGAAAAAAAAATAAACAACCAAAAACAATAGCCTAGCCAGGGATACTCATCAATCCACGATGATTGGAACTTTCTTGCACGTTTCGTAGCATCATACTGGTTATTTTCCTTTAAAACAGATTTATTAGAACTAGAAACTTCATCAAGTTTCCTTTCTTTGCATAGATAAGATAGCAGACCCATCTCATGAAGTACATCAACAATAATGAAAGCTAGTCTGTTTATAAGGATTTATTTATACTCACAACTGAAGGATTTGTGGACACTTATTTTATATATTTACTTAACAATTATCATCTAATCACCTTGAAATTGGCAACATGCATCACAATATTTGACAAGCCAACTTTTGAAATTGAGAACACATATTTGTATCCATTTAATTGTTTTCCAAGTAGTAAGTATGAATCGGTCACCTGTAATTATCACGTAAACAACTGATCATAAGCACCATTTGTGGCCATTTGTGGATGCTACATTTTCGGTACATCGATCACGCTTTGAACAAAATCCTTCTGGTGGTTAATCATTAGAGACGAGTGCTTTTTATTTCCAAACACAGCTGTCAAAAAATTGCACGAGTTATATTATTAAAAGTTAACACTCACTTTCAAATCGGCGACACACATCAAAACAATCTGTAACAAGCCAATTGTTTAGAGTCGGCAAACTCACGAACTGCCCGATGCTAGGTTTTGGGCCTGAAAGTCGGCGAATCCCGGATATGTACAAATATTACGATTAAAATGTAACCGATAAGTTTAAATATAAATATTTATTCCTTATTTGTCAAAACTTGCTTTAAATAGTAAATATTCACATTGTCATGTCTGCGCGAGAAATGGCATACGGTAGATGATAGAAACTGTG
The DNA here is from genome assembly GCA_029931535.1 of Margaritifera margaritifera. NCBI lineage: Eukaryota > Metazoa > Mollusca > Bivalvia > Unionida > Margaritiferidae > Margaritifera > Margaritifera margaritifera. Next base: position 1,319,184 of record JAQPZY010001561.1, read on the forward strand.
GCCTAGTTAGGTAACAGAAACACTACATAAAGGTACTGATATATGTACTGTTGCGAGATCGCAGGATATAAAACTTCTGGAACATAAAGCGTTACAAACGGAACACGACCCATTTTCTCACTCTCTCTCTCAAGTTTTGGACTTGCCCTTAGGATTTCGTTCAAAGCGTGATTGATGTACCGAAAATGTAGCAATCTGTTGTTTACATGATAATTACAGTAGACAGATTCATACTTACTGCTTGGCAAACAATTAAAAGGATAAAAATAAGTGTTTTCAATTTCAAAAGTCGGCTTGTCGAATATGTTCATGCATGTCGTCAGTTTCAACTGACTTATCTAGGCAAAAAAAAGGAATTTCCTTAAAATATCCCACATTTTATTTTATCTTATTTTCTTACTATTGTTGGGATATTATGTTTGGGGCAAGCTCATATTTCCCAGGGCCAAGTTCAACTTTCCAGTCAGCTTGCCTTAGACAAGCTGACTTTTATATAATTTGCAAATCCCTGCATTAATTGAGCCCATCATTTCATGCAATGCTACACTTTGTTGCAGAAAGGAGAAGGCAAACAAATATATATTGAAAATAATAGCATCAGTCGCTTTGGTTCATCCTTTGACGTAAAGGTGATATTATCTTTAAGATATCTGTTTTCTCTGTCCTCTCCGTAAGAAAGTGTACATTACATGTAATTATGGTTTCATTTACTGGTGCGCCGCCGCAAAACCATAGTCTCATTATATTCACGAATATATAAATATTTGATGGATACAGTATTGATATCGTTAACACAATCAGGAAATACAGTGCATACAGCCACTGAAAATAACACTAGAAGTAGCGCCTATTGTGTTTATGCATTTTCTAAAAATAGTCCGAGTAAATGTTATCACAATCTTTTACACAGAATATATGCATATTCGTCATGATATAGATCAAATTTCAAATTCCTGGCTGTTGCTGAAACAAAGGGCATTTTTTGATAAGACATATTTTTCAAGAAGTTGATATTGGTTTACCGCTCAAGTTCCATACTTTATTTTTCATTATTAATGATACCACAATGTTAAGTTCATGGAAGTGCTTGGCTTTACCCGAAGATTTTTTAAATGTTTTGACTAAGGTAACACAAATTGTCTGCAAGCAATATTTTGGAAGATACGTATCCAGCCAAATTGGGTGTGAGAGTCCTATCATGATACAATTACTAGTCGGTAACGTTTTGAATGTGCACAGCTCTGCTCATTAGTATTTTCATCTGTCTTTATGTAGAGCTTCATTTTTCTCGAACGAGCTTTTGTATTGTTCCAATATTGTTGTGGTAATCGGTTTCAGGTCTACATAGAGTATAATCAGTAGTGTTAAACAAAATGTCGCAGTAGAGCAGTGCAGGAAAAAATGTTAATTTGGAGTGATCGTATTTTAGATGTTTTAGAATCAATGTTAAAACATATTGCCATAAAATATTTCATATGCGATAAATAAGTTTTCAAGAGAATACCCAATCCACATTATTCCTTCAAATTATTGCATCGATTTCATGATTTACTATCTGAACTCATGAAACAATAAAGTTTGTATAGTCATACTTTCAAAACATGAAACTTTAAATTGATCGTGGAGCGACTTATATACCAAAAAACTCGAAGACAACACAAAAGGATAGGATGCCCTATAACTTTGATTCACATCTAAGAGAGGCTAAAATATCACCGTTATACATTAAGCTTTTCCAGGGGAGGATATTCTTACGAAACAGTGCTACAGGACCAGATACATTAGGAGTTATTTTTCTTGACATGGCGATAGCGAAGCTAATATAAATTTTGAGGCGCAGAATTGTTTCTAAGTAACAAGAATTGTTGGATCTATTTTTAAAAGGAGATATTCTCAAAAAGTGCTAATATTTACAGAAATCTGTTATGGTTATACTTACGGAATTGGTTTCCTGGATATCGCTTAAAGCATAATAAAATGTATAACAGGTGCTAATGTTGTGCATCTGTCTGTGAAAAAGATCAAGTTGAATTGAAACCTCAATATTAAGCTCTCTTTCAAATGAATACCAATTCAGGATGAAAATATGAGAGAATAATAAAGGGAAGAACAAATTAAGAATTGCAAGGTTTAGACCGAAGTTGAAACTACAAAAAAGAAACAAAAAGGTTATCAAATCAGAAATCCCGCTAATGAAGTTTAATGGATAAAATAAAAGGCATGGTTTCAAGCCCAATGTTATCTTCTCATATTCCTAATAATTACAAGCCTGCTTCCCAATTATTTCAATCCCAGAAAGCAAAATATGGAATCAAGCTTGAAATAGATATAAAAAAATAATACCATTTGGCATCTCCTGTCATTTCAATAGAAAGCAATTGGTCAGATTCGTTAAAAATGAGCGTCTTAGATAATGAATATTACAGATATGTTCTTGCCGCCAACAGATCGAAGTCATGACTAGCGAAGATAATATTGCTTAACTTCTTAACATTTAGTTTACACAAACCTGGTGTTATTCAGTGCATAATATTTAAACACGAAAAAAAATATGCTCCTTTCAACACAGCAGATAATGCTCTTTCTCAACAAGAAGTATTGATATATTACATTCCTAGCATATACAATATTGGTATTAATATTTACATCAGACATACAAATTATATTTAGTTCATCATAGAAGAAACTTTTGGTAATGATCTGTACGGACATTTTCGATATTTGTGGTACCAAATTGTCTGATACTGTTTAAAGCAGCAAATCAATTCTGTCTTTGCAATTTGTTTTCTTCCTGTCTCGTTGATGATGATTTTGTTAACTGAACTACATCTAGAGGAATATCAGTCAGATCTATTAGCATATGAAGGGCAACATTTTATGAGTAGTATAGTGTAGCACTTAAGAGCCAAACGAGAGACCTATGTTAAACGTGTAAAAGAGATTCTAGAGCCAAACGGGAATTTCACATTACACCACCATGTTGAAATGTATAGGGGAAAACACTATTACATAAAAATTGGTTCATAGTTTAGTTTTTCTTTACAGGATGAGTCTGTCTTGTTAGAAATAGTAACAATGTAACATATTATGTCTATTTTGGCGGAAAATGTAATCGGGTTGGAGTCTTTATGGCCTTTAATACTAACTTAACAGTGAGGCTATACTATCTGGTTTCTAATATGGCACTCTACACCCCAAAATGGCACTTGACAGCCAAAGGTGAATCCTATGTTAAAAAGGGTAAAAAGATTCTAGGGTCTAAGGGGAAATTAACATTGGCTGCCTTATTTGTTTTGCTTGATAAATATATTGGCATAAAAGTACATAGAAGTGGAAGAGAGAGATAGGTACATTATACAATGTGTGTGTGTGTGTGTGTGTGTATGTGTGTGTGTGAAAATATCTTATTCATGCTTATAAAAACAAAATCAAGACAAAGATGTTTACTTTGTTTGGTATATTCCCAGTGAATAAAATCACAATGAAATTTCAAAAACATATCCCAAAAGTCCATTTTTATTCTTAATATTGGGTCAGTACATATTCTAATACACTATTGAGGTAGGTATGGGGGTCAATATATAGATAAGTTAGTCATCAAATAGGATACATATTACCTATCAATTGTGACAATCGGATTCCTGACATGAGTGTATGTCCCTGAGAGAGAGAAACTGACAGACAGAGACAGAGGTTATAACATAGAGAGGGTGGGTGTCTGTGTGTTGGAGATAATTTATCATGGAGTGGGTGGGTGTCTGAGAGAGATTGAGAGAGAGAGAGGTACATTATGCAATGATTATAAAATGTGTGTGTGTTTGTGCGTGTGTGCGTGAGCATCTTATTCGTACTTTAAAAAATCAAGACATAGCCACTTACTTTCTTGGTATATTCTTTTTAAATAAAATTACAAATAAATTTCAAAAACATATTCCAAAAGTCCATTTTTCTGTAATGTTTTGCGTTATTGAATATACTGATACACTATTGTTACATAAATTATTGGAATCGAGGATAATCTCAGAGAAATGTGTGTTTTGAGGAAATAATCATACATTTACCACAAAGAATCGTCAGTTAAACGAAAGCAATAAAATGTAGTCACTAACACACACGACATGTCGTCCAAACCTGAAATGAAGAGTACTTGTCTTGTGGAATCCGATCTTTGTAATATTTGACATGACTGAATTGTGTGGTTACTATAATCTCTCTTTGCCAAGCATTGTTCTAATATTCTCACAACAACACAAAAATCCTCTATCTTACTGTCAAACAGTTGTGCTTGGCCACAAAGCTGGCAAATGTTTTCACTCATCCATTTCATCTTTTATGCCAGTGGCTAGTTGTTTGTAAACTCACTGACTTCATCTTAAGTAAGGTGTGGGTTGAACATTTTTTAACGGGCAACGGCCTAAAAGCAAATGAGACAGATTGGGTTTCTTTAAACGTTTTTTTATCATTTGGGTAGTATATACTGCCCGACATCTTTCGAATGGGACAAAAATCGTGCCTCAGATTAAAGACACGCAGTGAAAAATATTACCTATTAATTTTTTATTTTTTTTTATTTATTTTTTTTAGCAGAAATATTTGGTTAAATTTTTTAAACTTAAGACATAATTTTACTGTATGAAGTTAAGATTTTTTTCTGGTGGGGTTGTGAATTTAAAGACCCCCAGTTCAAAAATATTACTGTCGAGATTTATTTTTGGTAACATTTTCAAACTAAACACACAGTATGACTTAAAGATAATATGTTTTTTGTAAAGTTGTAACGTTTTTTGATTCAAATTGTCCAATTGTAGCGTAAGCTAAGATGTCTTGTATTGTAATGTTGTGAGTTTGTACACGCTTCGAAAAACACAAATCGAATATCAAATCATTCTTGTGACACACTGAGTATACTTTTTGTGCCAAGATTAAGACTGATTGTAACATTTTCCCGTCATTTAGTGAAATATCATTTCAAGAGAGAGAGAGAGAGAGAGAGAGAGAGAGAGAATTTAACATGGAACGGGTGGGTGTCTGAGATAGAGATTGAGAGAGATATCTAGGTACATTAAAAACGTGTTTGTGCGTGTGTGAATATAATATTCATACTTCTAAAAAATCACGACATAGACACTTACGTTTTTGGTATATTCTCTTTGAATAAAATTACAATGACATTTCAAAAAATATATACAAAAGGTCCATTTTTCTATACTGTTTTGCCTGAGTACATATTCTAATATACTGTTGTCACATACACTATAGGAATCGAAGATACTGTAACAGGAATGGCTTTTCCTAAGAAAGTAGTTATAAATTTGCCAAAAAGAATATGCAGGTAAACGGAATACAAGACATGTAGTCACTAACACACACACACGACACGTCGTCCATAATTCAAAGGAAGGGTATCATCCTGTGGAATATAATCTTTGCAAAATTATACATGATTGAATTGCGCGGTTATTATAATCTCTCTTTGCTAAGCGGAGAGCTAATGTTCTCACAAAACAGTATATTTTACGGTCATCCAGTTGTTCTTCGCCATAATACTTTCTTACAAATTTACCAAATGCCACCCTAGCTTGATAAACACACTGACACGTCGCAGGTTTGTCGTGTGTAGTGAGTCTGTCTGGCTGGAAATGGAACAGTTTAATATGTTGGTTATATTTGGCTGGAAATGTAACGGTTTAGTTGCCTACCCTCCACCTGAAAAAAATATTACATCCTAGATTTTTCAGAAGAGAGAGAGAGAGAGAGAGAGAGAGAGAGAGAGAGAGAGAGAGAGAGAGAGAGAGAGAGAGAGAGAGAGAGAGAGAGAGAGAGAGAGAGGGATCAATTCCATATTTATTTTCAAAAAGAAAATGAACCTTTTTGCTGCCTATAGAATCTACCTATAATAGGCCACCATTTTGAGGATTTATAATGATAAGGATAAATGATAAGGAGAAATTCTATGTTAAAAATGTTCATCGGTTTAACGTTACGGAACTTCAGATGTGATTTATGCCGGCGAGAGCACATCGTTGTTAGAAGTGGTTTACCTTAAATGGGACCCTGTGAGCTTTAACACAGGAATTAACATTACGTCGTACGTTTACCATGTTTGGGTCTCTATAGATAACGGGAAATATTCTATTAAACCTACACCGACTATTCAACACGCCATTGGGAGTGATCATCGCCAGTTCATATACTGACCACATAGGGTAGGTTGTAAAAGAAGGGGTATACAAAAATAAAATAATAAAAATACATTCCCAATCCCTCTATCAACCTACGATCCCATGCTTTGATGAACAGAGAGAGAGAGATACACAGAGAGAGAATAGTAGCAACAGCTGACACGTGACGTAACATTATATATATATATATATATATATATATATATATATATATATATATATATATATATATATATATATATATATAAATCCATGATCGTTTCTACGATATACCATTGCTGAAGCGTTCATGCTGAAGCGTTCATGTATTGTATAACATGGCCGAAAAGTAGACTTTGTGTGCGCTTGAAGTGGATACTTCTTATACTAGGAGTGATAGCATGACTAATGCTGCTGCTATAGCGAGTATTCATCCATAGGACGATGACATCATTTTGGCTTTGTGCGATTTCTTATCTTTTTTGCAAGAATGTTTGTCTGGTATTACCACCTTCACCTTCTTCTCCATCATTGCCAGTATATGATTGTTTCAGAAACAGAAGAAAGAGTTATAGGTTTCTTTCTGCAACGCAAAAAAGAATGAGAAGAGACATTGTTCTACAACAAGAAGAGGAACAGAGAAAGCAGAAGGAGAAGAGGAAAACTTCGAACAGTGAACAAAAGGAAGAGAATAAAAGCAAAACTCTTAGTGGTTTGCAAGCCATTTTGGCAGAGTTAAAACACTTGAGAAAAATGTCTTCTTTTGGAGAAACCGAAGAGAAAGAAACCTACACCTATGTCAGCTACAGCGGCAACCACTACCACTACTGTTACCACAACAGGAGTAGGACTTGGACGTGGAAAACTGTAAGGCAGTTGCAGTTGATGTTGTCAAGTCCAAAACTTTTTTTAAAAACCCAACGGTCCTTTCCAGGACAACTCAGTTCACTAAGAAACAGAGATACTATTCAATCATTGCTAATCTATGTGTTTTATGTCTATGTATGTCTATGTCTGCCACAAAACCAAAACTTCAACCCTTTGCCCAATTTTTGTGATAGTATATAAGTATGTTTGTGGGTATATTGTTTGTAAGCACTCCTACCCTTGCTTGTGTGTGCATTTTTTCAGACATACAGAATTTTATTTTTCTGAACAAGTATAAAACACTCCATGTACAACACATACCTTCAATATAGTTTAGATTTTGCTGTTTAAAAAATGATGCAACTCCTTACCTTGATATAAAAGTACACGAAACCTTATGCCGAATTTTTTTTATATAGTGTTATCATCGCGTTCTATAAACTAGGATGTTGCAAAAGTTCGCTGGTTAGCAAATGCAAAATGTGTTATGTATCATTTTATTGTTGTAGCAGCATACACATTAGTGAACAAATTACTGTTACTGTTGCAGTAGCACACATTTTAGTGCAATAAAAACCGACTTTTACTTTTGCAGCAAGCAACATACATTTAGTAAAAAAAATATCTTTTACTGTTGCACAATTTGCTGAAACAAATTTACTTTTCCTGTTTCTGTAGCACACCCTTTAGTACCGAAACTGACTTTTACTGTTGCAGGAGCACACATTTTAGGAAAGAAACTGACTTCTACTGTTGCAGGAGCACACATTTTAGGAAAGAAACTGACTTCTACTGTTGCAGGAGCACACATTTTAGGAAAGAAACTGACTTCTACTGTTGCAGGAGCACACATTTTAGGAAAGAAACTGACTTCTACTGTTGCAGGAGCACACATTTTAGGAAAGAAACTGACTTCTACTGTTGCAGGAGCACACATGTTAGGAAAGAAACTGACTTCTACTGTTGCAGGAGCACACATTTTAGGAAAGAAACTGACTTCTATTGTTGCAGGAGCACACATTTTAGGAAAGAAACTGACTTTTACGGTTACAATAGCACACATTTTAGGAAAGAAACTGACTTTTACGGTTACAATAGCACACATTTTAGGAAAGAAACTGACTTTTACGGTTACAATAGCACACATTTTAGGAAAGAAACTGACTTCTACTGTTGCAGGAGCACACATTGTAGGAAAGAAACTGACTTCTACTGTTGTAGGAGCACACATTTTAGGAAAGAAACTGACTTCTACTGTTGCAGGAGCACACATTTTAGGAAAGAAACTGACTTCTACTGTTGCAGGAGCACACATTTTAGGAAAGAAACTGACTTCTACTGTTGCAGGAGCACACATTTTAGGAAAGAAACTGACTTCTACTGTTGCAGGAGCACACATTTTAGGAAAGAAACTGACTTTTACGGTTACAATAGCACACATTTTAGGAAAGAAACTGACTTTTACGGTTACAATAGCACACATTGTAGGAAAGAAACTGACTTCTACTGTTGCAGGAGCACACATTTTAGGAAAGAAACTGACTTCTACTGTTGCAGGAGCACACATTTTAGGAAAGAAACTGACTTCTACAGTTGCAGGAGCACACATTTTAGGAAAGAAACTGACTTTTACGGTTACAATAGCACACATTATATTGAAGAAACTGACTTTTACAGTTGCATATTTTACTGAATAAAAACCTGATTTTTACTGTTATAATAACATACATTTTAGTGAAGAACATGATTTTTACTGTTGCAGTAGCATACACATTTAGTGAAAAACTGCCTTTTACTGTTCCAGTAGCACCCATTTAGAGAAGAAACTGATGTTTGCTGTTCCAGTAGCATACAGGTTAATGAAGAAACTGACTTTTACTGCTCCAGTAGCATACAAGTTAATGAAGAAACTGACGTTTACTGTTCCAGTAGCATACAAGTTAAAGAAGAAACTGACTTTTAATATTCCATTAGCACACATTTTAGGGAAGAAACTGCGCAGTTGCAGTAGCATCCTTTTTAGTAAAGAAACTGCTCTTTACTGTTGCAGATAAATCACAATTTAGTGAGAATAAAAACTGCATTTTACGGTTACAATAGCATACACATTTAGTGAAAAAACTAACTTTTATTATTCCAGTAGCACACATTTTAGTGGAGAAACTGACTTTTACTGTTCCAGTAGCACACATGTTAATGAAACATACTGATTTTTACCGCTGAAGTAGCGTAAAATTTAAAGAAATTGACATTTACTGTTGCAGTAGCATACAATTTAATGAAGAAACTGGCTATTATTGTTGCAGTAGCACATCTTTTACTGAATAAGAACCTTTCAGTGAAACAAACCTGACTTTTCCTGTTGCAGTAGCGCCCATTTTGGTAAAGACACTGCGTTTTACTGATGCACTAACACACAATTTAGTGAGAAAAAAACAGCCCTTTATTGTTCCAGTAGCACACATGTTAGTGAAGAAACTGACTTTTACTGTTACAATAGCACATATTTTAGTGAAGAAACTGGCTTTTACAGTTGCAGTAGCACATCTTTTACTGAATAAAAACCTGATTTTACTGTGTCAACAACACCCATTTTTGTGAAGAAAGGGACTTTTACTGTTGCAGTAACATACACATTTAGCGAATAAACTGCCTTTTACTGTTCCAATACCACGCATTTTAGTGAAGAAACTGACTTTTAAGTTGCAGTAGCATACATGTTTGTGAAAACATCCCTGATTTTTACTGTATCAGTAAGACATTTTAGTGAAAACTAATTGCCTTCTACGGTTCCAGTAGTACATATTTTAGTGAAGAAACTGACTTTTACTGTTGCAGTAGCACGCATTTAGGAAACATAAAACGTATTATTACTGTTCCTGTAGCACCCAGTTTAGTGAAGTAACTGATTTGCTGTAGCAAACAAATTTAGGAAAGAAACTGACTTTACTGTTGCAGTAGCATAGAATGTAGTAAGAATTAAAAAGACTTGTACTGATCCGGTTGGATAGTAGATAACTGGGTATTGGAAAGTAGATCACTGGATTTTGGATAGTAATAACATGGCGATTGTATAGTGTGGGTGTTGGATAGTATATAATTGGAATCTATGTATCTACCTAGGTACTTACTTACATTCTGGCCAGTCTATTTACCTGTCTATATGTTTATCATATAGCCATCTATGTATATATCTATCTATCTACATAAAATATGATTATGTGTCTCATCAATGCCGTCTGCATAATCTCGGTGATGTTAGGATCCCTGGAAGAAAACGGTCTTTCATGGTGCGCATTATAATTCGAGTTACCGTTTAGTTTATGTTATCTACACGTGCCTTATTCCTTTAGATTGCAAAGGAGTAAGAGATTTGTTTTCTTCCTGGAAGAGAAAATGTAATATAGAGGGTGTTTAAATTGAAATGTTATGTCGCATGTAAGTGTTTAATCGCATTATATAATTCATATTCTTTTGGCTCTTAACACAAGGCCACAACCTCTTTCATGCATATCACGATGTGGAAAGCACATTTCAGTTTATGCTCTAGAGATAACAAGAATGAGGTCGACGTGACGGATTTTCAAATTAAAACAGACCCTTTAAAAAAAATAAGAATTTCATTCGACCCTTTGCTCGCTATCTCTAAAAAAAATAAAGATTTGACACCATTATTTTGTCGTGAAAAAGGGACATTTTTGATGGAATATTCTTAAGGGTTCAGGTGTTTTATATTACATATATGTACCTCCAATACACATTCTTTTAACATAAATTAGCACTACAATAAAATATAAACACGAAAGCTTCAAATTAGAAGGAGAAAACATTAGATATACCAGCTAAAATGTAATTGACGAGTCGAGTCGCATTCTTAGATTTAAAAAAATCATGCATTCAAAATGTAAAATATCCGTCTTAATTCGAAAACCCACTGTATTGTTGGCATATTCGATCCCTTTTGTGCATAACCTGAAAAAGTCCTACTGATGTTCTTATTGCAACAAAAAAAAAATATCATGATATGAATGAGCGAGTGTGAACACCTTTTTTTCCTAACAAACATTGTTCAAATTAATAATGCGAGTAATTAGAATTGTGACTAAAATGTACATGCATTCGGTGCTAGGTCTGAAGATTTGTGTTTCGAGAGTATTATGGAGAGGAAATCTGATGGAGTGAGGTCTGATAGTTACGATCGGAACACTTCTCAAGTTCCCGGAAGGTTGGTTAGTTAGCAGACCGATAGTCTTATCAAAACCGATAGATACCCTCGTTACAGAGACATTTGAAAAATTAATCACAAACGTGGATCCTTTTTTAAGAGCAAATTCGGTCGAGAGCTCCAGCGAAGTCAAGAATAAGAAAGATACTATAAACCCAGTTTGAGCATTGTGCAATGATCAGCAATTGGAACTATCGAGAAGTGGTTGCGCTTGGCTGCATGCTTAACAAAGTATGCCCTCCAAATCTTGACAGATCTTTAAATCCAGCTGGTCAAGTCTAGTTTGGGAAGTTAAAAAGTTACTTGGAAGCTCGCTTTGTGCCTCGCTACAAATAAGAATACTACAAGGCTCAGCTTATATGCCGTTCTAGAAGAGGGGGCGAAACGCTTAACGAGATGCAAAGACTTGTTTCTCTGGCATATCCTGATTGCCCACCTCAATATCGCGATCGACTCGAAAAAGAACGTTTCTTGGGAGCCGTTCAGGATGCAGACCTGAGACTTGAGATCTGGGGCAATCGCCCTAGCAGCTTGCGAGAAGCTATCAAAATCGGGGTCGAATGCAGGCTTTCTTGTGAGCTGGTCTAAGGCAGAAGCCTGTAAGCTTAGCTTTTAAGACAGGAAGAGAATGCCGATGATAAAACTGTAATCAAGCAGCTCGATGCGAAAAAAGAGCTATTAATGAAGCAAAATAAGAAATTGAGCCAAGAACATACAAAGAGAAGACATGCGGCGCCAAAAGCAATGAAAGCAGCATGATACGAGACGATCAAAAGTCCCGTGCTGGAATTGTAATTATTGGGATCATTACTGATATAAGTGTACCAAGCCTTTAAACAAAGATAGTAATCGGTGGAGAATCAGTGGCTAGTGTAAACGAGGCAATAACAGTACAAACAAAACAAACACATGCACAAAACCCTATGCCTCTGAGTTATGTGAATGAAGAACCAGGATTGTGCACGCAATATTTAGTTAATAGGATAGAGCTCGGTCTACGGGCGCTGCTGTTTTTATCGTGAGCAAGAGTAGGTATCAAGGTCGCGGCAGAGAGGGATGTTATCACTTGAGGATGGATGTCGAATGTTGGATGTGGGGGGCCGTCTGCAGAGTTTTTACTGGAACCTCAACCTCTATTTCGTCACGAAACGAAAATATTCGTCGCACGAGCAGTTGCTACACGACAAACGGAACGGTGCCAATACGGTTATTGATTCCGGCTAAAGATGTAGTTAATTTGAAGGCTGAAGTTTGGTGCTCTCAAGCCAGTGCGGCATTATCGACGCAAAATGTCGAGTATTCCACCAAGTATTCAAACGGCAATCTACCTTCACATTTGTGTGAGTTATTCAAGTGACCAAGCAGCATTTGGCACCTAATCAAGTTGGTGCCCTAAATACCCAGTTCAACGAGTTTTGCACAGTTTTGCAAAAGACGATGATGACTTGGGCAGAAGAAATATGTTATAGAACACTCTGTCATGGCAGGTAATGAATCATCAATCTGAGTCCAGCCCAGAAGATTGCCTTTACATCTCCGGCAGGAGATTGATACACAAGTCGATTATATGTCGAAGAAGGGAGTGGTAGAACCGCCCGTAAACCGTTTGGCTGTTCCGGAAACATAGGTAACCAAGAAAGATCGGAAAAAGTGATTTGCGTGGACTATAGAACTCTGAATTCAGTTACATAGAAAGATGCATACCCTCTTCCTCGAATCAATGATAGCCTTGATTCACTGTTGAGCATGAGCTTGTTCTTGACATTGGATCTGATGTCGAGGTACTAGCAAGTGGAAATCGAGCAGATTGACAGACCTAAGGCTGCGTTAGCAACAGGAAGAGGCCTATGCCAATTCAAAGTTATGTCGTTTGATTTATGCAACACGCCCGCGACATTTCAGCGTTTGATGGAATAAGTCCTAGCCTGGCTGCAGTATGATGTTTTCTTGGTCTATCTCGACAACGTGGTAGTGTTTGGAAGCACGTTCCAGCAGTTGCGTGTGAGACAAGCAGAAGTTTGTATGTGTCTCCAAAGAGCGGGCTTGAAGCTAAAACACAGCAAACGTATGCTATGTGCACGAAAGGTAAGATATCTTAGTCATGCTATATGCAGGAGTTGTCACCGATCTTGAAAAGGTAGACGTAGTAAAGATTTGGTCCAACCCAAAATCAGTCACTGCGGTATGGAGTTTCCTTGGGTTTTATAGTTATTATCGGCAGTTCGTGGGTCGCTTTGCTGAAGTTGCAGCTCCCTTGTACCAGCTTACGAAAAAAGAATACCGTTTTCCGCTGGACAGATGATCATCAGGTCGCATTCGAAGAGTTACTAAAAGCGCTGGCCTCAGCCCCAGTATTGGCTGTTCCCTACTTCATTCGTCCCTTCATATTCAGACGCGAGTGCTGAAGCAATAGGAGCGGTCCACTTCCCAAAAACTTTACGGAAAAAGAAAGGGAGATAGCGTTCGCTATTCGACGCCTTGACAAAACGGAACGTCAGTATTGTCTCACACATCGTGAGATGTTTGCCTTTGTACACTGTATTATGTATTTCGAGACCTATCTTTATGGCAGAAAATTAAAAGTGCGGACTGATCGCAGTAGCCAACGGTAGCTCATGAACTTTAAAAAGCCCAATGGACAATAGGCCCGTTGGTTGGAATAGCTATCATTATATGACTTCATGATACAGTACTGCCCTGGGACTTGCCATTCCAATGCCCATGGTTTAAGCCGCTTGCCATGCAAAGGATGCAAATACTGTAGCCAACCTACTGTGAAGTTCTCCGCTACACGGCTTAACAATGTTGTTCATTTTGGAGAGGTGCAGAGACAGAGAAACAACTTGACCAGGTTTATTAGTTTTAGTTGAGGCAGCGCCCCTCCTTGAAGACGTATCTGAAGACAGTGGTGAAATCAAGGCCTTATGGGGGAGAATTCAAGTTAGTGGAAATGTCCGAGCGTATGCTCGTGAGAATTTGGCTTGATCGTTCTGGCAAGCCAGTTAAAAGGTTTATCGTCGTACCTTACAGTCTTAAACAGTGTCACGGTGGAACCGCCAGGGAACACTAGGAATCAAAAAAATCCTCAGTAAAGTCCGCCAACGTTGCTACTGGCCTGGTATGAGGGATGATAATTGAGAATATGATGCCACATGCTGCATTTGAGCTCAGCACAAGAACCCCAACCAGAAGCTGCCAGAGAACCGTCAAGGCATAACGGCTGTGGAAGTAGGAGAGCTAGTAGCCCTCAATATTTTGGGACCTCTTACAAAGACGAAGGAGGGAAATGCGTACATTCTTGTGATTGGAGATCATTTAACCAAGTAGACTGAAGGTGGGTGGGTGCCTTTGCCATATATTTACATCACCACGATTGCAAGTTGTTAGTTGATTAGAAGAAAATGATTTGCTGTATGTGCAAGTTTAAAAACAGTTCAGTTGACAACGAATGTTGTCTTGAGATACTTGAAAATAGGAGTAACATCGACCTTAAGCCAGACTCACGCGAGTGTTCTTTGATTTGCCTAGTTTTGAGACCCCCTGCGCTTTATAAATATATAAATATATAAATATATATATATATATTTATAGAGAGAGAGAGAGACAAACAGACAGACAGACAGAGACAGAGAGAGACAGACAACAGACAGACGGACGGACAAACAGACAGACATACGGAGAGCGTCAGAGAGAGAGAGAGAGAGAGAGAGAGAGAAGGTCAATGGATTATTTGTTATTGTTAGCTAACCTGATATCACATATGATACTTCATAAGAAAGGTGAAAACTGGTTTCTAGGAAAGCGGTCTGTCTGTGACTTTACCTCTGCATTTTCATCCGCACACCAGTCTAACGTGATCAAACAGTTAAACAGCAAAGTTGTTTTTTTAATATTCTACAAGTTATGAATGGTACAGTATGTACTTTGTATTGTGAAACGTATAACTAAACCGGTTTAGACAACAGACGGACATACTTTCTTCTTTCATCGCCATAGAATGAAATTTTGGTGTGTATGGACATTTTCAATAATTTAGCCTCAAACTGACCGAAACTGTTTAAAATACACTGTTATTTAAGTAGCTTCAAATACATTTTCGCGTGAATTTCCCAGGCTAAAACATTTAGTAAATTGAATTACATCCAAAGGGATCTCAATAATATTAAAAACACATAAATTTTAATATTTTCTGAAACAAACTCCTTATTGACATTAGCTTTTTATACAGCGGGAGATTATTTAGCGGAATGATATTAAAATTAGTGAACGTTTTTCCATCATAAATGTTATAGGTTTTGAATATTGCGATGCATGTCATAAGCCTGCTTAAGCAATCGTAATGATTCAAATTCATATTTGTTCTTTTGATGTGGAACAGTCTAAATGATGTTGCATCATATATGACATAAATCACGGTATCAGACTCACATTTGTGGCCCGCAATGTTCTATATGAGGTAAAGATCTGTTTGGAGCCGGTGTTAAAGGTTGCTTTGTATGCCCATGACTCTGCTTGTACGTATTACTGAACAGACACAGAAAACGTTTTGAGAATACGAGAAAGAATTTAAATCCGTCTGAGAAATAAAGGAATAGCTTTTCTGATGTTTACTTGTAATTGATACTTTATACAACAAGAAATAAGGCGAATGAAGGCAGCAATTTAGCCCAGGAATGTCTTGTTTTCTAAGCCCTCTCCAAATCGTCACAACTTGCATATTGAGTGACATTTTCATATATATTTGTGAGCACTTAACAATATTGTTCTTTACTTATCAGCTGAGTAAAAAATGACAGTATTTAGTAAGATACCTGCATCGATAATTTCTCGGCATCCGTTAACATAACATAACATATCACATTGTTCGGGTATCACTACACTATAGGAGCCAATCAGCTGTTATCGCATCCCATTCTAGTCTCTAAGAAAATTATTAATATTTTTTCTCAGATTTTTCTTGAGATTTGCTAACCAATGAAGAATGTTAACTGCATTCAATATAAAGCAATTTAAAAACAAACAAAAACAACAAACAAACAAACAAACAAACAAACAAACAAATAAATAAATAAACACATTAAGGTTTTGCCTGAATTTGGCCTCTTGATTTTTGCGTACGATCATCAACAGGTGATTCAGTCGGTTCTGGAAACGTCATCTGCACCAAAAACTTTAAGCAATTTCATTCAAATGCAGCTATTTTCAGACAATGTAACATAAACTATGCTGACAGCTTATGTTATATCAAGTTAGTAGCTAACACAAGATAGTATCCGTACATCTAAACATATAATTATTGCACTGGATTTCATCAAAGTGTAGGGAAATGAAGGAAATATTAAAGGAAATCATAGTGTTGCGATGCCTTCAGTACGAATTCATTTTAGGACATTTCGTTAACTTTCCTAAACAAACAAACAGGTTCAGATATGTGACAAACATTCTCTTGCTATCATATATTGATGGATGTAAGAACGAAACGTTTATTTTTGGATAAACCCATCATGTTCTTTGGTTCGACACCCTACAGTTATTCTATCTAAATGCACACATGTTACGACTCTAGGTCTTAAAACTATGTCACAGAAAGAAAGTGAAACCAACAAAATCAAGAAAAATCAACAAGCAATTTATTTCTAGACAATTAAAGTGAACATTCAAAAGACACTTACAACAACGTGAATTAAAGTCCAAATAAGCTTAAGTATCCTAATCACAAGTCCAAAAATATAGAATGTTCCGAATTAATTCCAATAGCCTTGTATGTCCTAATGTGCCACAAGTCTTGAATGTCCTGATGTACCACAATGATGTAATCCGGAATGTTTTGAATGAATTCACATAATCCCAAAAAATACTAAAATCTAAGAGCACTTTAGTGTTTCCAGTGAATATTTAAAAATAAATAATTCTTATAAAATTATATCTGATTTCAACAACACAACTAAAATGGATTCCTTACAGACTGATCTTTTAGAATCGTAATTCCGAATAGGAATGAATTTGTTTACCAAAATATGCATATAAATACATATGCCTACAAGGCCTATGTCACATCACAATATGAATAATTCTAATGGGAAAAATACTGGCCCTCCCTAACAATTATCACATTAGAATACGAGGAAGTTTTATGGATGATTACTTTGTGTACCTAACTTATGTCACAACAAGACATGGAAATTGCAGTCCAGCAGCTAACAAAACTGGCCTTGAACTCAAATGCTACATAAACACGTTGTTTACAAAATGACCATAATCTGACTAAGGTACAACTTACAATCATGGACACATACAATATATTCAATATACATAACAATACTTGAAAGAATATACATTGACAAGTAGATAAAAATAGCGGTCATATATCTTATATTAGCCTATGTTTTAACTTGGTGCAAAATAAAGATTTATTCAGTTTTGCATTTAGCATTGGAACTTCGTTTTGTACATTTTTTTCAGAAATTGTATATTTTTTGTGGCAAACATTCTCTTTATATTTCGTCTGCAAATAAACGCGAAGAGGAATAACATTCTAGTAGACTAATAATAAAACGTGGAATAACATTCTAGTAGACTAATAATAAAACGTGGAATAACATTCTAGTAGACTCAAATAAAAAGTTAACTGTGGATTTATACAATGAGCTGCACGTAATTTAAAAAAAAAACGCAATTACAATATGCATGTATGATCAATAGACTGCAGATAAGTCCTTATATACAAATATTTTGGATCTTTTGCTTTTATTCAAATATATTTTGGATGTTTGTATTAATTCATGAGTTGAAAACTTTATTGATTTTAAAGCTATATTCTAAGTAGAATAAAGGTAAAGCTACATACCATATATACACTGCTTTATCATGTGACCACTGGTTTACTTATATTAAGATTATGTCAATATCATATTTATTTTATATGCACCATGTATAATAACACCTCATGAATTGTAAATTACGTCATGCTATATTGCGAAGCAAAGGCCGAAACATCCGCCAAAACTGGTGAAAGATAGAAATTATTCAACTCGTATAATAAATTTCATTTGAAATGAACACGTTTTAAGATCCTCTATGTAACGACCTACTGTATGTTAACAGTTTAAATCAATGCCACCTAAAGTCGAAGTTGGAACTCTTGAGTTCAATATCCATTTATTGAACCGTATCCAATCGTAGTAAACCACCTGTCGCGTGTGCCAGCTTACCACGGTTGGAATATACAATCGATCTTCTTGGTTCCAAATAGCATACGTGGATATGATAACATTTGACACATAAAGAAACTTTGATGTTTCATTGTAATAGAGTGGATTACAGAATCTGGAAAGAAATACAAATTAGTACGTGGGATAAACTCAATCTAGAATTACAATACACAAATCAATCAAACTTTGAAAGCACCACGCTTTATGCCTTTTCATTCCGTAAATCAATGCTAAAAACTAGCTGTCCATCTATGTGTGCATCTATCTAGGTAGCTGGGACAAAGCGGAACAGAAAGACAGATAGAAAATTGTCCAAGCAGTAAATACATAATCTTGAGTGATATGCACTCTGACAATGTCCAAATTTGTATCTTTAAATAACTAACATAAGATGAAAAAAGCTGCATTAATGTTTCAAAAGATTAGTCCTGGCATTTCCTAACGATCCACAGAACACGGTGGAGTTGCTAATTTTCTCTAAATCACATCGCATTTAAGCTAATAACATAACGGCTTTTGAGATCGTATTCCGTCTAAACATGTTATCGAAAATGCATAATGATTCATTATCGGTAATGGCCAGCAGATATTACTAGTCAATAAACGCGTGGCAGAGACATTTTAACTCAATCTTAACATTAACTTTCTAATAATAATCGTACATGTCATTCAATGGAAATGGTGATGAATTGTAGGAAATTACACCCGATGTTTTCTTTGTTGTGCGTGTTTATGTTTGGTTACTCTCTGATGTAAGGAAACGAACATTTATCAACCGCATCAATTTCGTGGATATTTTTATATCTAAAGTTTATCGGTAAATGTTTTGACATTATCAACTCATGCTGGGAGAAAATAATCAAGGAAATATGCCATTTGCATTAATGTAATTCCGACCAGAAATCACTTTCGTTATACGAAACTGAATGTCGTGGAAGCAATACAGTATGTCACTGGCAACTGAAGGAGATGTTTACTTTAGATGTCACTAGTTTCATCACTTATTTGACTATATTCATATACTGATTATATTATATGTCTGAGTTTAGAGCAAATAAAAACTTAAAAGATGTCCAAACGGACACAAACGCAGATCTGTTGAAGCATATGTGTATGTATGTATGCATATATGTAGTGTGTATGTATGTATGTATGTATGTATGTATGTATGTATGTATGTATGTATGTATGTATGTATGTATGTATGCATTCATGTGTGTATGCATTTATGTACCAATTTAGATACATTGTACAGCTAATTGTATGTATGTGTTTACCTATTCGTTAACGTCTTTATTCATAGGAATGGGATGGAGGAAGATCCAATTTATTATCAGCGACAATCATCTTCTGTGAGAATTGATTGATGGCTCTATACATTCCAAATATCTGAAATCCTAATTCAAGCGAAGTACATCTGAACCAACAAGTTGAGCACAATGTGTTGTTTATTAATCCTGAGCCAGTTCACTTTTTTTACCTTGAAACAATTCCCTTTTTGAAACCTTGCTTACTTTGTCCGACTACCTAATACTTTAACTCCTCATTTAAATATGTTTATACAGACTGCATGTGGCGCCTACATTTTTTTTTTTTATCAAAGTGCAGGGAATGTTGGTCTTCTATAAACATGCTCTGTAAAAAAAGCAATTCTAAAAGGAGAGACCGGTTTTCAAAAATGCGGTTGAGAGAATTCCGAATTGCAATCATAAGTACCTGGCTTGAAAGTTATTGACATCTGGTACGCAAATTAGTGAGGAAATCAATGGCAAAATGTTCATGGAGTTGAATATAGTTAGTTCTGACGCAAAGTTTGACTCCACTTTTTACCCTCTTTAGTAGTATGTATAAAGGCGGATCCCAGCACAGACACTCTATCCCTCTATCCCGCCATCGTCACGGTCCTACCTGACCGCTCCTCTGGTGTGATAGATGGACAGAGATGTCTGTGCTTGGATCACGCCTTTTTACATACTACTTTAGGATTGTAATCAACTTTGATTAATATCCGTTGAATAGCAATCTGCCTCCCCCCCTATCATTAAGATTATATAAAATTTATACTTAACACTTATCTCTAATTGAAAATTATTATTATTTATTCGCCCTGTCCTATACTATAGTTTACATAAAATTTACACTATTTTATAGATTACATAAAATTTACACTATTACTATGGTTTACATAAAAATGATAAAATCTAATATTTTTTCAATAATTTTCATACAATTTTTGTATGTTTTTTGATTTAAACATACATGATTTGTTAAATACGATGTTTTATGATATAGATTATATAAAATTACATCCTGAAATTTAACTCTGATGATAAAATTATTTTCTTGAAATTTATTGTATGAAATAATATCACTGGTATCACTGAATTCGTTTGATAACAAAAACTTGGTTATAAAGTTGGCTTCATTTGACTCATCGTTTACACTTGGTATTAACATACCGCTGATGTTATGTGGTATACCAGGAAAAATAATATTGAAAAATAGATCGTTATTAGTTTGATATGTTTTTATGTCGATTATATTGTTGTTGTTGATCGTATAATAAATTTTAATAAACGTGTTGTCGATAGTACTTATATTGTAGTAAAAATTTGAGTTTATGTAAAATATCGAATTGTGCAATATATAACAGGTTTCAACACTGCTGTGATCGATTAAGTATTCAGCGATCGGATAATTTTTTATATTCATGATTTTATATATATTGTATCATATTTTTTTTCATATTTCGCTATTCTATATGGTGAATATTGACTAACATGTTGTCTTGTGTTTGTAATTCATGGATTAATCCAATAGTATCATATTTTTTACCTCTTAAATAAGCTTGTAATTCTGTTAATATTTTTGAATACACTGATGCAGCGAATTTACACGATGATTTTTTATGTTCAAGTTTTGGTTCAATCCGTCGTACGCCAGCACTAATAAATATTCCAATACCGGATAGTATTAGAAGTAGTGGATTAAGTGTGCTACCCGCTGAAACAATACCGCTTGTTGTTAATACCAGCGGTGCATAAAATATTAGTTTTATTAACCGACCATAATACTTGGCGGCTTTTTTAGCGCAGTATGCTTTTTTATGATATGTGTAAAAATATGCTATTAGTTGATTGCGTTCCTCATCTGATATTGCTGTAGAAATATGATTAAAGTTGATGATTTGTTTCATCGTTTTATATAATAATCGTTGATAAATATTAACTTGTGATCTTTAAGTTTGTGGCAGAGTCTGAAATTAATGCATTAAAATCTGCATTTCGAACATCTGTAAGCGTTGCTCTGTATTTGTTAAATATATTTGCTGTAGGACGCCGCAGTTGTTCTTCTTGTTTGTCTGTGTATTCTTTTGTTGGTTTATAGTCGAGTGTCTCTGAAACAGTTGCAATATCATTTATTTCACCAATATCATGTTCGTGTAAATCAATGAATTCGATGGCAGCTTTAATGAAATCTATATTAATATCACGTGGAATAAAGTATTGGCGAAGTATTACGTATGCTGTTGCGAATCTTTCTTTTATATATAATTGATTTGATTGTGGTTGATCTGATGGTAAACTATTATGTAAAACAGTTTTTACTCTTAAATAACCTTCTTTAAAATCAGACTCTAAAATTAATTTGTTTAGATTTTTAATTGTAATAGGATGATAAAAAAGTAAATAATTATAATCTTCTCTAGGAAATGCATCTAGTGGAATTGGAGGTGGATGATCTTTTATAATATCATGAATATTCGTCAAATTTTTTATTTTATTTAGATATTCTACTTTAATTTTATTTTCTAAATGCTTATTTTTTTTATGATAAGCATCAGCGTCTACGACATTATACCCAAAAACATTAAACATTTTTAAATCATAACTAAATAGTCCTGGTGCACCTTTATTTTTTAGTAGAAAGTATTTATGAATAAACCAAAGTGTAAAAACAGCATCAGTGAATTTGTCAATATCGGTATGGTATTTGATAACCTCTTCAAATTTTAATTTTTATGCAGCTTTTGCAACTAGTTCTTTAAATTTTTTATTTTTTTCATCATCGATAAAATCTCTATATTTTCCAAATATTTCTACTTGTTTACCTTTTATCATTCGATCTTGTTCAAACGAATAAGATAGTTTATAATTGAATTCGAATGTTTCCGAAACATTATTTATCTTATTTGCATCAACATCTTGACTGTTTAAGTCAATAAATTCCATAGCTGATTTTACAGCGCCTATTGGTATCACATCTAACACTAAATACTGATATAATATTGTATACGCCGCAGCAAAATCACCTAATACACTGTCTTCAGTTAAGAGATCATTTACTTGTAATTTTTCTTTTATCATATCACGTAAATCTGAATACAATGGCTCACCTATAAAGGCAATTAATAAACGATGAATATCACCTTTATTTATCAGATCATTATATGATAGTTGATTCATATTTGGATCCCAAGTTATTTCATCTTGTATTTCATCAAGTAAATTTAGTTCATCATAAAAAACTTTTCTTTCAGACTGTTAATTGTTTTAATTTTTTCTCAATTGTTTCAACAGTGTCAAATGCAGTTGCTATATCATCACCGCTGTATTTATTTTGATATTTGGATATTTTTGATGATAAAAGAACTAAGTAACTAGTAGATAACACATGAACATCATCTGGTTCGTTGTGGATGGCAACAATTGTTTCAACGTCGTTATAATCTAACCCGAGTTCTCTGAATAGTCGCCGTTTAGCAAAATTATGTAACGCTTTTTCGTTTCGTCCAAGACCATGTCGCTTTTTATCAAAAATTTTATCTAAACAATTTATTCTTTCTTTGTGTTTTACTCCTTCTCCTCCAGTAAATTTTCGTTTTTGTACTGATTTTGACCGCAATATCGTAAACACATTATCACGTGATAATTCTATGATTGTATCGTGCAATAATTTTTCAATTTCACTCTCTAGTTAATCCATTTCCGCTTGTGTACAGAATTTTACAAATATATCGTATTTGTTTAGAATTTCTTTCATCTGATTTTTTTCTCATTGTGATAACCGATCTTAAGTTTCTGATATTTTCAGTTTGTTCATCATCTGTATTTTTTATCATATTTGATAGTTCACGAATAGCTGATCGAATATTTTCTTGTCGTTGCGCTTCAATTTTTTCTTGAGATGTTTTATTAGGAATAGGCGCAGTAAATTCAGGTTTATCCAATTGCGTGTGATCAAATTCGAATATTTTATTGTAAAACTCGCGACATACTTCAGCGATTTCAGGCATTACTATTGATTGATTTTATATAAAAATTAATCAGTGATCGACCTGATTGATTTATGAATGAATTGTTCACCGATTCATCGATTAATTAAACAACATCGTCTAATGAAAATATTTGAAACATACTAAGACCCGGATTTACAGGTTCAGCGTTAACGATATATAATCTGAAATACGAATACTTAGTTGTATTCGATAAAGTAAATTCTTGAATTGTTGTTCCGATATAATTAACGCCAGGAGCGATTGTATACAATGTTGTATAACCAACATCATTGATGGAACCCTCGAGTCGCCAATTATATATTCGTTCTTGGTTGGTAGCTCGTCCACGCAGTTGAAATTTCCATATAGCAACAGGAGACGGACACTGGATTTTGATCCAAAAGTTTGCTGACATGCCATTGGTCGCCCATTCGTTTAGATTTGTCGCAGAATACAGATGATATGAAAACACATAACAAGGATCAAATCCAGAATACGCCGACGATGATGTTGCTATAAATCCAGTACGATTGTTGCTGTTTCCAGCTAGCGGTGGGATATGACCAACACTGTTTTTGACTCGAATAGCAACTGCGATCTTAGAATCAACATAAGCTTTGTTGGATAAATCATCTGTTGCTGTTGGCGCTGTTGCACATTTAACAACACAGTTTGTCATCACAAGATTACCGGTCATTGTATCACCGATTTTGTTAACCACGGTGCTTTTGAGGTTACCAAGTGACGAATATGGAACAGCATCACCAGGATTGACTGGTACTGGTACATTTGTTATCGCAACATTGTTCATGTTCAATGGCCCCGTCATTGTGCTTCCAGTTCTAAGAACAGCATTATCATTCATGTACTTAACATTGACTGCGTTATCGAGTGCCCATGATAAGTATGTGTTTAATCCGTTTAGAACGTATCCGCCCATATTGATCGAGCCAATCATTGTTGTTCCAGTTCGAGGAACATATTCCGCTAGTTTTGTTGTTACTTGCGCATAAGACGTTGCATCGGAAATGTTTCCTGGTGGAAACGTCGTTGGTAATCCTGTTATTTTAGCTCCATTAACCATTGTTAATGTTCCACCCATCATATCTCCAACGTGGCTGACATACTGTGATGTAATATCATCAACATATGTTTTGTTTACTAGATCAATAGACGTTGATGGTATTGCCGACGACGTTATTTTATTCATTCCCATGCTTAATGTTCCAATCATTATATCTCCAGTTCGCTTGAGAAATACAGTTGATTCATCGACATATGTTTTGTTCACAAGATCGGTACCATTAATTGGAACATACGTCGATGATATTTTATTCGAGC
This sequence comes from Margaritifera margaritifera, assembly GCA_029931535.1. NCBI lineage: Eukaryota > Metazoa > Mollusca > Bivalvia > Unionida > Margaritiferidae > Margaritifera > Margaritifera margaritifera. The sequence continues at coordinate 1,344,267 of JAQPZY010001561.1, forward strand.
CCATGATAAGTGCGCCCAACATTGTACTTCCATAGCGGTTGACATAAGTTGATGAGAATCCGTCTACATATAATTTGTTAACAACGTCCGATGGATTGACTGGAACATACGATGAAGTTATTTTATTGGAACTCATATCCAGAACTCCAGTCATTGTGTCGCCGGCTTTATTGACTTTTCTGTCATTGATTGCTAGCATCTGAATAAGACTTACCGCTTGTGTATTATCAGGATTAAGCACAGGATAATCAGTTTCTAAACCGATTACTCTGGAATTACTCATTTTTAAGTTACCTGTCATTGTGTCGCCAGATTTCTTTACTAATCCTGATATATCTGTTGTACCACCATTTTTTGTTGTCGATGAGAGGTTGGCTGATGTTGTATTTCTTAATGTGCCAAATTTACTATAATAAGACATTTTTTAATTATTATGATAATCAATTATATAAATATATAATCAACTATCATAATAATCAACAAATGTCAATTATTAACTTTGACGATCCATCACGCGATATTCGAAAAAAACATAAGAATGAGCTGCCAGATACACATTATTTAATTGTTGGACGAACTGGATCTGGTAAAACTAATCTTTTAATGAACCTGATAATCAGTAAAATATTAAAATATGATCGCATCTTCATCTATACGATTAATGCTCAACAACAAAAATACGATTTATTACAACAGTTTAATTATCAGATTCTAAAACCAATTTCAGGAAAAGATGTTATCACATTTCATTCACCCGATGAAGTTATTCCAGTTGCCGAACTTGACGATGAGGAGAACAAAATAGTAGTATTTGATGATATACCTTTAACAACCAAAGACACTAAACCAGTGGAATCTTATTTTGCGCAATCGAGAAACAAAAGATGTAATTCTATTTATCTCGCTCAGAGTTATTTTACAGTACCAAAGACAATTCGACGCAACACAGGCTGCTTTATTTTATTTGGTGGGTTGGATAACAATGACATCAGTAGAATCGCTAATGATTTTTATGGTGGCTCCGTCGATAAAAAACAGTTTATTAAAATGTATAAACATTCCACTAGTGGAAGATATGATTTCTTTTTATTTGATAAATACACATTTAATCCTGAGAAAACATTTCGAAGGAATCTCGATGAGTTTTTAACCTCAGAAAGTTTTTTAAACAATTCTATTCGTAATTAATTTCCGTAAAAGTCGACAATGATTAATATATAATCAATTATCATAATAATCAATTATATAAAATATTAATGGAACGATATTATTTAGAAAAAGTTTACGGAAATGAAGCGCGAATAGAATTGTTAAAAAAACTTTCTGAGGTTAAGTCGGAAAATCAAAAACTATTTCAGGTGGCTAGATGGAACGAGCAGAGTAAAGAAGAATCAATGCTGAGATTTCTTAAACCTGTTCGCAAATTTTTTATTGGGACTTTTATTGACGATAAAACCAAAAAAGAACATGAAATGGATATATCAACAGCAATTATTAGAGGTTTTCAACCAACTGAAAAAACACTGGCTGAGATAAAAGCGTTATTAACTCAACGTGATGATAGTAGTACTAGTAGTAGTACTAGTAGTAGTACTAGTAGTACTAGTAGTAGTAGTAGTAGTGGTGATCTAGGTTTACAACTATTATTTGATCCAAACGTTGATAAATTACAATTACAAAAACTAATCACTGGTGATTATGGTCAACCACCAATTAAATCGCCACAACAATCACCAATTAAATCACCACAACAATTGGAACAATTATTATCGACGGATGATTTATTAAATGGATTACTGATTGATCATGTTTTGTATCAACAACCATCACCACAACCTATTGATCGGTCAGCGGCAGATTCTCTGATCGACCGCGGTCAATTAACTACTATTGATGATGATGATCGGCCCGATCAGTCAGCGACCAATTCGCCGATTGATGGAAGACAAATACTTGGAGCTGAAGGTGGTGTTGATCAACCATATGTAACAACATCACAACAAACGAGAGAACAACTAGAACTTTTACAGCGACGACACGAAGACATAGAAGCTGAACTAGCACAACAAGTATCACAAAAAGAACTAGACAATTTAGTAAAAGCACACAATGATGTAGAACAAAAACTAAAAACAACGTCAGCACCAGCAAACATAGAACGCTTAGAGAACCAACGATTCAAATTAGAAAAAATAATAGAAGCTCAACTAACCAAAAGAGGCCAGGAAAACCTGCGAAATGGACTAGAAAGTATAGAAGAACAAAATACAAGAGTTTTTACATAACATAGCAGAGGAATTACAGTTATCACCGCGATCATCATCAGTTATTATGTCAGACCCACAACCACAATTATTATCGACGGATAGTGATGAATTACAACAATTATTAAGTGTATCAGATCCACCACCACAATTATTATCGACGGATAGTGATGAATCACAACAATTATTATTGACGGATAGTGATGGATTACTGACAGATCACAGTGGATCTGATCGGTCTACGTCGAAAAAATACAACCAGTATAAACTTTTACAGAATCAGAATTATCAGAAGTAGAACGAAAACGACTGCAAACACAACTAAATCAAATAATTGAAAATCAACAAATAGAAATACGAATACAGAATGTGGAAAAACAAATAATTAAGGAACAGAATTTAAAGCAAAGACAAAAAGCGATCAAAAAGGAGCTGTTAAAACGACTATCATCAGCAGAAATACTGCGTTTAAAAAGAATAAAAAGTCAACTACAAACTGCAAGCATATCACCCAAAAAAGCAAAGAAATTACAGGAAGAATTAAATAAAACTGAAAGCAATAATGAAAAAAACATTAATCACAAAAAATAATAGAACCATGATAAAAAGTGTATGTGAAATATGTGGTAGATCAAAAAGTACATTTATTAGCGCTAATAATACACGTGTCGGTAATAATATTATTATGGTTGATAGCGATCACGTTGATGATGTAAGCGATAATGACCTTATTATTATATAAAATCAATTATTACATAATCAATTATAATACATCATGAACTGCAAGTGTTTTATTAACGGTAAACCATCACAAAAATGTATTTGTGTTGAAGGAAATGCAGTACACGTTTACTGTAAAAAATGTAGACGAAATAAAATTGTAGGCGGAGCAGTGGACATACACGACTGGATTGGAAAGTTACCGCGGCCAAAGGGTGGATGGACATTACCAGGACATAAATATACAGGACCATGGAATCCTCTAGATGATCAACTTGACAGTAATGATCAACCACTACCAGGACAAGAACCGTACAATCAAGTTGATGCTACAGCTATGCGACATGATATATGTTATCGCGATAACATTGGAGCTAAACATGTGTGCGATAAAAAAATGTTAGACGAACTTCGAGAAATAAAACCGACGAATATGAGAGAACGAGCTGATAAACTATTTGTCCGAGGAGTAATCGGAGCGAAATATAAACTTGGTCTTGGTCAATCAACAATCGAACGCGTTCGATCAGCGAATAGATTAAAGACCGATCATCTCAGTAAACTTGCTGCTGAGCTTCATAAACCAAAAAAAAAGAAATTTCAACGTCGTCGCGTGGTCGTAAACGCTGTAGATGACACCTGGGCCATTGATCTTGCTGATATGTCATTGCTGGCCGACGACAACGACGGTAATAAATTTTTGTTAACTGTAATAGATATTCAAAGTAGATTTTCTCTTATCGAACCAATAAAAAATAAAATGGGCGCAACAATAACATCAGCGTTTAGTAAAATTATTACAAATAGTGAGCGGCAACCAAATAAAATATGGACCGATCATGGAGCTGAATTTTATAACAAACAATTTGAGTCATGGTTAAAACAACATAATATTAAAAAATATACGACAGGTAATGAAGGTAAAAGTGTAATTGTTGAACGATTCAATCGAACAATCAAAGAATAATTGTACAAGTGGATGACCGCTAATGACACACAAAGATACGTTGATGCGCTACCACAAATCGTATCCGAATATAACAACACAGCGCATAGATCAACAGGGGTAACGCCTACTGAAGCACTAGCTGATCCAGTAATAGCGAATGAAAACCTGTATCGAAAACATAAATTTAATGTTGGTGATCGTGTTAGAATTTCATTGTCTAAAAAACAATTTGAAAAAGGATTTACGCCAAACTGGAGTGAAGAAGTGTTCGTTATCAGCGAAATACTAACAACGATTCCTGTAACATACAAATTAAGCGATAAAATCAAGGAGCCGATAGCAGGAAGTTTTTACGAGCAGGAACTGCAGCGCACCGATCAGGATGTGTTTGTAATTGAAAAAGTAATAAAACAACGCGGTAATAAATCATTAGTAAAATGGCGAGGATACGGTGACTCTTTTAATAGCTGGATACCAACTCGGTCAATCTATTACTGATCGAACGCGTTCGATTGCTGATAATTTATCGGTGAATCAGTCAACGAATCGTTTGAAAAACAATCGGTGAATCAAACCAGTGCATTTCATGGCATATCCTAATATAATTATTTAAGATATGTTTGCATTTGACTGGCTGACATAAACTTATTAGTTCATCGCGCCGTTGTTCATCAATGTTTAGTAATTCAAAGATCTTAACAAAAATATAATCGAATTTAATATTTTTTTTACGGCCTGGGATTGTAATATTTAAAAAAAATTTAGTTTTAGTTGGAATTCTTCTCGTTCTTCTGATGTAAAATTAAATTTAACCGTTTTTTTAATTACATGATACTTTGCGTTATATCGCGTTTTCTTTCTAAAATTGTGGTAAGGCTATAATCAACGACGGTTACTGCGTCGTATTCGTCAACTACTTCTCCAGGTTCTAGATCGTATGCTGGAACATTATCATCGATCCATTGAAGATCGGTTAAAAACTGATAATCAACAATATTATTTGTTGATCGAGCGAGCTCGATTGTTGAAATTTGTTTGTTATTATTAGGTTGATCATTGCGATCAGTAACACTAATAAGTAATCTTAATTTTGCTAGCATTATTATATAAAACAAAATTTTGTCTAATTAATTATTATATAATAAATCATGACGACAACAATAAGATACCATTATAAGGGATTCATCGAAAACATGACTGATCTAGAACGAGCTATAAGATACTGTTTCTCAAACAACGACACTCAGGGCAGTGTTATACTTCAAATAAATAAATTAAGTAATAAAATTGGAGCAGAAAAAAATAATATTTTATTAACATCAAATGAATTAAAAATATTTAATGAGCTTGGAAGCGTAGTAGTCGAATGGGGTGTCGACACGATAATTTTATTTACACACAACTGCATCTCGAAAAACGAACTAATTCGAATACTAAAGACCGGTTAAGTATATCTAAACTTAATTTTACGTTGCAGTTTCTTTGAAAACGCCGTTCTTGTAATACCATCAGCGGCAAACTGTATAGCTCTGCGATGAATATTAAAATGTTTACCTGCAGCATATGTTGATTTAAATTCTTGTTGTTCTTCGGTTTCTGAATCGGTTGATGTTACAGGTCGAGCAATCTTATTGCCATGGTCAGCATTACCTCGTCGTGAGTTTTCTCTTGAAGAATCTAAATCTAAATTTTCAAGGCGATTATCTGTTTTGATCTTGTTAAGATGATCTATAACTAATTTTGATGAAATCAGACCGTTGAAAACCTCGTATACGAATCGATGGGATAACATACATTTAGTTGGATGGTTAAGAACAGCAAAACGCAAATAACCTAAATTAGTTATACGACCGACTGTCTTCTTTGTTCGCGTATGTCTTATCATACCTTGATCGTTTGCCTCATAATTTTTATACACTTGATGACGCTGATATTCATCCTGTAATCCAAGGTTATCAACATTATTATCAATAACAGAACCGTTAACATGATACACGCGATATCCTACTGGAATTTCATCGATGAAACAGGTGTAAATAAAGTCTTTGACGAACATTTCTGTTTCATCAACAACAATTTTATAACCCACCGGTGTTGTTATGATTTCTAAATAAATTTCATCATCGCATGAAACCAATCCATTCATTGTTCCATAAAATCCGTCAAATTTGGGATGTGCGCAAGGTGTATTGAGTTCATCGTAATCGGGTATCATAGAATTCTGCATGATTATATGATAATTGTTTCTTTAATTGAAAGTTTTATTTCCCGCGATGTCTATCATACATTGTTGATCATGTGTAATAAAAAAATAATCAATTAAAGAAACAATATATTATATAATAATGCGGAAATCAACACATGTTAAAAAAATTGCATCAGCGTTCGCTGGATTCGATAATTCGTGGCAAATTGATATGGATGATAAAATCGTGTCATTATCACCATTAGAACTATATGACATAATATCTCCAACAATAATACAAGAACGTAAAAAACATTTAAGTATCAAATTTTTAGTGCAATATAAAGTAATATTTGAAAAAGCAATGGCAATCGACGATAGTGAAATTGAAGCATTCGTCTCATCCAAATCAAAAACTGCTTTGCTCGGATCGGATTTAAAGAAAATAATAACAAAAATAATTTTTAATGAAATCGAGAATAAAATAACTGAATATGTTTCATCAGGTTCTGCCTGGGTACTACAATAAATACAATCTATTTTTGTTCACACCCATCAATTTAAACCACTGCGAGGAAAATTGTATGTAGAACTACCAGAAAAAACTAATAACAGCAAGTGCGTGATAAACGTAAAAAACAACGATAACAAATGTTTCCAATGGGCGATTCTATCAGCGATATATACTCCTGAAAGAAATCCAAACAGAGTATCGCATTACAAAACACATGAAAATTCATTAAATTTTACTGGAATTGAGTTTCCTGTTGCTGAATCACAAATCGGAAAATTTGAAAAACTCAATGGAATCAGCATTAATGTGTTTGGTCTTGAAGAATCAGATGATAAAATAAAATATTATCCGCGGTTAATAAGTAAAACAGCATCGCAGGAAACAATTAATTTGCTCTATTACAAAGAACATTACTGTTATATCAAAAACTTTGATGGTTTAGTTGCGTCACAGTATAACAAACATAAATCTAAAATGTATTTCTGTTATAAATGTCTACATGGATGTCAATCACAGGATGTGCTTAGTAAACATCTTGAATACTGTGTAGAAGTCCAGCGAGTAAAACTACCAGAAAAAGGTAAAGAATCGTTAAGTTTCAACAAATACAATAAACAACTGAAGATTCCATATGTTATTTACGCCGACTTTGAATCGCTACTGATACCAATCGAAGTAGCATTAAACGATCCTAAAATATCGTCAACAACTGCAATACAAAATCATGTCCCCTGTGGTGTTGCTTACAAAGTAGTTTGTACAAATCCAAAATTATCAAAAGAGATTAGATTATATCGCGGAGACAATCCGGCAGAATGGTTGTTATCAAACTTGATGAATGAAGCAAATAACATACGATTAATGTACAGAAAACCTAAAAAAATGATACCGCTAACACAGCAGCAAGAAGAAGAATTTGATCTATCAAATATTTGTCATATTTGTAGATCATTGTCATGTTACCGGAGAATATCGTGGACAAGCACATGATAAATGTAATCTACAGTTCAAATGTCCGGAGTTTATTCCAATAATATTTCACAATTTGCGAGGATATGATTCGCATATCATCGTCAGCGCCTTTGATAACGTTAATCTTCGTGATAAAAAAATCAGTTGTATCGCAAACACCGATGAGAAGTATATGTCTGTCACAATAGGTCCTCTGCAATTCATTGATAGCTTGCAGTTTAAACCCGCATCATTAGATGTACTAGCAAAAGGATGCAGTAAATTTACTCATCTAGAGCAGCATTTCATGGAGAACAGCAACATACTAAAAAACAAAGGAATTTATCCTTACGAATACATGAACGACTGGAGTAAATTCGATGAAACATGTCTGCCACCACATGATAAATTCTATTCCAAACTAAAAATGGAACAAATATCCGACAACGATTACAAACACGCGCATAAAGTTTGGTCAACGCTAAATTGTAAAACATTAGGTGATTACCATGATGTATATCTTAAAACAGATGTTCTACTATTAGCTGATATTTTCGAAGAATTTAGATCCACGTGTTTAAACTATTACAAACTTGATCCTTGTTGGTACTACTCATCACCAGGATTATCGTGGGACGCAGCATTAAAATTAACCAGAGTAAATCTAAAATTGTTAACAGATCCAACCATGTTTTACTTTATAGAAAAATCAATACGTGGAGGAATAAGTGTTATTACTAAAAAACATGCAGTCGCCAATAACAAATAATTAAAAGATTATGATGCAAATAAGCCATCAAGTTATATCACGTATTTGTATCCAAATAATCTTTATGGTTGGGCTATGTCTCAACCAATGCCAGTGGACGACTTTAAATGGATAACAGGAGACCAGTATCTAAAAGAAACGAATAAAAGAGTACTAGACGACGTCGGCTACTTTGTTGAGGTTGATCTAATGTATCCCAGTCATCTTCATAAATTACACAATGATTATCCATTTTGCGCGAAACAACTATTAATCACCGATGATATGATATCTCAGGAACAACGCGATCTAAAAGTAAAATATAATTTGAGTAAAAATGTAACGTGTAAACTTGTACCAAATTTGATGAGTAAAACTAGATACATTATTCATCATCGGGCGCTAAAACAAACAGTTGATCACGGTATTGTAATAACATATGTCCACCGAGCATTAAAATTTAGACAAACTTGTTGGCTCAAAGAATACATTGACTTTAACACAAGTAAAAGAACAGCAGCGACAACTGAATCAGAAAAAGACTTTTTCAAGTTGATGAATAATTCGGTATTTGGTAAAACCATGGAAAACATAAGAAAACGTCGAAATATAGAATTAATCAATAATCCGGCACGACGAGATAAAGTTCTAGCCGAAGACACATTTGTGTCAATGAAGATTTTCACAGAAAACCTGGTAGCGGTTCATAAACGTAAAACCGAACTAAAACTAAACAAGCCAATTTATGTTGGATCCGCTATACTAGATGTATCAAAAATATTAATATATGAATTTCATTACGATTATTTCAAACACAAGTATCCAAACTCAGAATTATTATTTAGCGATACTGATTCTCTCTGTTATTTCGTACCAACTGAAGATTTATATCAAGACATCTATGACAACAAAGCGTTATTTGATCTATCAGACTATCCTAATAGTAGTCCATTTAAAAATGATGATAATAAAAAAGTAATCGGTAAATTTAAAGATGAAACTAATTTCACCCCAATCAAAGAATTCGTTGGATTAAGATCTAAAATGTACAGCATAAAAACCGATGATGATAAAATAAAGAAAAAAGCTAAAGGAATCGTAAAAACTGTGGTTGATAAGCATGTATCATTTGATGATTATCTTAGTGCGTTAGATGGTGAACATAATCACGTATCAATGACAACGATAAACTCTACCAAACATAATATTAAAACAAACACAATCAATAAATCCGGATTGTGTAATTTTGATGATAAAAGAATTTGTTATGACGGTATTACTACATTTGCATTCGGATATGATTACACTGACGATGTCAACGATAATGAATCAGAAAATGTTCTTGATATAATCTTCGGTTAACAATCATTTTTATCTAAACATTAATATAGTATAGTATAATTTTATGTAAACCATAGTATAGGACAGGCGAATAAATAATACTAATTTTCAATTAGAGATAAGTGTTAAGTATAAATTTTATATAATCTTAATGATAGGGGGGGGGGGGAGGCAGATTGCTATTCAACGGATATTAATCAAAGTTGATTACAATCCTAAAGTAGTATGTAAAAAGGCGTGATCCAAGCACAGACATCTCTGTCCATCTATCACACCAGAGGAGCGGTCCGGTAGGACCGTGACGATGGCGGGATAGAGGGATAGAGTGTCTGTGCTGGGATCCGCCTTTATACATACTACTTCTTTGTTCTGAGCAGCATTTCGGCAACATTCCCTTGTAAATAAAATAAATTCGAAATGAAGAAGATTGCTATGTGTATCTGGACTACAAACAGTAGAAAGTTTTATATGGAATGTAATTTTAGTCAGGAAAAAAAGAAAGAAAGAAAGAAAGAAACGGTAAATTTACAGCATGTATTGACCAAACCACATCCCATTTTCAATGTCTACTTGAAATTTGGACTGTGACGGAAGCAAATTAATTAAAAAAAAAAATACCTCAGATAGAGAAAGACATAGTGCATAGACTTAACTTAAGATGTTTCATTGTCTTGATATTTGTTTTGGGCTAACTTACTTGGCGACTTTGGGGAAGAAATGTCGCATGGACAGAAGGATTCAATGTTGACTATTCAGGACGTCTGATGTGGGATCAATTAATCTTTACCCCCACTGTATTCCCGTGACATCTTTTTCTACAATTTCACAGCTGCACAAATTTGACTGGCCTACTGATCAATCTAATTCCCCAGCGTGGTGTTTACCAAACAATTAATTTTTATCCGCATGGGTGTTGTTCTAGCAGTCTCTCAGAAGATCAGGGGAACGGTTATATGGGTTGTAATGTTTCACATAAACCATGTAAAATCGTTATAACTATAAAATATCGCGTTACATTTTTTCACCAAAATCGTAAAAACACTATCTCAAGATTAATGATTAATTTAAAATAGAAAGTCTCTTATTTAAAATAAACTTTTATGCTAATTAGTGGGCGGATCATTCACATTTGATTTTTCAATTCAATTAGGTGTGTTTAGTTTTTCAACTTCTCCTTTCTATCAATAAGGACATGGGCTTAATTTCAAGGTATTACCCATCACACCTTTGTCCGGTACTGAGAAAAGGAAAAGGAAAGTAACAAATCCAAAGTTACCCACTAACAAATGATTGTACTGCCTTTGGAACAGAACATGTTTATTTTTTGTACTTCGAGTTTGATACAAAACTGTAACGTGAATAAGAAATCTTATGTCGAATTTATTCTAATCTTCTAGTGTCAGGTGTCAAAGCAATGTTGTTAAGGAGTCGATATTGACAGATAAAACATTCTTTCACATCATCTTATATTTAGAAGTTAATAATTTCTTTGACACATCAGACTCATATTTTTTTATAAGAATAAATATCAAATTGAAATACAAAAATGTGATGAGGGGTGGACGATGATGTCTTCCCTGTCCGTGAATATTACTTGGGAAATACATACGAAAAGGTAATGTTTTTAATTTTTACTGACTGTATTTCTGTACAAAACCAATTTATCACGGTCATTCATTCAGCAATATATCTGTCTTCCGTGTAGGTATTAGCCCGTATATACGAACGTACAGGCACAGAAGAAGTGAGCTTTAAAGAAATTAAATACAAGCTAGAAAAAAAAATCGCTGGAAAGGGATAATAACTCTCGTTCAATCTTGCTATCATATACCATGTTTGCATATTTTCATCCAATCAATGAGATGCAATAATCATATACTTTTTTTGCATATTTTCATCCAATCAATGAGATGAAATAATCATATACTTTATTTGCATACCTTAGTCTAATCAATGAGATGAAATAACATTATACCTTGTTTGCATACTTTCATCTAATCAATGAGATGAAATAACATTATACCTTGTTTTGCATACTTTCATCTAATCAATGAGATGAAATAATCATATACTTTATTTGCATACTTTCATCTAATCAATGAGATGAAATAACATTATACCTTGTTTGCATACTTTCATCTAATCAATGAGATGAAATAATCATATATCTTTTTTGCATACTTTTCTCCAATCAGTGAGATGAAATAATATTAAGTATAACGTAAATAAAGAATAAAGTACAACCAGATTCAAACTCAGTACCCTTGATTCATGCTAATATAATTATTTTTGCTTTTCTTATGGACGGACAGAACAAGCATTATACATTGCTCTATTGCCATTGAAGGTAATTTCCACAATCATTTAGTTCTGGGCGTCAGTATTGCACATGAAATGCATATTTTGTTTGTAAAATTAGGGTTCATCCACATATACACTGTAGACAACATCTGACCACAGTGTTCACCAGACAGATTTTATATCACATGTCTACTGTGATATTTACGTTCATATGCCCATATCAAAATTTTCCTATATGTAACATGCATAATAACACCTCATTACGTCAAAATGACGTCATAATGTCAAGCAAGGTGAAGTCTCTTCTGCGCTTCAGTCGAACAAAATAAGTATGCTTCGTCATGCGATGCATATAATTTTACATTTGTGCTAATTTCAAATGAAATTTTTGACATTTGTCAAATAATTTACATATTTTTCTCACAAAAACATATTGTTGAGTATCAAGTAACTGACATTCATACTATTTGACAGGTGGCAAGCAAGTTAGTAGGCAAAGCTCTTTCTAGCCGTCTTGACAGGACGAAATATCAGCATTTGACATTCTGAGGAGATCAAGAAACATGTTCACAGAAGACCTCTCAGATACAAGTGTTGGCATGGTCTCTGCTTTTCAATGCGTATTTATTATTCATGTTTCACGCAGGACGTCAAACGCTGCAAATCTTTTATCTAATAAAACACATATCCTTTGTAATTCTGGGGCACTCTCAATGTCTTGCTCCATTAGAAACAAAGCTCTGTTTGCTTCAATGATCATATTTTCGCCGGGAAAATATTTTTAATCATTCACACGAGCATATGATGCGCCAAACAAGAATTGAACTATTTCCCTTAGGATATCAGTAGTCACAACAAATCTGATATGATGTTTATTGTTTTTCAAACCGTTACCGATTTGTGGAAGTAGATTACACTGTGGGAGATGGAATATCTAAAACATATCTAGCATGCGATCTGTTTCGGATAATGACATTGTGCTTGCAATAAAAACTTCCAGCGTTCCTTCAGTATTTTTTATGTATCCAGTTATTGTTATTTGCTTTGCCAATCACTGGATAGTTTCAATTTGGACGGGCTTGTTATCACTTAAAATTATTGCTTGTACCACCACGTATGCAATGAAATTAAGATTAAATTGTTATATTTACCAGGTAAATATATAACAATCATTTTTAATGGTGCGAAATATATTTCAGTTTAACTATGGTGTTCAATGTGTGCGTGGCAACATTGAAAAAATGTATAATTTGACTGTGAAGATTCACATCTATCTATTTTTATGGAGCTTCACGTTTAAAATAGATCTGTCATATTAGTAGAGTATAAAATAGGTCTGTCATATTAGTAGAGTAAAAAATAGATCTGTCATATTAGTAGAGTATAAAACAGGTCTGTCATATTAGTAGAGTATACAATAGGTCTGTCATATTAGTAGATATAAAATAGATCTGTCATATTAGTAGAGTATACAATAGGTCTGTCATATTAGTAGATATAAAATAGATCTGTCATATTAGTAGAGTATAAAATAGATCTGTCGTATTAGTAGAGTATAAAACAGGTATGTCATATTAGTAGAGTATAAAATATGTATGTCATATTAGTAGAGTATAAAATAGGTATGTCATATTAGTACAGTATGAAATAGGTCTGTTTAGTAGAGTATATAATAAGTTTCTTGAGCGTGGTTTGCACATCTTTGTTGGAATACATATACCGAAGTTATAATTGTTTTGAAATGAGTTCGTTATCTTTGTGTTAAATGTTGTGTCAATACATAAGACACAGACACACACACACAGACATATATATATATATATATATATATATATATATATGTGTCATGTCTGTCAGCTGTCAATCTATACTATTGCTTGCTTTTTTAAAAATAAAATGAAATAATTTATATTGTTTTAAATTACACAAAGGCTCGGGGTTTCTTTTCTGTACTTAAGTATTCCTCTTGCCTTGATAACATATAACTGTAAATATAAGAGAACTTAGAAATCGTCATACTTGTGCAGGAAAATTATATATGCAATAAAACTGAGAACTAGCTTAATCGCTCTCGACTCCCACTGAGTCTCTATCAAAGGTAATTACAAAACAGAGACAAACAATATACACAAAAGAACGCGTTAATTTACAACATTTTACAAGACTGTATCTAAAGAAGGTAATGTTTAAAATTTTAGACGTCGCTGGTCATGCGAATTGGAATATATGGGCAAATAAGGTAGTTAAGTTATTATATTATCTAACAAATGTGATATTTGTTTTATAATAACACATTGTACCTGAAAAAGACATATTGTTGAGTGTGCATACGAGTACGGGTCTTCTGTATACATATATATTAGCCCCATACATATTATATTATATACAATCTTACTTATGCATACAGATATGTTACCCCCCATGTTATATTAGATACAACCTCCTGAATACCCCCCATATATATATATATATATATATATATATATATATATATATATATATATATATATATATATATATATATATTACGCCCATACATGTTATATTAGATACAACCTCCCTCCTGTATACAGATTTATTACGCCAATACATATTATATTAGATACAACCTTCCTTCTGTATACATATATATTACCCCAGGTCTTTCACCAACTGGTATGCCCTTTTACTGTCATTCTGGTTCAGACTTTTCTCGACTTCCTTGCAATGGTCCTCTAACCAGCTTTCTTTTGCTTTCTTTGTGCTCTTCTTAATCCTGTTGTTAATCTCATTGTATTTTTTTGCTCCTTCATGATCTCCTCGCTTACTCCTCCGTTTTCTCCTCACATCGCAGAGGTCGAGGATATCTGCTGTGACCCAAGGCTTCTTTTTTCTACGATGCTTGACAAGGATCTCTCCGGCTGTGTCTATTACTGCTTTGTTGAAGGTGATGATCAAGGAGTCTAGCTTTATTTCTTCATGTCCCAGAATTGTGAGTGGTGCAAATTTGCCGCCTATTGATGCTTCAAATGCTTGTGCCACGCTTGGATCTTTAAGTTTTTCAAGGTCGAACCTGCTCCTAACTTGTCTTGGCTTATTGGTCTTCCTCAGACGAAGTTTGATAGTGATCATCAGCAAGTCATGGTCGCTTCCTATATCAGCTCCTGGGAAGCTACGTGTTCTAGCAATGTTAACGCTAGACCGGAAGCGCTTTCTTACCAAGATCTGATTGTGATGTTTTCTGTCTGGGTTGTGCCAAGTCCATCTTCTGGATGGTTTGTGTGGGCCAAGGGGTTTCGTTAGCACTAGGTTACTGTATGTGGCGAAGTCCAGGAGCTTGAGTCCTCTCTCATTGGTTTGCTTATTACAGTGTGGACCACAGACTTCTCGCCAGTCTGCTTGTGCGTCTTCTCCTACCTTAGCATTCCAGTCTCCTTGAATAACCAGAATATCCTTCTTGGGTGTCTGGTCTATGAGAGTTTGAAGCTGGTAGAACTCATTAAGGTTCCTCGTCATCATGGTCAGATGTTGGGGCATAGACCTGTATGATAGTGATGTTAAAGGGAGATGCCCTCACGCGGATTGTAATCATCCTGTTAGACATTGGTCGACAACCCATGACTGCACTCACAATGTCCTTGTGTACCATATAAACCGGACTCCATGTTCATGCTTGCTCTCATGCCCACTGAAGTAGATCCTGTGTCGTCATCTGTTGATCTCTCTCCAAACTTTTTCCAGCTCATCTCGCAGAGTCCAAGGATGTGCCATTGGTATCTTCCCATCTCATGGGTTAGCTCCTCGGGTTTTTCCTTGCTTGTCTTAATGTCCTGTCATTCCATGTTCCAATGGTGATGTTATATCTTACCCGTACTTTGATGGTAGTTGCACCAGTAGCATACTTGTCACCTTCGTCCTGGTGTCCAGCGGATGGCGCGGTCATTGGTAACCCGGGCTGCGACCGATCCGGTATGTGAAATCTATTTATTGTCATTTCGTCATCATTGGCGTATCATGGGTAGTTTCAACCTGGCGGCGCCCATTCCTCTCCAGGCACATATATATGACCCCCATACATATTATATTAGATATGACCTTACTCATGTATACAGATATATTACCCCATACATATTATATTAGACATAACCTTCCTCCTGTATACAGATATATTACCCCATACATATTATATTAGATAAAACCTTACTCCTGTGTACAGATATATTACCCCATACATATTATATTAGATAAAACCTTACTCCTGTGTACAGATATATTACCCCATACATATTATATTAGATATAACCTTACTCCTGTGTACAGATATATTACCAAATACATATTATATTAGATAAAACCTTACTTGTGTATACAGATATATGACCCCCATACATATTATATTAGATATAACCTTACTCGTGTATACAGATATATTACCCCATACATATTATATTAGATATAATCTTACTCATGTATACAGATATATTACCCATATACATATTATATTAGATATAACCTTATTCCAAGAGATATACCAGTGCCACATCTTCAGATTTCACAAACGTTTCCAGAAATAAGAAACGAAAAATAACTACGTGTTGAATCACAATCTTTGCTTTTTCAAACTTTGTAAGGACAAAGAAAATTTCAGTCATAATTTGAAATCCAGTAGTGTCTTTGGCATTAGTGATCCATTACATGCTCAACCTAAACGGTTCCTCTAAAGCTGTTGTCTACATATCATCGCGTTATGCACGAGAAAGACTGATGGCTGTGTTTCTTGTGTAGTCTACTCTAAAGCTGTTGTAGACATATCATCGCGTTATGCATGAGAAAGACTGATGGCTGTGTTCCTTGTGTAGTCTAGGAAAGTAACTCAAGCAATGAAATACAGTTGTATTGTACAGGTTTACAATTTATTCCTAACACACATGTCTGAAATTAGATTCCTATTAGCAATAGGGAAGGGAGAGAGAGTGAATGAAATAACAGATGTATTCTCGCATGCAACTTATTGTCTTTAATCGCAGATGCATAAGTACTATATAAGTGGATTGTAATTGTTCAGTAACTTGATACGACAATTCATCTCAAGGCAAAAGCTATCATCTTGCAAGGCCCTATATCACGCTCTATGCAATTTCCGAATCGTCATAAAGTATCTAACGTATAAAAGTCTAACATAAGAACACAGTAACATAAGAACACAGTAACATTAATCATTCGTATTTCACAATGTATGTATGATGCAATATGCAATTTTTTATTGTGTGATGTAAAAAGTAGATTGGCTTGTATATTAGACGGATATTGTTTCATTTTTATTCGTAATCGAAAAAAATTTGGACGACGTCTGAATGAGTATTTGTAATATGTGTTGGATTCAGTTGTATGAAACTGTTTACAAAAGACAGTTATCTTTCTCTCTCTCTCTCTCTATCTCTCTCTCTCTCCAGGTATTGTTCCCACACAAATCGTCAAAGCTAAAACCATCACTAAATTAAACAGCATGCAGATGGATCTCAATCAGCTTGGAAAACACATCAAGGGTAACGTGTTTAGCTATTCAAACCGTCTCTGATTACAAAACTCCTGATTTAGATTAACGTGTCTACACTCTCCTGATTTAGATTAACGTGTCTACACTCTCCTGATTTAGATTAATATGTCTACACTCTCCTGATTTAGATTAATGTTTCTACACTCTCCTGATTTAGATTAACGTGTCTACACTCTCCTGATTTAGATTAACGTGTCTACACTCTCCTGATTTAGATTAACGTGTCTACACTGTCCTGATTTAGATTAAGGTGTCTACACTGTCCTGATTTAGATTAAGGTGTCTACACTTTCCTGATTTAGATTAATATGTATACACTCTCCTGATTTAGAGTAACATGTCTACACTGTCCTGATTTAGAGGTTGAATTTTGTTTACAGTTAGAATTCCATTAAGATGACTCATATTCTAGAACATTCTGTCATGTGACCAATCTTTATATATACCATGTTTGGTGGACATTTTTTCAGTTTTGACATTACCATCAGTCTTGTAAAGAGCTATTACAGTTGTGAAAATTCATTCCAAATTCTAAGAGAGGAATTATTTTAAATATTCATTGGATTATAACAGTGCTCATAAACTTTTGGATTTTGGATTTTTAATTGACAATTTTGGAATTTATGTGAACTTATTCAGAGATTTTGGAATACTTCATTTTGACATCAGCACATCAAGATTACTAGTACATCAGGACTTTGGAGACCATTAGCACATCATAACATTCAAGGACACAGCCGTGAATTCGGAACATTCTATATTTAGGACTTGTGATTAGAACAATCATTCTTATTGGATTATTAGGATTTCAAAACACATTACTGTAAGTGACTTTTTGATTTTTCATTTTAATTATCTAGTAATAAATTGCTTGTTGATTTTTATTTGATTTGTTGGTTTCACTTTCTTTCTGTTACATTTTTCTTAGGCCATAGAGTCGTAACAGAAATTGGGGGCTCGTCCGGGATCTGAATTTCTTTAAAGCATATTAGAGATATTAAATTTATCTTTGAAATTCATATTGATTTTGTGTCTGAATTTTTTTGTCTTTGGCAAAGATTTTTATATAGAGAAATTTTTTGTGTGTGAAACCAACAAGCATTTACAATGGCATCTAATGTTCAGAATTTCATTTCAAAACCTACCCAGGAGGGGTTAGAGTGCATGAGAAAGGATGAGTTGCTCGAGCTTGCCAGAAAATACAGTCTATCTGAGGCAAAAGTATCATTGACAAAACAGGAGATAAAGATTATTTTGATTCAGTATTTAGTAGGAAAGGGAATTTTTGAAAATAGTGCTTTAAGTTTGAAGAGAAAGCCTGTATCTGGTTCTGACAGGAAATTAAGGGAATTAGAGTTAAAGAACCAGATGGATTTAGAATTGGCAAAGCTTCAGATTCAGAGAGAGAGAGAGAAAGAAGAGAGGCAGATACAGATGGAGAGAGAGAAAGAAGAGAGGCAGATCCAAATGCAGAAAGAAGAGAGGCAGATCCAAATGCAGAAAGAAGAGAGGCAGATCCAAATGCAGAAAGAAGAGAGGCAGATGGAGAGAGAAAAAGAAGAGAGGCAGTTGGAGAGGGAGATGCAGAGAGAGAGAGAAAGAGAAGAAAGGGAAATGCAATTTAAATTAAGAGAATTAGAACTGGCAAACAGAGCACACTCCACTCCTTCAAAAACAAGTTCAGGTTTTGATGTTACTAGATATATTAGGTTAGTACCCCCTTTTCAGGAAAAAGAAGTAGATAAATACTTTCTTCATTTCGAGAAAATAGCTGAAAACTTGAAATGGCCCAGAGAGCATTGGACTTTGTTATTACAAAGTGTACTAATTGGCAAAGCTCGTGAAGTCTACACTTCACTGTCAGTACAACAAAGCACTGATTATGATGTGGTTAAGGAGTACATCTTGAAAGCTTATGAGTTGGTACCAGAGGCATATCGACAAAGGTTTAGGAATTGTAGAAAAGAAACTGGACAAACTCATGTCGAATTTGCAAGGGATAAAGAACAACTATTTGATAGGTGGTGCTCAGCCAAGAAAGTTGATCAAGCTTATGATAACCTCCGACAGCTCGTATTAATTGAAGAGTTCAAAAGGTGCATCCATAGTGATGTTAAAACCTATCTTGACGAGCAGAATGTGGAAACTTTGGAAAATGCTGCTCGTATGGCTGATGATTATTCCTTGACTCACAAAATTTCATTTGGCAATAAGTCGTCCTCTCAGCAGTTTTCTGGTAAAAAACCATTTCAATCTCATTCGAGTACTTCCAAATTTCAATTTCACAACAGCACAACTGTTAGGAATCAAACATCTGATGAGACTGATCAGAAATCCGTATCTCTTCCTACGTGCACTTATTGTAAAAAGAAAGGGCACGTTATTTCTGATTGCTTCAAGTTGAAAAATAAGCAACAGAGTCAAGAGAGAGCTTTTCCAAATGCTCTTATTTCTACGAGGTCAAAGTCACGGTCTTGTATTGAAAGCAATACATTTGTTGGGTCAAACAAACCCCAGTCTGATTCTATTTTAGAAGCTTATGAACCATTCATGTAAGAAGGTTCTATATCACTTATTGGTGATTCTGCCAAGCCTATCCCAATTAAAATATTAAGGGACACTGGAGCTTCTCAGAGTCTTTTATTGTCAGGTACTTTGCCTTTGTATGACAAGTCTTCTTCAAGTGAAAGTGTTCTTGTTCAGGGAGTAGAGTGCGGCTTTGTAAATGTTCCTCTCCATTGTGTAAATTTGGCATCAGACTTAGTTTCTGGACTGTGACTGTTGGGGGAGTGACTTCTTTACCCATAGAGGGTGTTCATTTATTACTAGGCAATGACCTAGCTGGAGATAAGGTTGTGGTTAATCCACTTGTAACTGACAAGCCTTGTTTGGATCAGAAAGTTGATCCTGTCGAAACTGAAATCCCTGATTTGTACCCTGCTTGTGCAGTTACTAGAGCTATGGCAAAAAGAGCTCTTGAGATTGATGTTGATCAGGATATTATTCCTTTAACTGACACATGTATTGGTCAGTTTTTTGATGAGGTCACTTTTTCCTCAGGTATTGATCAATCAAACGGTATTGATCAGAGTGATCCTCTTTTGGCAACTTATTCTCTTTGTTCTAATCAGGATGACAAACGACAATCCCTTGTCGTTGAACAGGAGCAAGATCCCGAGATATCTTGTTTGTTTCAGAGGGCTATTAGTGAAACTGAAGCCACACAAGTTCCAGTGTGTTACTTTGTGAAAAATTGGGTCCTTATGAGGAAATGGAGACCACCTGATGTACCCGCTGGTGACGAGTGGTCAGTGAGCTATCAAATTGTTGTTCCTAAGTCATATCGACAGGAAATTCTTAATTTAGCCCATGAAACTCCTTTGGCTGGTCATTTAGGAGTCCGTAAGACTTATCACAAGATCTTGAATCATTTTTATTGGCCGAAACTCAAAAGTGATGTTTCTAAATACTGCAGATCCTGTCACACTTGTCAAATGCTAGGAAAACCCAATCAGAAGATACCTAAGGCTCATCTACAACCTATTCCTGCATTTGATGAACCATTTAGTAGAATAATAGTAGACTGTGTTGGTCCTTTACCTAAAACCAAGTTAGGCAACCAATACTTGTTGACCATCATGTGTGCATCTACAAGATTTCCAGAGGCAATTCCTCTGAGAAATATAAAAACTAAAACTATTGTGAAAGCTTTGGTGAAGTTTTTTACACTTGTTGGCCTTCCCAAATCTGTCCAGTCGGATCAAGGGTCAAATTTTATGTCTGGAATTTTCCAACAAGTTATGCACGAATTAGGCATCCAACAGTTTAAATCTTCTGCCTATCACCCTGAAAGTCAAGGTGCTTTGGAAAGATTTCATCAAACTTTGAAGAATATGATTCGATCATATTGCTTTGATACAGAAAAGGATTGGGATGAGGGCGTTCATTTGTTGTTGTTTGGTGTTGGGGAATCAGTTCAAGAGTCGTTGGGTTTTAGTCCCTTTGAACTAGTTTTTGGTCATACTGTCCGTGGACCATTGAAATTATTGAAAGAGAAACTTCTTTCAAATGAAGACTCAAAGATTAATCTTCTTGATTATGTTTCTGATTTCAAATACCAGTTGTCAAAGGCCTGTGAAGTAGCAAGAACTAATCTTCACACTACCCAGTCAAAAATGAAATTAAGGTATGACAGAAATACACACTAAAGGAATTTTAAACCTGGTGACAAAGTTCTGGCTCTCTTTCCCATACCTCAGAATCCTCTTCAGGCTAAATTATTTGGTCCTTATACCGTTGAAAAGAAAGTACATGACTTAAATTATATCATTAACACTCCTGGGAGACGGAAACAGAAACAACTTTGTCATATAAATATGTTAAAGGAATATTTTGACAGAGATAGCTCAGCTAATTATTCAGTTAATTTAGTTGTACCTGTCCCACACAGTGAAGATACAACGATGGAGTACGATCAGACTATAGTGACTCTGGTATAACCAATCTTCGGAATTCAGAAATATTGAACAACCTAGACCAGAAACTTTCACATCTACAACAACAGGAAAGAAATGAACTAAAACAGCTATTACATGACTATGAGCACTTGTTTCCTGATGTTCCAACACGAACAAGTAAAATTTATCATGACGTTGACATTGTAGATTCTGCGCCTGTGAAACAGCATCCTTATAGGATGAATCCTCTCAAACAGAACTATCTGAAGAAAGAAATTC
This sequence comes from Margaritifera margaritifera, assembly GCA_029931535.1. NCBI lineage: Eukaryota > Metazoa > Mollusca > Bivalvia > Unionida > Margaritiferidae > Margaritifera > Margaritifera margaritifera. The sequence continues at coordinate 1,366,512 of JAQPZY010001561.1, forward strand.
AGTATTTACTGGAGAATGATGTCATAGAACCAAGTAAAAGTAACTGGAGTTCACCATGTATTCTTGTTCCCAAGCCAGATAATACATTCCGTATGTGTACTGACTATAGAAAAGTCAACAGTGTCACCAAAACTGATTCATTTCCAATCCCAAGAATGGACGATTGCATTGATACAATTGGAAATGCGGAATATGTCACCAAGTTTGACCTTTTAAAAGGATTCTGGCAAATTCCACTGACGGAAAGGGCAAAAGAAATTTCAGCATTTGCAACTCCAGATGGACTTTATCAATATAAAGTCATGCCGTTTGGAATGAAAAATTCGCCTGCAACGTTTCAACGTCTGATGAACATGATAACATTTGGTCTTGATAATTGTGACGCTTATATCGATGACGTCATTATCTACAACAACACCTGGGAAGATCATTTGGAAACCATTCGAAAATTCTTTGATCGACTCAGCGATGCGAATCTGACAATTAATTTGAGCAAAAGTGAGTTTTGCCATGCTTGTGTCACATTTTTAGGACATATTGTGGGACAAGGTCAAGTTAAACCTATAGAAGCTAAGGTCAAAGCTATCTCTGAACTTCAAGTTCCAATTTGTAAAAAGCAACTGATGCGATTTCTAGGTATGGCTGGATATTATCGGAAATTTTGTTCCAATTTTTCCAAAATTGCTGAACCTTTGACAAGTTTATTGAGTAAGAAAACCAAATATCATTGGTCTGACAAGTGTCAGGAATCTTTTGACAAGTTAAAGGCCATGCTTAAGAATGCACCAGTTCTTTCTGCACCAAATTTTTAGCCAATCATTTAAATTATCTGTTGATGCAAGTGATGTAGGGGTTGGTGGAGTATTGATTCAGGAAGACAAAAGTGGTGTGGATCACCCTGTGTGTTATTTTTCTAAAAAACTAAACAAGCACCAGAAAAATTATTCCACAATTGAGAAGGAATGTTTGGCTTTGATATTGGCTTTACAGCATTTTGAAGTGTATGTTACCTCAGCTCTTTCTCCAATTATTGTGTACAGTGATCACAATCCCCTTACTTTCATCAACAAAATGAAAGATAAAAATCGGAGATTGTTGAGATGGAGTTTGATATTGCAGGAATATAACATTGACATCAAACACATCAGGGGAAAAGACAATGTGATTGCAGATGCACTCTCACGTGCCTAGAAATGTAATATTGCTTGATGTAATTAAGTCCAGTATCATAAAACATGTTCTTATGTAATTTTGGTTATTATAGTATTAGATGTATATTCAAAAGAAAGCTTTATTATATAAATCTTTCTTTTTCTTTATGAGGGGAGGTGTTATGTATGATGTTTATATAATATTATAAATATTTTAGGAAATTATAAATGTTTCTTTACTTTAATATTTGCTTAAATCTTAATGTTATCAGGAAAAACGTGTTTAACTAGTGTCCTTGAATTAGGTTGTTTTGATCAATATGTTTTCTCAATTTGAAGGTCAAGGTTGAATTTTGTTTACAGTTAGAATTCCATTAAGATGACTCATATTCTAGAACATTCTGTCTTGTGACCAATCTTTATATATACCATGTTTGGTGGACATTTTTTCAGTTTTGACATTACCATCAGTCTTGTAAAGAGCTATTACAGTTGTGAAAATTCATTCCAAATTCTAAGAGAGGAATTATTTTAAATATTCATTGGATTATAACAGTGCTCATAAACTTTTGGATTTTGGATTTTTAATTGACAATTTTGGAATTTATGTGAACTTATTCAGATATTTTGGAATACTTCATTTTGACATCAGCACATCAAGATTACTAGTACATCAGGACTTTGGAGACCATTAGCACATCATAACATTCAAGGACACAGCCGTGAATTCGGATTCTATATTTAGGACTTGTGATTAGAACAATCATTCTTATTGGATTATTAGGATTTCAAAACACATTACTGTAAGTGACTTTTTGATTTTTCATTTTAATTATCTAGTAATAAATTGCTTGTTGATTTTTATTTGATTTGTTGGTTTCACTTTCTTTCTGTTACATTTTTCTTAGACCATAGAGTCGTAACAGTCAGGAATATGCCCTTTTCTACATTGATCAAACTTACTTGTCTTTGCTACATCCGTGAAGCGACAATTTCATTAGCTTTCTCAAAAATGTAAACTCTCCCATACGTCTTGTTGTGGGATCTAGTCAGCACTTCGTTTATTTCTTTGTCCAGTTTACTACCGACATGATTCTCCCAATCATTTCAAAGGAAATGGACCATCGGATCTTTGATTCATTCGGGCGTGCAGTTATGCTTGCAGCATTTAAATGAAGAATGTATACATACCAAAAGTTGTTTTGTTAAACGAACACTGAAACCGAAGGTGGATTGTCATGAATGTACACAAAAAGGGATATTCTAGTGGTAAGAACAAAGGTGGCTGAAATCGGCGGAAGTGGGAGGTGGCGACGGTAAAATGTCGGCCATAGATATTTCAGAACGAATTATGTATGTGTGTAAGCAAGCATTCTTGTCTGTCTGTGTTTACGTATGTGTTGGCTTGTTTAAAAAAGGATGGGATGGAGGATGATCCAATTTATTATTTCCGTCAACCATCTTCTCTGAGAACCGAATACTAGCTCTCTAGTATCACAAAGTCTTAATACCTCTTCAAGCGATGTAATTCAGAAACAACAAGTCGAGTCATATTTATTTTTCCTGAGCCAGTTCACTATTTTCCTTGGACGTAGTATTCCAGTTGAAGTCTATACCAGGCTGTACGATTACAGAGTATTTCAGTTGAAGTCTCTACCAGGCTGTACGATTACAGAGTATTCCAGTTGAAGTCTATACCAGGCTGTACGATTACAGAGTATTCCAGTTGAAGTCTATACCAGGCTGTACTATTACAGAGTATTCCAGTTGAAGTCTATACCAGGCTGTACGATTACGGTGTATTCTAGTCATAGTCTATACCAGGCTATACCATTACGATTTAGTTAATCTCTTTATTTAAATCTGTTTACACTTAGTGCATGTGGCACGTGCAGTTTTCATCAAAGTGTAAGCATTGTTAGCCTGCCATTACCATACACTTTTAAAAAAATTAACAAATTGCTAAACCTGAAAAGGGAGACTGTTTTTAAATGCAGCTGATTGAATCCCAAATGACAATTATAAGTACTATACTTGAAAGTTAATTAGTTTCTTTTACTGCATATTAGTGGAGAAATCTATGATAAAGTGCTCCTAGATCTGCAAATATTACGTTCTAACATTACGTTAATCTTAATTCCTCTTTTTTACCCTCCATGTATTGGTACTGCTCCAATCAGCACTGCGGTATAATAAAGACACATGCGAAATGAAGAGGTTTGGTATCTGTGTCTGGACAAAATCTTGTAGAAAGGCTTATATAAAATTTGTTTTGGATCATAAATACGAAAAAAAGTAAACTTACTGCATTTACAGTTGTCCAACCCACATGCCATTTTCGCAGTCTATTTGTGTAAAGGTAGCACAGGAAAGAGATCTTGAATACAAATACAACAAAACCACCACCACCGTTACTACCCCCCCCCCAACAAACAAACAACCTTTTTTGCTACCATTGGAGAAGGAGTGTCGCATGAAAAATAGTATTGTATCTTGATCACTCACTCAGTTTGGAATAAAGAACATAGTACATACATTTATTGTCTCATGTCGTCTCTTTCTAGAATGTCACAGCTACATAACTGTGAAATACATCAACAAAGTAAGCTAAAAATAAACTATGCTGTAAATTAGGAACTTTCATCCAATGCTATTCAATGATAAACCTCCGTTGATAGATCAGCTAAACTAAGAAAAGATAAACTCTTCTCAATAGTACTTCGGAATTCACTAAAGCAGCTGTAGTTGTGCAATTACCCCTTTATATCAATAATGTCGTGGGGTGAATTTCGGGCAATGGCCAGCCACTCTTTCTATTTTGCAGAATCATGCATGAATTTGGATGAAATTACAAATTTGTAACATTTGCCTAAACATATATTTACTATAACAGAGACATGATAATAACAAGCCATGTCTTTTTAAAGTCTCTTACAAACTCTTTTGTTTTAAAAATGTGAGACATTGAAAAGTAAATAAGAAACTGTATTTGCTTTTTGTAACCTTCAAGAACCACGTGTCCAAGATGTGATGCTGCAAAGTCGATACTGACTTATAAAACTTTCTTTGTCATCTTTAGAAGTTAAGAATTTTTCTTGGCCAATTACAATCAGACGCATAATTTTTCCATATGAATAAACATCAAAATGTTTCTTATCCTATGAATATTGGAGGGCGGGGTTATGGGACAAAGCCATTACCTATCCTATGAATATTGGAGGGCGGGGTTATGGGACAACGCCATTCCCTATCATATGAATATTGGAGGGCGGGGTTATGGGACAACGCCATTCCCTATCCTATAAATATTGGAGGGCGGATTTATGGGACAACGCCGACAACGCCATTCCCTATCCGATGAATATTGGAGGGCGGGGTTATGGGACAAAACCATTCCCTATCCTATAAATATTGGAGGGCGGGGTTATGGGACAACGCCATTCCCCATCCTATGAATATTGGAGGGCGGGGTTATGGGACAGTGCCATTCCCTATCCTATAAATATTGGAGGGCGGATTTATGGGACAACGCCGACAACGCCATTCCCTATCCGATGAATATTGGAGGGCGGGGTTATGGGACAAAGCCATTCCCTATCCTATAAATATTGGAGGGCGGGGTTATGGGACAACGCCATTCCCCATCCTATGAATATTGGAGGGCTGGGTTATGGGACAGTGCCATTCCCTATCCTATAAATATTGGAGGGCGGATTTATGGGACAACGCCGACAACGCCATTCCCTATCCTATGAATATTGGAGGGCGGGGTTATGGGACAAAGCCATTCCCTATCCTATAAATATTGGAGGGCGGGGTTATGGGACAACGCCATTCCCTATCCTATGAATATTGGAGGGCGGGGTTATGGGACAACGCCATTCCCTATCCTATAAATATTGGAGGGCGGGGTAATGGGACAGCGCCATTCAATATCCTATGAATATTGGAGAGCGGTGTTATGGGATAGCGCCATTATTAATTGCATTTGCTTACATTACTTGCTAACATTATTTATCTACATACCATATAGTGCAGCGATACATTTAGCAATATACAAGTTTTCCATGTAGACCTCAACGTATTTCCAAATATAACAGTGAAAAACTGAAATTTAATAACATTAAAATTCTATGTGATAAAACATACAATTAAACATGAGCTACAAAACATACATTTGCTGGCAAAAGATTGGAATTATTATTCTACATCTCTTTTGCATGCCCTCATCTAACTAGTAACACGTAAATAAAGATTAAAGTTAAACCAGATTAAACCTCTCAGAACTATGCACTGGTGGTGAGGCCTGCTAATATAGCCATTGTTGCTTCTTAAATAAGGGAACGAACAAACTTCAAACACAGTCTAAAGTCACAGGCGAGGGAAACGAATAAACTTGAAACAGTCTAAAGCCACAAACTTCAAAGTCTAATTCACTGTAGATCATTTACCACAATGACAGTGTTCCATATTAACTCTGGTCAGAACGTTTTAACAGGCGTGAAAACACTTTAGTTTTATTGAAATAAATAGTGTGATTATTTAGATAATAAGATAGAGGAGGCAATCGCAACTTTTTTCCGATTGGATATATGTTCAGTATAAGAATATACAACCTAATTATGTGGGTCAATTCTACTTTTCTAACGAACACTGTTTCTTTAAACCAGACACTGTAATTTTATATTGCTAAACGTAGGTTATGCCATTAAAATAATTACTTGTGATTCAGGTAACTGTCATTTTTACATTGAAAGTCCGGAAGCAAATTCAAAAGGGAAGAAACTGTTGAAGCCAGTATTCAGGGGACGAAATATCAATATTTTATATTTTTAAAAGATCAACACAATTTATTACTACTCACTGAGATCGAAAGTTCTCTCATACTTTTTGAGGTGTTTCAGTTTTAGTCCACCTCTTGTCAACAATTAAAGATAACTATACAAGGTTACTTCTTCCATGATCACTGAAGAGATCAGAGAAACAAGTTAGTTTCTAAATGTATCTGATTATATTAGTGGAGATGCCAAATGGATACAATATAATATTTCAACTACCTTTCGAAATTAAAATGACCTTGAAATAATTAGTTTGTGAACTTTGGCTTTAGTATGTGACAGTATGTAATAGGTATGTACGTTGTCATACATTTTTCATAGTCAAACTAGTCATTTTTTTTTCTTAATTCTTTGAAAAATTGAAATGAAATAAATATTTTTGTTTCAAAAAATATACAGCGACTATCCTTCTTTACTTTTTCGTATTCATTTTGAGGTGACATCTACATTTTTAAGCAATGAATAGTACCATTTTTAAAAAAAGATTTACTAAGATGTTACACACAATCACACCTTACACAAAATATTTGACGGGCCTTTATTGACAATCTTAGACCTCAGCTTTTCATTTACTTTCCTTTCCCATTTTTCTCTCCATGCATGGTTGAAATTTACCATTTCTCTATTTGTTTTATCTTTATTCTAATATTGATTATATGTTTATATGCCCATTTTGTATATTATTCACCCAGTGGCGTACTAAGGGTAAATGGCGTCCGGGGTGACGATGATGGCCCAAAGGGCCAGAATAGGAGGCCAGAATTTTTATCAGCTGTTTTGGCGCCCAAAGACCTGTGGTGCTCGGGGCAACCCCCCCCCCCCCGTCAGTACGCTACAGTATTCACCCATCCATATTCCCATCTATATGTCCGTCCAGCCGTCTGTATATATGCAGGCCCGCCGATGGGGGGGGGGGGCAATTTCCCAGGGGCCAGGATATTTCTAAGGGCCCGTCAACTCATTTTAAAAAAAATCTTTGTAGTAAATATTAGAATCTGTTCCTTTGCAAGAGTCTAAGTTATGGTAGATTACTACAGGTTTTATATGCAAACTGTATGCGGGTCTTAATATACCAACAAAATTAAATTATTTTTGGGGCCCATGAATGCTCTGCCCAGGGGCCCGGAATTTCTGTCGGCGGGCCTGTATGTATGTACCCATGAACGTATACTTGCATGCATTGTATGCATATGAGTGGATATATTGAATGAATGTACCGAGGTAAATTAGAAACAGATTGATGTCTAATTTATTAATGTCATTATCTAATTGAACGCTGGCTTGGAAAGGCAATTTTGCGCGCCCAAATTTCAATATAGGAAGGCATGCGAGACAAATATTTGCTCATTGAACTTTGCGTTTACAAGTTTTCTTTGGAGAGACCACACACTATTGCAACTCAAAAGAAAGCTAACACGCATCCTGGATGAATAACATCAGTCATCACACGTGTTTATTCTGTTTGCTGTCAAGATCGTCTTCATTCTAGCAAAGTGCATGCTTCTGAAATCGTCGTATATTTGAATGCTTCTTTAATCTATATAAACACGTCTAATACTAAATAAGTACTATTCTCGTGTTGTAAGTTCATAAAAAATATTGTAAATTCTTACTCGATTGAATGACATTAATTTCGTAAAATACTTGCAATTTCAAAAGAATGGGACACATATAATAACAACTAATTTTTTTTATTTCTTTCTTATAACGGAATCATAAGATTAAGAGTAAGGATTTTAATACCATTCTCTCGTGTTTTAAGAATTTTACATGAGTTACTTGTATCTGATATTTTATATACATTTTACAGAATTTTAATATCTTTACGTGTTATATTTTATCTTGCATTTAGTTTCACATTTTATGGAAGTTTTTATCATTCTAAATTTTTGTGCAATTCATCTTTACATGTTTTAAATTTAAACTTTCATTGTCACTACAGATACACGTTTGTGTTGATGTGCCGTAAAACACTACTATATACATCATTCTAAAACCCGTCTCCGTGTTACGACAGATGAGTGTGGACGGTAACCCGCCTATGGTCATTATTCGTACACAGTTCTTTACTATGAGGAGAGAAGTTTAACATAAACAAAGAACTGTTTTCCCTGAAGAAAAGATCAACTCTTTACCCAAGCAAGACATGCAAGTCCGATGTTCAGTATGGCTTACGTCACAAAACTGCACGCGTCATACCAACTCAAACGCCCAGTATACTGTAAGAATATGCATTTCTTTAGAACATTAAAAAGTATTACAATTTTTCATAAAGAGGATGTAAGAATGAAAATTTTAAAAAAGTACAGTTGTAGATATTGTAAAGAGAAAACAAATGCTTGTATAATGCCATATATGTACATCAATATATATATCCATGGCCAAATTTGCTTCCATCGATAATGACATCGGAATTTTGAATAATGTCGAAAATTCACTAACTGGTGATCTACTTAATTGCAAAACATCAATTTCGGAGACGCAGATATCTAGATTGAATTTAGAATGGACTATGTGTCCTCCAAAAGTCATTATCCACAATTTGATTGGTCAATATAGTATCAATTACACTCACTTACGAGTTCCAAATGAATTAGTTTACACATAATAAGACAGAGTTTCCTAGCAACAGTTTGCTGTGCAAGACTCTGATTCGTCAGAAGTGGGTTTTATTTGTATTTTTTTATTTACAGATAAATTAGGAAGACATAAAAATTGGGATAGGTTTGGAATAAAACGAATACAAGCTTAATACATTAAGTAATCGTTGAAAGTCAAATAAGGTTATTATCCTCCTTCAGCTACATGAGGGGGCATTAATCCTGAGATTATCTTTATTTTTAATTTCGTGAACCAACTGGAGATGACTGACAATCCACGATGTGACGCTGGTTCATTTCATATTACACCGACGCTCACAACATTTGAGTTCATGTATGATTTAATAACATTACTGTATGGAAACGTTTGCATGATTACGAGAGTAGAGTTTGAGTTCATGTATGATTTAATAACATTACTGTATGGAAACGTTTGCATGATCACGAGAGTAGAGTTTGAGTTCATGTATGATTTAATAACATTACTGCATGGAAACGTTTGCATGATCACGAGAGTATAATGTATGATTTAATAACATTACTGCATGGAAACGTTTGCATGATCACGAGAGTAGAGTTTGAGTTCATGTATGATTTAATAACATTACTGTATGGAAACGTTTGCATGATCACGAGAGTATAATGTATGATTTAATAACATTACTATATGGAAACGTTTGTATTATCACGAGAGTAGAATGTATGATTTGATAACATTACTGTATGGATACGTTTGCAAGATCACGAGAGTAGAGTTTGAGTTCATGTATGATTTAATAACATTACTATATGGAAACGTTTGTATGATCACGAGAGCAGAGTTTGAGTTCTTTGTTTGAGTTTGAGTTGAATACCTTTCCCTGTTCTTATATTCGTATGTACTCCAGTTGGTATGTACTCCAGTATTATAGTTTTCTTTACCTGTTGATGCTATTCGTATGTACTCCAGTATTATAGTGTTTTTTTTAAAACTGTTTATAATATTCGTACGTAATCCAGTATTATAGTTTTTCTTTGCATGAGATCAGAATTCCTAAGTTGTTAGAAACAAGTAAGTTATCACTATTACATTCTTTAAGGACAAATAAACATTTAGACCATAGCACTTGGTTAGTTTGAACATCTGATTAACGCTGATGTCAAAATTATCATTTTCTCTGACTTTCTGCCAATAAGATGCTTTCAAGATCGTTTTATGATCTATCACTGTAGCTGATACTGATTTCGTTGTTACCTTAATACATTGACTCCATTTCGTGCTTTAATTAGTTTGAGAAAATGTTACGTCTTTGACGAAACAGCTTCCTTATTCGTTACTGGAATCGAAACACTATTTCCTTATTGCCGTGTTCAACACATTATCAACGCTATAATAAGAGCAAACATGGACAATGGAATGTTTTAAGGATATAATTGGCAACATTAACCACTTGTATTGGGTTCATTTCAATTGCCTTTGTCAAACTGGTCTTGTAAACAATCAGCACACGCATAAAAAGACGCAATTACACTCATATGTTCCGAAAACGTTGAAGAAATCTTGCAAATATTAGAAAGAAAAACAATGCGAAAATTATATAATGCGACCTGCAAACATTTCCGGGAAAAATTTATTATAATTACAAAAAGAAAGAGAAATTCGAAGAGAAATACTATTTTACCCATTATGCACATATGCAAATATTATATGTTGCGATTGAAGAGTCAAGTCTTAAATGCATTTTATATATGCATGCATGTATGCATATATGTATGCATGTATGTCCGTCGGGTCTGTCTGTTATTATATATTAATGCATGCATGTGTCCGTGGTGTTCGTGTACGTAGAAAGGCATACACTATTTATCACGTAGTTAACCAGATGCAGCTTGGTTTGCCAAGATACGTACGCCGCTTCTTGCAAATAAGAGGCAGGTTAATTGGTAAAAAAATATTAATGTCTCTTAAATTAATTACTAATCGCTGTGCTGTTTTCCTTGGAATATATAATAAAAACGAAAAAGAAATATAGATTATAAACAAAACTGTGAACCATAGACATATGCTTTACTTATTGTTAAACGTGTAAATTCTGGAAGTTCTCAGCGATAGTTCTGCACGTAACTACAGCGTACGGCGATTTACTGCGAACAAGTTGTGTATCCTGCAATCAAAGTATCGAGGTCCTGGCTGTTGACAGACAGCCGCTGGCTCAGCTTATGCCTGATATAGTCCGTTTCAAACAATAACTATAACCGATTGCCAGTCTTTCAAGGGACTCTTTTTAATGTCTGTTTTTTATGTTGAATAATTCAGTTGGGAACGGATATGATTTAATGTATAGTAATACTATTTTTATTCATCCAAATGTTAAGGAATGCGAGTTTTAAGCCTTTTTCATATGGAAGTCAGCCACTGGTGTATTTGTAAACATACAGTAACGTTCGTAAGACGTGGGAGCGACAGCCAATTGTTGTAATTGCGTCAGGCAAACTTTCAAAGTGAATCGCCGTTTGCTATATAAAGTAGAATGTATGATACATTTTTGTATAAGATACTTTTGGGTCTCCATTCTTACTGACACAATAAATCTTTAAAACAAGCATATATGTGCTCGCGTACCAGCAAATATAATCTAAATTTACATGTAAAGTAAGAATCATTTTAGTAACATATTTAAATATACTTTGTCACACTTTTCTGCAATAAGAAAAAAATAAGCATTTACCTTGATATGAATATTCTAACTCTGACACAAATCATCACACGTCAAGCTTAAAGAAAGCAGCATTCAAGGAAATATTTGCTGAAAATATGGTTTATACTCTACTCCGAATGTTCAAACTTTAATTTGAGCGGTATTTAATTGCAACGCATTCAATTTAGTCAGTCGTATTTCAGTATGAGAATAATTCCACGCCGAGATTTGCTCCTACATTTATCTCCAATTTTGTTTTCACCTTGATTTAACTTATTCTAACTATGATACTAATTATCATATGTGAAGCTCAAAGAAACAGCACTCAGGAAAATTGTTTTTGCAAATATGGTTTATAATCTACTCCAAATGTCAAACCAAAAGTCACAGAAAGCTAATTCAGTTCCCATAAACCCTAATGTTAAAGTTTGGCCAAAGTACTATTCTTTCATGGTAAGACTGGCAAAGTACGCTTACATCGTACGAACGATCTATTTAAGGGGAAACTTTTAAAACTACGAAAACGATATCCTGCGCGACTCATGATTTGAGAAAAATTATCCTGTATGAGCCCACAATAAAGATTCGAACCTGTGAGATCTCGCCATTTACATTCTGAGGTACAGCGTCAGGGATGAAGTGAAAATGGTTCTAGGTTCAAGCCTACTGTTGCGTACAACATACCATTTTTTTTCACAGCCCTCTTTATATCTAATATAGATAAAACACCTTTACACCTTTAGATTATAAACCATTTAGTAACTATTGCCTTGATTTTGAACATAGTGTGCCAGTAAGCGACGAAAATATTTGGAGGATATACTAGTTCCTAAGTATATGTATGACACCTCATGTAAGCTCGGGAACGTAGACTAGGCCCGATGCGCTCTGCTGCATGTCGTAAGAGCGGGCTAATATAGTAAGAAGCCGCGGTGGCTGAGTGGTTAGAGTGTCGGATTCGCAACCAAGGGTGTCGGTTCGAATCTTACCATCGAATCAGCACGGATAAGCGACCCTGATGTGTCTTTGGGCAGGGCACTTTACGCCAATTGCCTCAGCAATAAATAACCTAATTGTGTTGCTGTACAGTAAAATACCAAACCAAACCTTGCTATGACTAACTGGTTTAATTGTTACCATAATACGCTGACATTTCCGTTGCGTGCCTAAGTATTAAAAAAAACCCAGCAGATTCGTCATTAGTTACTAATATGAAATTCTCTTTTTGCATAATAAAACGCATTATCCTCCCTATCATGAGACATTGTGATCAATTAAATGTTTTTTTAGGAATATAATTGGAAACATTAACAACATTCAACATGTTTTCTGCAACCATCTGATTTTATCTCCGAAGCATAAACTACTATTATACGTATTAACGACCACAATTTCATTCTAATGACCTGCATTTGTAAAACATCGGGCCAGTATTAGTAAGAATGACAATTTGTTAAACTACCCAGGACGACTCAAATACATATTTGGGGGTAATAAAACCATGCTTTGATTTTGCAACATTGAAATCCGATAATCACTGATGCTATGCTCTGTAATTTTAGTAATTCTTTCCCCAACAAGATTCCACCACTTAAAACTCTTAGTCAATAAAGTAAATATTATAGCCAAATACACAAACAGACAACGGATTGATCCCAGTTGGATAAATATAGTCGCGAGTGTTTGCACATAACGTTACGTAGTTGTGTAATCTCAACCTACCCACCCAAGTATTACATCCAGCCTATGAATTCCTTGAAAGAGAGCCTTATTTTTATTCTCCTAACAGCAGGCAAGTTTATTAGTTATACATAGGTCATTGTTTTTTTGACATGCCAGTGCAAAGTTGCACTTTCCTTTTTTTAGCATGCTTATTTATTTATTTATTTATTTATTTTCTTTGCTTTATAAAGATAGAATGGGGAGTAGGAAAATCATCAGATATCAATCGTATGATATATATTATCCAGTCAGGTACATTACATTCCTTTAAACAGAAAATGTCCATATGTAAAAAAAAAAATAAAATAAAAATAAAAAAAATAATGTCATATGTATTCAAACCTATATTTACTAACTTTAACATTTGTGGCTGTTTTTGGTTAAAGTAAGAGTATTGTATTCAGTTCATTATGTACAAGTATCAAATCGAATCATTTGTGATAGGTGGATATAGTCTGTATTGTATTCCCATATCCAGCAAACAAACATTAAAGAATTTTCTCCTCAAATGAAAGATTATTTTTCAACAGTACGGGTTTAATAGTTCAGTAAAAACAAAATACAAGCCTCGAAACTAAAATAGAGGATTATATGTTTTCCATTAGACCTTGCAGAAAAAAGGAAAATACTTCGTTCAGTAATTATCAAAGTTATTTCCTTGAAATTGGATTTTCATTTTACTAAAAAAAAATCGTGACGATTGACAAACGACCTTTTGAAGAGGCACTCCCAGACGATTTCTTGTTAAGAAAGGAACTCTTACAACTACATTCCGATCGCGTGACATTTTTAATGAAGATCCGTTAAAAAAATAATGAAGAAAAATAAATACACCTGTGGGTCTGTTGATGTTGTTTTTTGTGATCGTAATTTTTATCCCAAAATGACATCACACTTTGATTAACATAAAAAGGTGAACAGAAGCAAGAAAAATAGAAAATTTAAAAAGTCATAACTTAGTTTAAAAAAGGTAATGGTTATTGGAAATCTTGTATAAAGGGGATATAAAAAAAAACTGGAGGGTACAAAATAAGAACTTTTTTAACTATTGAAGAGAAGAAAACGGAGAACACTGGAGTGAATACACGCATAAATATATAACGCGAAGATAGCCCAATGATGAAAATGTCAGTATAATTAACAAGAGAAGAGTAAATGCATTGATACGAAACATCAAACCAAATGCAGAGCAATCAAATACAGCTAATCGAACTTGTATTTTCCCTAGGCTGAAAAATAATTGTAGAGCCCCTTTAAGTATGTGGTAAAAATCTCATGAAAATTGAACGAAAGACGATGAAGTAATGAAGAGTATACATATTGTTGGTACAAGCAGTATTGGTGAACAGTTTGACTCCTTACCAACCGCTTCACTGACCCATCACTTGGGACAAAAGCATTAGGTAAACATTTGCAGGTCTCTGAGTGATTAGAATGGGAAGCTGGTCAATGAGAACTTGCTATGCGATAGGTAAACATTTCCGCGTATCTGGGTTATTATACTGGCAAGCTGATCAATGAGAACTTGCTATGCGATAGTTGATTGATAATAACCGCACAAGGCCGAGAGGTCCATGATACTTATTGTTTATCATTCTTTTTTGTGTAAAATCAGGCCTCAAAAATAATTATTATTTACATTTCCTTTTAGTGTAAATTCAGAGGTCAATTAATAATTATTGTTTATCTTTCTTTTTAGTGTAAATTCAGTTCGATTATGTAGCTATATCTAATGAAGTTTTGTAGCACCTTTTGTTCTAGTGAAGTAATAAACAAGCAAATACGGATAAAACATAAATATCAGTGCGTTACATTTCGAAGGCGGATGATACATGTAATATATTTTTTGTGCAGATAGATACAAATCACATCAGTGTTAGATACGTTTTGTTGGAGATGTATATACATGTCTTCTTATACTTTTTACCCATCTTTTCTTAATGTGCTGTATGCACTAACCTGTACAGTCTAGAGGCATCAGGCATGATGCAGAACACCTCACAGCAGACTTGCTGTTCTCCTTATAGCAACATATCTATTAAAATAGCAAGCTTTCCTTCCACTGTGCAAATTTTCCCAGATATACATTTTCACGCTACTGAAAGCTGCTCAAAAAAGGCAAAAGTGGCAAACAGAATGCTCGAAAATATGAAAAAATAGGTGTAAAAAGGCACATAGATTTCACAGAAAGCTCGGAAAAGACACATTCGTGCACAGTATCCAACTGTGAGCTACCATTTATATGGGCAAATGATGAATATATTAGAGGGGTAAAATACACTTTATGGGAATATCACACGAGTATGATATTGGTTGTATTTTAAACACGGATTTGGAGCTTATGTTATGTTGCGTGGTTATGTCAAAGACAATCAAATAGCTCCAGAGAAATTAATATCCAGATGAAAATGATTTATCAGAGTCAGAGAAGACGTTGATAAATAATTACAAGGGTACAAAACCAAAGTACCAACGCTAATATGAACATTGAAAAATAAGAGAAATATGCAATTTGGTACATATATTTAAAGCTTTAAATACAATTTGGTTGAAACCTGAAAAAAAGAAATTTACAGAGAGTTGACTTGTTTGATAAACAATCATGCTTATAACCCTACATAGAGGTGAATACACATGTGAGAAAAAAGACAAGACATAATTTTGAGAAAGGCTCTTTTAAATTGATGAAGAATAGTGTGTTTGGTAACATATATAGCTAAATTATTCAAGTACCACTAAGATGTATCATTTGCAATGATGACAATTATTTACTATGACGGTGCTAGACTGTTTGGAAAACAAGAAAATACATCGGACAGTTTGGAAAAGAAGAAAATACAAATAAGTAAAGAAATTAAGGTAAATACATTACTTTAGTAACCTAGTATTAGAATGGAAATGCAAGCCTCATTAAAAGTGTGTTTCTTTTGTCTTGTTTCCGTTTCAGCTATCTCTTATCTCAAAATCAAAGGTACTACATGGTCCTACTAAAACACATAT